>JASXTE010000008.1:23185192-23785192 GCA_030280995.1 Hemileia vastatrix | reverse complement strand
TTAAGTATCATAGAGTGAAGAGACACATAAAGATGAGAAAAAATGTTATGTGTTTGCCACTAAAATTAAGTATCATAGAGTGATGAGATACATAAGGATGGCATCCCCAATTTAATGTCTTGTGATTTTCTTACAAATCAATCATGGATGTGATGAATTTTGGATCAGGAATTAGGAACAGAAATTGTGGTATAAAAGGCAGAATAATGCATTATTGTGGATTCCATATCCACTAGCCCTGGGGCTAGTGGATAAGAATCTTCCACAATTAATAATGTCTGATCCTAAAAAAAATTCCTGATCCCTAATTGTAGATCCCTGAACATTGATACCCCATAATATTTTATTGGACCTCAAAATGGGCAAATGTTTATTTATATTAGGGGGTATTAATGTTAGAAATCTTCCATTTCAAAATACCTCTTTTTCCAACCAAATCAACCATGATTATTTTATAAAATATGCCATATTGTGCTCCCAAAACACCTTTTTACTGAGAATTAATATCAATTCTGTGGCTTTCTTTTTGTATTGTGAAATACCTTTAAAATAATTACAAATTTTTATTTTAGATACCCCCTATTGTAATTATAAGTACTAAATTTATCTTATAATGTAATTAATTAATTAGTGGGTGTCAAATTTAAAAGTTTTACATTTCAAAATACCTCTTTTTTCAACCAAATCAACCATGATTATTTTTAAAAATATGCCATATTGTGCCCCAAAAACACCTTTTTACTGTGAATTAATGTCAAGTTTGTGGTTTTTATTTGTATTGTGAAATACCTTTTTAATAATTTTAAATTTCTAACTTTGATACCCCCTATTATATATATTAAGTAATAGAATACATTTCTTATAATCCATAAATAATGGGTGCTTTTTTTGACCCTTAATTCTTTTAGAAAATTTATTAAACAACTTAAAACACTTTATTTGATAAATTATTTATGTTTTACTTTAAAAAATTAGTAATCTTCTTGAAATAAATACTTTTTGACTTAAAATAATTATTATCTCATGTTTCATACTAAATTAGTTAATTACACTATCTTTATATGTTAAAATAGAATATTTTTATTTTTCACTTAAATTGGTTACTTATTAAATGAGTATAAAAGATGTTTTAAATTAAATTAATTTATTTTTATGTCTCTCACACTTATTTAATTACTCACTGAATTGATTGTAGATTTTTGAGTTCAAATTGGTGGATTTACTGGGCTCTCACTCATATATCATAGTAAATTGTGTCACCCTTACTCTTACATTTTATTAATTTAGTTTTAAATTTATTTTACTGTGGATATACATTATTTTGGCCCTTCAGAGTGCCCCTTGCCTATATAAAGGACTTTGTAAACTCCCTGTAGCCTCACCAATTATCACTTTTACTATTTACAATGCCTTATTTTTATTCTATATATAATAACATTTATTTTATTTTATTTTTTAGGGTGTAGACAATCCTATAATACTAGCTATAGGCCTTGACCAAGGGAGTTGGAGAAAAACCAGAGAGAAAATCCCCTGTCCCTTTAGAAAAATATAAGTGAGATTTACCTACTACAGTAAATTGGTTCATGTTGTTAAAAGCCCCCTTTCCAATACACTTGACTGCCTGATCAGCCAAGAAAGTAGTCTCCAGACAGACTACCAAAAAAAAAGAACTGCAATGTAGACCAATTTCCACTCCAGATAAAGCAATGATACTTGATTTAGGTTGCAAATCCACACCAGAGACAGCAATAATACTTGATATAGCTTGCAAAACTACACCAGAGAAAACAGTTGCCAAAGTTGAAATAAATGAAGAACTAAACTTGCAACAAACACAGCCAATTGTGGCCAAAAAAGAGTGAAAACTGTGTGAGTAACAGGGATATCACTTCTGGATGGTTGTATGATAATTAAGGTTACCCCAAACTGTCTTATTCACTATCGAAGAGCCCATGCACACCCATGAATTTGGCGTTTCTGAGCGCCAAATTGCATAAAACCCCTCTAGAAACGCTTCTTAGCATTCTAGCACCAAGGCAGACGGTCTGCCCAACTTCGGGAGGCCCGCCTGAGGCGGAAGGACTTCCCTGAAGCCAGAAAACCACCAAAAACCTACAAAAACAGCCAAAATACTTAGAAAAATAAACTACAACTACTAAAACCTTTAAAACACATAATTAAGCTACAACAACTTTGAGACATGAAACATAGAGAAAAATTAGCCCATTCCAATGGTACTAAGCACTTAACCCTAAGACTTAAGGTTAGCCCGTAAAACGTAAAAAAAAAATAAACAGCTATCTTTTAAAATGAAAAATGAGAAATAATCCCTCAAATACTTAGAATATGAAAATTTTCACAAGACATAAAATATAGAGAAAAACTGGGGCTATCCAATGGTAATACCCACATCCCCGCAGTCCCAATATTCCTTGAATAATTCCAGAAAAACACCCAATTATTGAACAATGCCATTTAAGACATATCATTACAACGCCAAACAGACCAACAAATGGCTCCCCAAATGTTGGAAGACCACATCCTCCCTCCAATAGAGAATGTCCACATTCTCCTTCATCACAACCACCATGTTCAGCTTCCTCTCCAAATCTTCTACTGACATGGGTCCTTGCCAATACTGCATTGACAACAATCTCATCTGTACAATAACACCTCCAGCTCATCCCTACAGAACCTCCTGTGATGCCTGTCACTCTAGGAAGAAGAATTGTTTTAGACCTGGTCCATTGTACTCTTCAACATCTTCTTCTCCTCCACAACCTGATCCACATTCCACCAGCACCAAAAGATCCAGACCATCCATCCTGATCCCCAGACTGTTCAACAAATTATACCCTTTGAAAAAGAGTTCGAACCCCACTACAAACACTAGCTCTTCCATCCCTGGTCCTTCTAATGGTAAGCCCAATACTTCTTCATACTGAAATTCAATCTGACCAATTTCCAGTTCATTCCAATCCAGACAGTGATAATGACAATGGGGGAAACCTTGAAGAACCTCCACCTAATCCATTTCCAACCATCAAAAACAACTTCCAACAACATTCTTCTCAACGGAAGCATCTTATCCTAGGTTACTTACAATCCACTCCTGCCAGGAACCCACAGGACCTTGAAAAAAGGAAAAACCTCAGCCACCAGTTCAAAGCCAATGCTGAAAATTTTGTTACATCTCTTGGTTCTTTTCTGTAATTACTTCTTGCCCAAAAAGTTTGATTTAGAAATAAAAAATAAAAAAACCTCCTCATTTTAAAGTCTTGGGGGACTAATCCTCAGTTTTAAGTCTTGGGGGACTAACAGCCCTCATTTTATAGTCTTGGGGGACTCAAAAAACCCTCATTTTATAGTCTTGGGGGACTAAAAACCTGAATCAAAAAGACAGAACCAGAGATCAAAACATTAAAGACCAAAGAAACAAACTAAAATTCTGGGGTAACTGTTCTACAGAGCAGCCAGCTCATCAGTTACCCCCACACTTGCCTTAACTAAATTCAGAGACTCCCCCTTGGATGCTCTCTTCCAGAATCACACCAAACTCCACATTATCAGTTTATAGTCCTGTAGGACTCAACCAACAACCATCCTCAGTTTATAGTCTTGGGGGACTGTACCATTTCTCAATTCAAAGTCTTGATGGACTGCCAGTGTTCAGTTTAAAGTCTTGACGGACTACCAGTGTTCAGTTTAAAGTCTTGACAGACTATCCATAAAAAAAAATCTTGAAAACATATCCCATAAATAAAAAAATCAGTTGAAAGTCTTGAAGGACATTCCAGAAAAAAAAATCTTGAAGATATATCCCATAAATCCCCAAACCAAAAACCATTAAATCCAAAACATTTAACCTCCTTTAACAAATAAAACAAAATAAAATGGTATCCCCCAGCCAGTTGATGAGCAGATCCCCTGACACCTTACCCACATCCAAGTGCACCTTGATGTAGTCACACCTAAAAAAAATTATTTATTTATTTTTATTTTGACTCCTCCTCTTCTACCAAAAAAATTTCCAGAGCCCTATCTTGAGCCTTTGAACAAACATAGCCTCAATAAAAAAATTAAAAGAAAAAAAGAGAAAAAAGAAAATAATCTTGAATCAACCACTTTCACAGCCAACACCCTAAAACCACATAGCAAAGCCAGCTCCAAGTCTACAGAAAAGATCACTGGGTGGGCTCCCTCCAATAAGTAAAAATGATGGGAGACCACCAGTGATCCACCACCAATCCAAAATTGCCAAAAAACATCAAAGGCAATCCAGTTTAAAGTCATAGAGGACTAAAAACCTGAATCACAAAAAACAACACTATAATTCAACTAGAAAAAAACCAAAGGCTTGAAACAGACATTCTGGGGTAACTGTTCTACAGAGCAGCCAGCTCATCAGTTGCCCCCACACTTGCCAAAATAAAATCTAGAAGCCCCCCCCCTGGGTGCCTTTTAACAAAAACACAACATCCAACAAAATGAAACAAACCCAATAAGCATGAGGGGTCCAGCACTTGAAGACCAAAAGAATTTCAAGTTTAAAGTCATGGTGGACTAAAAACCTGTTAAAGAAAAAAAACCAATACTAGAATTCAACAAAATTAAGAGAAGGGGTTGGAAACAGACAATCTGGGGTAACTGTTGTTAGAGCAGCCAGCCCATCAGTTACCCCCACACTTGCCAAAATAAAATCTAGAAGCCCCACCCCTGGGTACCTTCTAACAAAAGAATTTTCCAACACAAATATTCTCCCATAAATAAACCAAAAACATTAAAGCCCCATTAAAATTCATAAAAGCCTAAAAAAATCCAAATTAGAAATAAATTTTTGCATTTTAACCTCATTCCGGAGGTTAGATAAAATCAATGATCATCATTTTTATCTTCATTTTCTTTTAAAAAAAATACCCATCTTCACTTGATTTTTTTTTCCATCTTCATTATACTATGATTTTTTTTCCTTTTTTTATATAGAGACTTGAACCAGAGAGACTGATAAGAATTTGAAAAAACAAAAAAATCCTGACCAAATACATAGAGGTCAAATTAAACAAAACCAAAACAATTAAGTAGTTTATCCTCATTTCGGAGGAATCAGATTCTTGAAAACCCCAGGTTGAAACCAATAACTTTGCCCCTAGGGCCTGAACCCCCTAAGCTCCTCTTCCAATTCTCATATCCCAACATCAGACCTCCAAACAAATCTTCCATCCTCCTCCATACACTGAGTCTACCATAGTTCACATCACCAGAATCAATAAATTCTCCAACCTGTGAAACATCTGGAACCTCCACCACATCTTTAAAATCAACGTCCATACCAGTGACATCCAAAACATCACAATTTTCCTCTTCCCTATAGGAATCTTGCTTAGAATCTTCAAAATCCTCCAGAATAAAATTCATAACATCAAAAAAAAAATCCTCCTCCAAGAAGAGACCTTCTGATCTTGAGGGAACCACCTGAAAATAATCTTCCTCTATTAGAAAAAGATCCAAGACAGAATGTTTCTGTCCATCCAAAAATTCAACTGATAAATCCCCCTCCAATAATCCATTGTCTGAACTTGAGAAAGAAAAATAATCATCCCTCAACAACCATTCATCCACCACAGATTCCTTCTCAATATCCCAAATTTCTTCATCATGACCAGACATATCCTCCTTCCCACAAAATTCATCCAAAATTAAGGAAATACACTTATCCTCTAGTGCATACATCTTCAAAACATCCAGTGAAACACATTCCTGAGTACCCATGGTATCCTCTGGAAAGGAAAAATAAGCTTCACAAAAATCATCAGAATCACCATCTTCTAAATTTGATGGCTTCAACACCTCCCCATAAGCTGAAATTGTCACCACAGTCTTCTGAACCTCTCTGTCCAACAGTATTTCCTCTCCAGATTCCACATCCCTATCCTTCATACCATCCAAATATACCAAAATAACCTTCTTTAAAACAGCCATAGCAGTAATCCTATTTTCCCCATTTGGAAGAGTCTTCATCAAGTCAGCCTTGAAAAGAATCTCCATAACCTCCACCTTTACATCCCTACCCATGGAAGTCCAAAATACATACTTGGCCAAATTTTCATGTGGTAATATATCATTATATACCAGATAATCCGGAGCCTCCTCAAACTCCTCCATAAATTCCCCATACTGAGAAAGAGAAGTTACACCACCTTTCAATTTCCACTTCCTAGCAATCCCAAGAAGATCCACCATTGAGAAAGTAGTAAGCCACCTTTTAACCATTTCAATCCTCAACTTTCCCCAGTCCTGACTCCTATATCCTGCCATACCAGAAATTTCCTTCTCCACCTCCCTATTACAAATGAAAAAGATTACTTGCCTAACCATGTCCAACAGTGAGGCCCCATCAATCTCAGCAGCAACCTCAAACCTATCCAAAAACCCCTTTGCATCCTCCCCCAAAAACCTTGAACCATCCCAAGACTGAATCCTAACCATCCTAGCAAATCCAAGTTACAGCCTCCAATCTCCACCAAAGATAGCCAAAGTCCCCCCAATAGCCTTAAAGACCTAGGAGGGACCAAATCCAACAGGAAAGAAGACCCCTAGACCAACCACAAAGAGATATAGCACCAAATTTAAAATCCACCAAAGGAGATCCACCAAAAAGAGAAGCCTAGATCAACAGAGACTCAAAAAACACAACAGATTTGTCCCCACGTTGGGCGCCAGAAATGTAGACAATCCTATAGTACTAGCTATAGGCCTTGACCAAGGGAGTTGGAGAAAAACCAGAGAGAAAATCCCCTGTCCCTTTAGAAAAATATAAGTGAGATTTACCTGCTACATTAAATTGGTTCCTGTTGTTAAAAGCCCCCTTTCCAATACACTTGACTGCCTTATCAGCCAAGAAAGTAGTCTCCAGACAGACTACCAAACCAAGGAACTGAAATGTAGACCAATGTCCACACCAGAGAAAGAAATGATACTTGATGTAGGTTGCAAATCCACACCAGAGACAGCAATAATACTTGATATAGCTTGCAAGACTACATCAGAGAAAACAATTGCCAAAGTTGAGTTAAATGAAGAACTAACCTTGCAACAAACACAGCCAATTGTGTCCAAAAAACAGTGAAAACTGAGTGAGGAACAAGGATATCACCTCTGGATGTTTTTATGATAATTAAGGTTTCCCCAAACTGTCTTATTCACTATATACACACAGACCACTATCTAAGAGCCCATGCACACCCATGAATTTGGCGTTTCTGAGCGCCAAATTGCATAAACCCCTCTAGAAACGCTTCCCAGCCTTCTAGCACTGAGGCAGACGGTCTGCCCAATGTCGGGAGGTCTGCCTGAGGCGGCAGGACTGCCCTGAAGCCAGAAAACACTCAAAATACTTAGAAAAATAAACTACAACTACTAAAACCTTTAAAAAACATAATTAAGCTACAACAACTTTGAGACATGAAACATAGAGAAAAATTAGCCCATTCCAATGGTACTAAGAACTTAACCCTAAGACTTAAGGTTACCCCTAAAGCGCAAAAAACAAAATTAAACAGCTATATTTTAAAATGAAAAATGAGAAATAATCCCTCAAATGCTTAGAATATGAAAAATTTCATAAAGACATAAAATATAGAGAAGAACCGGGGCTATCCAATGGTAATACCCACATTCCCGCAGTCCTAATATTCGTCAAATAATTCCAGAAAAACACCCAATTATTGAACAATGCCATTTAAGAGATATCAAAACAACGCCAAACAGACCAAGAAAGGGCTCCGCCAATGTTGGAAGACCACAATGGTGGCACTTTTTCCCCTTAAAATTCAAATATATGATACTATAACAGGTTGCTTTAAGAACAGTTTAATATTAGTAATTGTTATTTAAGCAGAGAGAAATTAAACTTACTTACTACAGTCCCTTAAAATTCCCCAGTAGTCTATTGTCATTACTGTTGTTGTCAGCCTTTCCACTTATACCTCCCTTATCTTTTCTTCCCTTTATTCTTATTTTTCTTCCTCTTTTCCTCTTTCTTCTGGTCCACTGGCCAATACCAACCATCCAATTCTTATTCCTTATTGGTAAGGAAACCAAAGCCATTTGATATAGTGTCATAATGAGATCTGATAGTTGAATAAAGGATTCATCTTTTACTCCAGTGAATCAATAATTTTTGTAAATAAATTGAGGTTTTAAATAGTTACTGATTACAGACTTAACTTCATTGCCTCCTGATTTGGTTATATATTTTATATCTTTAGGTAAATTCTTGGGATATTTATTTTTTATTGAATTTATTTTTATGATACTTGATGTTTAATATATGGCCAAATAAAATATCCAAGTGTATTTTTTTAAATATCTTTTATTTTGATAAGATTGGTCATCATTTTTTATGTTTGAAGGTTTTGAAGAAGATTTAAATGAAGTAGAATTTGAAGAAGATGTTTAAGAAGATAAAGATGAAGATGGATGTGTAAGGCTTGAATCAGAAGAAAGAGATTTTTTTCTGAATTTTTTATTGACAATTTAAATAAAGTAAATTTTGAATAAGTAGATAAAGAAGATAAAGAAAAAGATGGAGGTGTAAGGCTTGAATCAGAAGAAACCAACATTTATTTTTCTGAAATTTTTTTACTGGTCAAAAAAACATCAATTGTTTTTTAAAAAAATATAAAAAATCACATAATTTAAATTAAAAGACCTTAAGTATTTGCTGCAAATAATTAATAATAAGAATAATTACTTTACTTGAATTTAAGGAGCTTTTTTTCTTTAATTCTGCACAAAAAGAAAAGAAAAAAAAAGATAAATGTTAATAAAACTTTTCTGACAATTTTTTCATTTCTCTCTCATTGGTCTCCTTTCTCCCCTTTCAAAGCTTCTTCAAAGACCACTACAAACTGCCTCCAAAAACACCCCAAACCCTCACAAAAACCCCCCAAAACCTCCACTCAAACCTCTCCGAACCCCCTTAAACCCCCCTAGACACGCTTCAACCTCCCCCCTGGTCACCCTCATATCCCCCTCCAATCCCCCCTAACTCCCCAGCTATTCCTTTATTAACAAACAATTGATGAAGATCACTATTTAACCAACAAATTATCAATTAAAATTTTTCATTAAATAGTCATATAGGGAATTTTTTGATTAGTTAACAAGAAATTAGCATGTGGTAAGGGGGAAGGGGGGGATAAGGGGGGACAAGGGAGGAGGTTGAAGCAGGTGAGGGGTGGATTGAGGGGGAGATTTGAGGGAGTTATAGGGGGGAGGAAAGGGGGGTTTGAGAGAGTTCTAAGGGGGAGGAGAGGGGGGTTAGAGAGAGATAAGTAGGAAGGAAAGTGGGTTTAGAGGGAGCCAAAGACAAGGGGAAGGGGGGAATGAAGATATGATGGAGGAGGGAAAGTAGGGATAATGACCAGGCCAAGGAGGGATAAAGAGGGGATGATGGAGAGTAAAAAAAAGAGAAAAGAGGGAGAGAAAGAGCAAAAAAGGAGTTAAATTAACCTTGAAACCCAGAAAAAGAGCCACTTAAAAAATATAAAGATATATAGAAATCAGAAAAAAAATATACAAATTATAATTAGCGATCAAAAAATCAAAATTAAAATGAATAAGTTGACTTTCCTGGAGAGATGAGATGAGAAGATAAATGAAACAGAATTGTTTGAGGGATGTTTGATGAGATGAGGAAAATGATATAAGAGATGAATGAAAAAAAGAATGACTGAAAAATTATGCAATTTCAAGTTGAGGTGGTGAGCAAAAACAAATGAGACAGGGAAAAAGACACTTTCACTGAATATTAAAAATAAAAGTCAATATGCAAAAATCAAATTACAAATTTAAGAGAATAATACATGCAACTTGATAATTTTAAGAGTATGAAAAAATTAAAAGGTTTTTGTTGATAAAAGTTGGAGTATTATTGGCATAATGATGGAGCATATCCCAGTGGGAAATAAGATTAATAGTAAATAAAAATGAAATAAATTTAATAATAATTTAAGAAAAAATAACTAAATATCCCAATGTGCTAGTGTTATTGGAAGAATTCTTGCCTGTATGCTAGTTTTTTGAGAAATAGAAGTGTTGGATATAGAGGGAGGTGTTTCAACTTCTTCATATTCATATAGATCTAACCATTGATCTTTGAAGTCAGAGAGTAGATTATAAAGTATAGTGCAACACAGAAACCACTTGATCAGTTCCTCCATTTTGGATTTATTTCTAGGAAGACTTCTTAATTCCCTTAAACTGGAAAAAAATCCTTTCAAGATTCCAATAGAATGTTTAATACAGACTCTGGACTTTTCCAAATGATTGTGGAACTTGGCATTTTGGCTGTCTTCAGATGCTGCTCCCCAAAAGGCAGGAAGTACATATTTTACATTCACATAAGTAGAATATTCCAGAAGATACTGATCTTCATCAAATAATTTTTTATGTTCTTTTGGAATTTGCATTCTTTAAAAGACATAGGAGTCATGACATGAGCCAGGATGACCAGAATAGAAAGATATTATTTTTTTGTCACATCTCATATGAGCTGAATGGAAGTTTAATATCTATAGAGAAGATATAGTTGATTTTATTAGTGTGAAAAATAATAAATGGTTTTTAAAATAAGCTACCTCTTTTTATGGTCAAAGTAATTGTTTCCACCTTGAGCAGGTGCCTGACTCAAAGGAATAGTAGTACCATCAACAAAACCAATACATCTTGGAAGCCCTCTGCTTGCACAACCTGAGATGATTCAAGTTGCTCTTATTTAGTTTTCCAGGTTAGAATTTTAGATTTCAAGGAGTTGATAGCAGTGATGCATTGTTTTGTATAAGTTTAAACAGAGCCATACCCTAAATCAAAGACTTTTTTCTAAATTTTCAAGGTAGCTCATTTACTATTTGAACCCAAACAACATGGTGTAAGGGTCAATTGAATTAAAGGATCACACCTTTATTTTTGAGAATTATTGTGAAAGACAGGGTGGTCCTGAATAATCTCAACAAATTTAAGTAAACACTCCTGAGAACTTCTGAACAATTCTCTAAAACTGTGTACAGATAGGTTAAGAAGTGTTTCAATGGTGTACTTAGGGGTTTGATGTACTAGAGGACTTCTAGGAAGAAGGTAACATTTCCTGGCCATTTTTGACAAAAAAAAATTCTTCTTCAAGATCAGAATAAGAATCACAATCAGACTCCAAGAGGAGATCAAGAACTATGAAAGTCATTGCTTGATGTAGCTTATCACAATTTGAGAGTGAGGAAGGCATGACTCTTATATGTTATAAGATTGTAAATGATGTATAATGTTTTGAGTTATAAAGTTTTATTCTGTGGAGTGTTGCATATGAATGGGAAAATGATTACAAATCAGTGAAATGGGATGTTATGGTAAAATCAGCACTTTTTGTTGAGAAAGTGGGGATTTGAGTGAAATATGTCACTTATTTCATTTTAAAATACACCAGTGTTGGGGCTAGTGTGTTTCATAAATCTGCACTTAAATAAGTGTGGATTTTCTAGAGCTGACACCCCCTATTAAAAAGGGGAATATGAGATGGGAATAAAGTTAGAGAATGATTAAGTGTGTTTTTTGAGAACAAAAAAGAAAAATGAGAAGTTATATGAGGAAAATGTTAGCAAATGATTGAATTTTATGTTTCATTATAATATTGATATGTAAAAGGGGAATCGGAGATATGAAAAAATTCTGTGAAAAATAAAATGTGATATCTGAATGTAAAATTGTGATGAAAAAATACTAAGTGATACTCATGAATCATGTAAAACCTTATCAATGTGAAGAATAGTGTAGATTCTGTATGACAAAATAAATAGCTAAAAAGTTAAAAAAAATGTTATTAGAAGGTAAAGAAAATTCAAAAAATGAGTGCTGGTAAAACTCTGGTTAATCACTGGTCATATGCAAAATGAATTCTGGTAAAATAATTAAAATAATACCTGTGAAGATGTATCATACACCACACAATATGGGGGGTGTATTTGCTAGCAAGTCCACAACCTTGGACCCAAAATCACCACAGATTGAACTCACATTGAGCTATTAACAAAGGAACCATACAATCAGGGATGAACACCACTCAGAAGAACAGTTTTATGTGGGTGTTCAAGTAGATTTCAGTCTGAGTTCAGTCTGAGTTACATCTGAGTTCAGGCTGGGGACTTGCTGGAAAGTCCACCCCCTCTATTTTGTAGTGATAGAATACAGATGTATATGCAGCACAATATGTGTTGGTCCTTCTTAAAAAATCAAGAGCACCTTAAACTCTATATATAACTGAAGAAAGATAACAAAATTTGTAGAAAAATAGTACTCTCAAGTGTAAAGAAGAGGGAAAGAAGAAGTTAAATAGCTGCTAGAAGATAACTGTTCCTAAAATTATTAGTATTAAATGAAGCATAGATATGTCTGAAGTATAGAGAACAACTAGAAAAATAATATAATAACAACTGTATAAAAACTAAAAAAAATAACAAAGAGTCTTAACATTTCATATAAATGATTTCTAGATACACCGTAGTAAGCTGATGATTCTAATAAGTTCAGATATATAAAAGGCTTATTTTCTATTTACCCAGTGTATAACTTAGTAAGAAAATGCCTTAAACTTCTAATTCACTCCTTACCTATGGTGTTTATATAATAATATACCTTGAAATTATTATACTATTATTTTTTCTATTTTAGCTCTTTTATTTCATTTTGATATCTATGATTTTATTATTCTATTCCATCTGATAATCCTCTTCTGTCCTTTAAGGATTCTTTTTACAGAACTGTCTCTATTCAGCCAAGTTTCTCAGCTCCCCCTCTAATGCACCCTTCAGTACCATTTCATGATAGGTATATGAAATAGTCACTCAATTACCTATTTGTACCTCTTAATTTCTTAAAAAGTAACCAATATAAAATTAAAACTTAAATACAATATTCTTTACTGCTTTATTGATTTCAGAATACACTAAAAATTTCTACTTGAAACCTTTTTCTTTAATTCATCTTCTTAAAGCTGTCCTAGATTTGAAAATCCACAGGTATTTTGTTATCCCAATACAAAAACCAATAAATTTCTCTAGTGCTACATATTAACTACCTTAAACTTATCTGTAAGTAAATATTACTTAAATAATTAGATTCAGTAGCTATCTCTTACATGTTTTCAATTAAACTTTCTATTCTTTTCTAGGAATTATTTTTTATCTCCCTTAATTTTTTTTACTCCATTCCTTTTTTCAGCCAATGTTACACTTTATTACAAATAAAACTGAAAAAAATTTCATTGCAGATGCACTAATTACTAACTATGTGTGACCAGACTGTAATATAGCTTGTTGCCCATCACTTTCCTTTTATGTCTCAAAACACAAACTTCAGTTGAGTTAATTTTCTTTGCTACTAGTTTTTCTCCCTATTTTGTACATGTCAAGAAAAATCCCCCTTTTTGAAAAGTAAATATCACAGTGCTTAAGTAGAGAAAGATAATTTGTTTTTTGAGGCTTCATTAATCACAGTAAGGTAGTCCTCATTATGCACAGGAAAGAAAATCTGAAAATTTTGTAGATTATCCTTGTAATTGAGTTGGTACAGGGTACATAGAGGAGAATCAACTGACTTAAATTTGTATAGGTAATTCTTTAGTGAGTAGTGGCCATATTGAAATTAATCAAAAGCTGTGGTGTGATGTCTGGTGAAAGATGAGATCTGCCTAAACATGGTGAGAAGATCAAATTTTCTGCTAATTTTCTTCAAGTTATCCATGTTAGGGGAGGGGGAGAGGAAAGAAAAGAATGCATATTTTTTCAAGTGATATTTTAGAGCAAAGATGGGAGGTGGAGGAGAAAAATAAGGTGAAAAGGACTCAGAAGATTCAGCCAAAGGGTGAGTCTTTCTTGAAAGTGAATCTGTAGCCTCCTTTACAGGGGCACCTAAGTGGCCTTGGAAACATATGATGGTAATTTTGAATTAAGGACTTTCACTAATGAGATGAGAGGTATTTAAAACATTTCTAAAAGTATAATTGAGATTTGAAAGGAGAGGGGTGGCATAGCCACCTTTTTTCAGTATTTATAGTAAGAAAAGGTGTGAGAAAATGATATAAGTTAAAAGCAAAGAAATTGTGCACTTTCTGAATTCTCAATATCACAGCTTCAAATAATGAATAAAGTTTGGAATCTACTGATTTTGATACATCTAGGAGGGAAGAACCAGGGTTAAAAGGAGCTTCAAATTTCCTAGAAATTTCAGTGTATATTGAACAGGAGGAAAGTGGGTGAGAAAGGAAAGACTGAACCAGAGCCTAAAATTCCTTATCCTTTGAAGAAGATTTAACAGCCTCAAGCAAAAAATGGACTAAGGAGGATTGAGGACCAGAAGAAAAGCACCCAAGTTTTAAAGAGGTAAATATTGGTAGAAAATAAGTGGGGAGGAGAGATGGTGGAGTTAGTGGAGGTGTATTTTAAGGGAAGTGGAAGAAAGAAACTGTTTTTCAAGGCTTACCATTGGATTTGAGGAGGGAAAGTGAGGAGGAAAGCCCCATCACAGCAAACAACCAGGTTGAGCTACTGTTTTTCTGAGAGAGAGTATTAATCATGAAGTAGAGAGCTTACTGGGGTGGATATAAAACAACAAAGGACACTCATAATTGCTTTATTTTCCACCACCTGAAGAATTAATTTGAAGTGAGTTAATTTCAAAGGGTTATTCTAGATATTTTTAGAATGTTCAATGTGTGAGTGGACAAGAGAGGAGATAAAGATTTTGTATTTTATGAGAGGGACGTCCATCTGGAGAAGGAAAGGCAGTGAATTTCAGACATAATTCAGATTATTTATCAGTATTCATACTATTTCAAAAAGGTTAAAATTTAATAATATTTTATGTATTTTCCATATATAATTTTCCATCAATACTTTTAATAATCTCCATGAGATACTCATCTGTAAAACATTTTATTCCTTATATTTGCTTTTTAGCATCTTCAACTATCCAATGAGAAATTTTTTTAAGATTTTTCAAATATAATACTTTAATCTCATACATAATTTGTTGGCTTGTATGGTAAGCAAGGATTATTTATACAGTGGATCTTAACACAATAAAATGAAGATTTAATTGAATTGCTTGTAAAATTTTAATAGTATAGAAATTCAATAATATTTTTATTTCTTCTCTTCATTTCAAATAGATATCTGTCAAAGAAAATAATTTAAGTAAATAAATAAAGTATTTGTATATGTATAATTTTATTGCATGTAATATATATGAAGTGAATTTATAATAAAGGATGAGCTAAAAAAACAAAAGGAAACACCTTTTATAGGAAAATGAAATACAACATGAATTTTTTTGAAGTCAACAAAATCATTGATAATTAAGTTAAAATGTTAATATAAGATTGATTTGAAGTAAATTGAGAAGATAAATTAAAAGATTAAGTTGAGTTTTAATAAAATAAATATAATTAAATGAAATGAAATAATTTAAATTTAAGTTTAATAAATTACAAATTTAAAATATCTTATCCCTTAAAGTTCCAAGGAAATACTAAAGGCTCTTTCTTGCTCTACCTGGGCCCCCTCTAGCCAACTTCAAGCAAGGTCTGAGTCCCAGTAATTACATGGACTTAGATTTACAACTTTGCTGTAGGTTTAATAGTTTTTTATACAATTTATTTTATAAAAATAAAAATAAAATATTAATTAAATAAAAATGTTTGTGTAAATAGAAATAAACAACTTAAAGAATAAAAAATAAATTGTAATATAGTTATTAAATATAGTTACACAGTATAATACTTAAATATTTTGAAGTATTAATTTTATAATATTTAAATATTTAAGTAATTAAGTAATTGTGTAATACCTTTAATCAGACCAGTTTTACAATGTTAAATAAGTTACTGGCTGACATAATTCTTGCCTTCATCCATTTTTCTTTCAATAAAAATCTAAAGCAGAGCATTTCAAATCTATTTTAGATCTACTATATCAACATTCATAATGAATTTTTTTATTATTTATAAAATTGAATTATATAATAGCTATTATAATATCTTTTCTATTATGAGCTATTAGAGGGAATCAAGGTACCTAAATTTTCCATTAAGTTAATGGAAAATAAAAAATTAAATTCCCCAATCATTTTCTTCAATTTTTTTGGAAAATTAATGGGTTATTTGATTGAGGATGTATTAAAGTTTGAGTATAATTTGACATTTATTTTTTGTGTGGGATCTGCCATTATGAATAATTATTTGCTTATTTGAGTGGAATGAATGGTTTGTTTCAATTTTCTTATCCACTATCCTGGGAGCTAGTGGATAAGAATCTTCTGCCATTAATAATGTTGGATCCATGTGAAAAAATAACTCATCCCCAATGGCAGAAACAAGTACTTTTATACCCCCTATTATGTACATACAAAGAAACAGTTGAAAGTTTTTAAGATTTTATTTTTAGCCTTCCATTACTTTTTGTAATCCTTGAAGCTTTTATTATTGTTCTGGTTGCTGGTTAAGATGGATATGGCTGAGCGAGGCTAAAAAGAATAAGGTGTCCATGGAAGCAGCAGGAAAGGTGGCTTCAGAAGCTGATCAAAGTGGTTCTATAAATACCCCTATTATATTAAAATGATTGGTAAGTATTTCACTACAAAAATACCAGAAAAAGTAAAAGTTAAGGTTTTCATCTCTTCCACTAGTTGCATCTACTCAGCTGCATCAAACTTTTTCTATACTATCCCCATTCAAAATCCTATATTTAAATTGAAAACACAAGCCAAAAAATAATTTTCTGCTCTTTTACATGCAATTTGCTGATTGATAATGAATACTTCATTGTGTTTATAATAAGGGAGGCTAAAAGGGGGCCACTTTTCTATGTTTAGTCTCATTTGGACATTTTCACCTTGGCCAGAACATTAACACTAACTTCAAGAATGAGAAAATTTAATGGTAATCTAATTCTAACCTTAATAGAATTAAATATTGATAGAAATCTAACACTAAATTCTACAGCAGAAAAAAAAATGTGTTTCTAATTCATTATCATCAGTGAAGGTGAGTCAAAAGTAAGAGATACTATGAATAGAAAGGTGGTCTCCATTGCAGCTCAAAAAATGGTCCCTTTAAAGACCTCCTATAATAGATGTGAAATGATCTGATATAAAGCCACTAGCTAGCACCAGAGAAGTTTAAATATATTTTTTTAAATTAATAAGGGAATATTTTTAAGCTTTAAAAGATAATTTATTCTAAGCAAGAGTCAAAAAGCTTGATTTAACAGATAAAGCTACATTGAAAATGGGTGGTTCAGCATTTCACACTTCTTCCTAGCTTATGCAGAATCTTCCCTCATCATTTCATATTGCTAGCCTATTTTCCACCTAAAATTCTGGGTATATTCTTAGAGCCTTATATAAAGGAAATAGAAGAGTTTTCTAATAATACTTATCAACCATTTTATATGGTCTTTCCCACTTTTACCTAAATGATAAAAATAAATAATATTGAGAAATAAAGAAAATAACTGGAAGTAACAGCTAAATACAAAATTCCTACCTTATATAAATGAAAGAAGCAGTTTTTAGTAAAACTTATCTGCCAATATAGATGGTCTTTTCCAGTGTTACCTACATAAATTAGTTGAAAAATTAAATAAATATTAATAAAGAAATATAGGCAATAATTTAGTTAAATCTGATATAAAGCTGGACCAAAAAACCTTTGTGGAATTTAAAAAATAAAATTTCACCTTTTCTGAAACACCATTATCACAAAATCATCCCAAATTTAAAGTAGAAATAGATTATTTCCCAAAAAAATTCTTGATTGTATCACTCAAACACTCTCATCTTACCTACCCCCTTGCACATTTTTGTTCCATCCCTCCCCAATTTTTTTGCCCTTCTTCCCCATTATCAATCCCACTTGCCTGCTTGGTTACTCATTTGGTGGAATCAAAATTTTTTGTTGGGTCTTAACAGTATGTATGTAAGATTTATTTACTTATAATAAGGGGTTTCAGTTCTGAAAAATCTGCACTTACAAATCCACACTTATCTAAGTGCAGATTTCTGAAACACACTAGCCCCAACACTGGTGGATTTCAAAAGTGAAATAAGTCACTTATTGCACTAAAATCTGAAATTTCTCAACCAAAATGCTGATTTAAACAGAAAGTCCCATGTCACTGATTTTTCAGCATCATCCCCTTCATATGCAACACTCTTCAGCATAGAAATCCACAAATCAAAGAATTGTATAGTGGTTAGAAATATGTATACACCACTTACTTGTTGGATAATATTTTTATCTCATTTTTCTGGTAAGTGGTTTTGTTTTTCATTTTCAAGGTAAGATTAACTTTTTTTCTCTCCCTCTTTTCTATCTTTTTTTCTTTCCATCCTACTCTTTATCCCTCTTTTCCTGGTCATCTTCCCCCTTTTTTTCACTTTCCACCCTCCTTGGCTGCCTCAATTCCCCCTTTCCCCACTTATCCACTCTGGATTTTGGAACTGGCTGGTACTTTTTTGTACCTCCCACCTCCACCTCAAATGACAGCCAGGAAGAGAATATGCCTGGCTGTGGGGTCTTTTGTCCCCCCCACCTTCTCCTCAAATGACAGCCAGGAAGAGAATATGCCTGGCTGTGGGGTCTTTTGTCCCCCCCACTTCCCCCTCAAACAACAGACAGTCAGCTTTGCTGCCTTGCTGGTGTTCCTTTTCCCCCCCACCTCTCCCCCACCTTCCTACCAGATTGGGAAGTTGATTGAGTTGAGAGAAGAAGTCTTGTGGCAAAATCAAATCATAGGTTTTTTGTTTATTATTATTATTTTTTAAATTCAAAATGAAATTGAGATATTAAACAATTTCTAACAGGTCCTTGATTTTTTTTTTGATGGTAGTGTGAGCAGTTTCAAGTTCAATTTTCCATCACTAATATGATTAGTTAATTTCCCCCACACTTCCCAATTATGGAAACAGCGCACACAAAGGTCTATATGAGGTAAGAAAGGAAGAATTTTAAACTAAACTAAATTTTTAAAATACAAAAATTAATATGTTGAAACATAAAATGACCATAATCACAGAATTATCAACAATTATGTTCAAATAATGTGAGTGCTTTTATACACACAACTAACTAATTCAATACATTTATAGAATAATGACAAGAATAATCTTTATTCTAAGTAATAACTTACACTATGAACCTTTTCTCTTTTCTTATTTCTTCTTTATTTTTTGTTTTTAAAGTTGAAATGAAATGAAATTACAAGACCTATACAGCCACCCTCACTTTTCTACTACCTATCATTTCACACCCACTTCCAACTGCCTAAAATAAACTTTGCAGATATGTACTACAACATTTATAGTTTTTTTTTGCAGAAATTTATAAAAATATTCCTAGGCTTTAATTGAAGTGATAAATACTCTTATTAGTTTTTTGTGGTAAATTAAAAGGTCATTTATTTTAAATTATGGGAGTTTTTTTTAATTATTAAATAATTTTTTGAGGTTCTTTTGACCAGTAAAATTTTTTTTTTAGAAAAAAAAAGTTGGTTCCTTCTTATTCAAGACTTTCACCTCCATCTTCATCTTTATCTTCTTTATCATCTAGTGGAACTCTTCTCATAATAATCACCAATCAACACAAGCACCTCCAGGTTTTCAGTATTTTCATGAATTCACACATTTTGGGTGCTCAATCCAGATCAGCCAAATGTTAATCCAACAAATAAACAAGGTAAAAAAAGAAGGTAAAAGTAATAAATTTAATAAAACTTTAGGTATATCAAAAAATTATGGGTATTATTAAAGTCATCAAATATTTTTTATTCTTTCATAAATTTTTAATAAATAAATCTGATATTTCAATTTAATAAACTAAAGTAATTGGCCAAAGATCTTTGTGTTGTATAAACAGTAGTCATGACAACATTGAATTGCATCATGGAGTTCCTTTAGCCTATACATGTGGAAAGTCCCAAACTTAGTTTTTAGACTTGATCTGCATTTTGACATGAGAAATTGTCATTAATTTAAAACTAGTAAATTTGACATATCTTATTTATTTATTTAATAATTTATGTAATTATATTAAATTTTGGTGACTTTCAACCCTTACTTCAATAAAACTCAGGGGAGGTTATTGCCAAATTTTCATATCTGACATTCAAAATTGATGACTTAGAAAAATTTTGGTGACACCCACCCTTTACCTCAATAAAATGCAGGGGAGGGTATTGCAAAAATTTCACAAAAGATATATTTTTTTGTTGGATTAGCTCTATTTAGAAATGCAAATTGAAAAGGTCTCAGTATTATGGAGGAGACTAGAAAATAAATAATGAGTATATAGCCAAGAATTAATGAAAAAATAAAAAATAAAAATACATCAGAGAATTGGGGCTTTGAGGACTCATATCTGCTCCAAAACAATTTTTCTTCTTGATAGTCCAGATAATCTTTAACCAAAAGATGGTTAGAGACCATAGGGGATTGATGTTGTTGAAGTACAGGTGTGTTAAAAGGATTATTGGAGTTTTGAAATTCAGAGCTGTATTCTTAATAGTATTGTGTAGAAACAATGGTTGACATCAACTCAGGAATCAAATAGATTATCCATATCCTCTTAAAAAGGACACATGACATTGAGCTTTTTGAGAAAAATAGCAATTCCGTTCTCCAAATCATCATCATCAATACCAAAGCCAGTGGAAATGGAAGAAAAATGAGCCTTTTTATATTTTTATTTGTAAATTTTGAACATCTCCTTCATTTGCTTAGTATTGATGTCAATTCTCCCTTGTGTTTTCTTCTTTACCTCATTTGCCATCAAAAAGAAGCCATTGAACTTTGATGGGGGTGAACATCCAATTTTTTTGGACTTCTCACATTTAAAACATGCATCATAATTTCATTTAAATTTGAGGAAGTTGATGATGATGAGATAATATTCCTTTTTTAGCTTTCCAGACTTTTATTTCTTAGGTGAGGGGCTTGCATTACAGGATGACCTTTGTGATGATGCATTTCTTTTAGTTGCCTTTTGAGTGCTGGACTTTCAGGGAGGCATTATAAAACTGTTATGTTACAAAAAAGAGATTAAGAGGTTTCAAACATAAAAAAAACAAGGGGAAAAACATGTCTGGTTAAAAATGTTGCAAGAAAATGTTTCAAATATCAGTGAGGGGTGTTTGCTAAGGATTTATGAGGGGATAGAGATATGGGTGTCACATGTGACAGGGTGGGAAAAGAAGGCATGATGTGCCAAACATGTGTTTTTGAAAAAAAATAGAAAAAAAGTGCTGATTTGAGGTCATAACTGACACCCATTTTTGAAATTAGTGACTTTTTTGAAAAATTTAAGTGCCAGTATGGTTTGAAATTCACAGTTTGGTTAAGTGCAGATTTTTTTTCAGAACTGACACCCCCTAATATATATATATTCATTGATTTATATTTTGTGCTAAAGAGGGACTCATATAATAGGGGGTATCAAAGTTAGAAATTATTAATTATTTAAACAGTTTTTAATGATGCAAAAATAAAGCTAAAAAGTTGAAATTAATACTCAGTAAAAAGGTGTTTTTGGGGCACAATATGGCATATTTCAAAAAATAATCATGGTTGATCTGGTGGAAAAAAGAGGTATTTTAAAATGGAAGATTTCTAACTTTGATACCCCCCCTATTTGTGTGTTTTTATTTTTGGTGAGTGATTTTTTTGACTTCTTTAATCTTTTATGAATAAGAAAAGTGATGAATACCTTAATTTTTAGAGTTTGTCTCCTCCAAAACCATTAAATTCTTATGTCACAGCCTAAAATTAAAATTTTTCAGTTTTCATGGAGTCTTTGAATGGAGAAAGCCACCACAAAATAAATAAAAAACATACTTGTATTATTCATTAAAATTAACTAAAAAGCTGGGTTAAGCTTTAGAAATTCACCAAAGCTGTTGTTGAAGATTCTACCACCTATATTAAACCTGGTTTCCCTTTAAATTATAACAAAGAACTCAGAGAATTTATCCTAGATATATTTTCAGAAGACCCTACAGTATATCAAGAAAAAATGCAGTAGAGTTTTCAAGAAGTACATAATATTACTATATCAAAATCCACTATTGGAAAAGAGATGTTTTAATGCCTTCTTTTTTTAAAAAAAAACTACAACATGTTAAACTATCCAGTTGCCCTTTTCAAAGGGAAATATACTTTGCAACTGTTGTAATTCTAGACCCACCTTTTTTAGTATTTATAGGTAAGTCTTTATTTTTAATTATTTTTTGAACTATACACACTTTTTTGCTCTACACTTTGCTTTTTAGATGAGTGTAGCATATCTCTTGATAATTTGTATCACAAAAAGGCTGGATTTTAAAAAGACAACACATAATTTGAGTCCCACATTTCAGATCAAAGAAAAAATTCAAATTTATCCTTGCTGTCTCACTACCTGGTTTGGTGGAAAGCATGACTAAAAAACATACTGTAACATGTTTTCATTTTGAATTTTACTTAAAAATATTTTTGGTAAGTCAAATATTAATTTTTTGATGAAATTTAAAAAAAATTTACACTATACTTATTTCTTTTTAGTTTCCCATGATGAAACATTACCCATCACCAAATAGTGTCCTAGTGTTAGAAAATTTTGCCTTTCACCACAGAGGGAAAAAAGCAGATATTTTACATAAGTGTGGTTTTGAAAATTTAAACTTGCCACCTTATTCCCCAGATTTTGATCAAGTGGAAATTTTTTTTTGCAGTTATCAAATCCAAGCTTAAAATATATAAAAATTTAAAATGTGTAGCAGAATATGAAGTCATTATTTATGGTTGGGTTGAAATTTTTATGTACAACAGTTTTTTTTAAAAAATGTTTCAAGCTAGTGGTTACAAGGCTTGAGCGGTAGATAAATGTGGCTATAGAGACATGTACTTGAAAGCTTGATTCCCATATACTAAAGCAAAATAAAATTCATTTGCCACTTTCCAAGTAATATTCACTGTCAAATTATTTCTGCAAGAAAAAAAGAATGACATTATGGTATGGAATGATATTACCTGTTTTTCCTCAGTACAAAGATAAAATATGTATTTTTTATCTTGATATTTATTTCCCCTTATAGTTAGCCCTTTATCATAAGCATTTTTAATAGGTCTATCTTTTAAAATTTTACCATCACTTGTATATAATAATTTTTTAAGGAATTTAGGATTAAGCAGTAATTTTTAGGAAAAAGTATCTAGACATGTTAAATATGTAGGATGTGTTTGAACATATGATTATAATGATTAGGAAGAAATTATTTTTAAACACCAGGTTTAATCTATTTAGAAAGATATAATTTTTTTACATCATACTATAAGGATGTGTTTTCAAATTTATAACAATTAGGAAGGAATCATTTTCACACTTCAGGAAGTTTAGAATAACATCATATTCATTTTTATTAGTTTATTTAAAAATCATTTATATTATTTTGGCATCTAATATAAGCAGGATATATTTTTTCACATTGGACTAATTCTCGATCATAAGGAGTAGGAACACCATTCTCTTCCTATTCAGAGGTTTGAAAGTCTTGAAAGAGAGTCCAGTGATTCATTTTCATTCTTGTCAAGGAGCTTTTCAACTAATTATCAAAAAGATAAACCTGAAGACAGAAAAAAAGTCTTTCATTAAGTAAGCCATTTTGACAGGGGTGTATTCAAAAACTGGGGTAGAATACTGGCATGAAAAAGGCAGAGAGGCTTGATTTGTTTGAGCACATTAATTTTGAGTTAGTGCACTCATTTTAGTTTGAAAAATTGATGAAAATTTATTCAAGGAAGTAAAGTTTTTAGAATTTGAATCTTTGTTTTATTGAATGTGTGAAGGTACAGGTTTATGTTCCTTGAATAGAAATTGAGGTGTTTCAGTAGGAATTAAATGATTGATTTGGCTAGGATTATTTTTCTTAGAAAATATTATAAAAAAATAACAGAAAAATTGGTTTGTTAAACCTCATTTTTAAATCAAAAAACTTACTATTGCATGAGCCCAAATTTTGGTCAAAGTAGGAGTAAAAATGAAGTACTTAAGAGGATTAGAGGGGTTGACACAGAAAAATGCCTCTGACCTACTGGTAAGCTCTACTATTGGTGGGTGTTATTCTTGAATTAAGTGCACCATTTTGTAATATTCAGATGTAAGTTTGGGGCCAGGTACAATAACTTCATATGGATTAATGCTATTATTATCAGTGTTTCTCCCATGTGAGACTTGAAAGCACTAAAATACTTTCTGTCTCTAAAATATTAAAGAAATATGATAAGAAATATAAATTACTAAAAATAAAAGACAACACTGAAGACTTACCAGGAAAGCACATTTGGGGTTCTTTTGATCTACCTGGAAAAAAATTGATTGCACTTCTGGTAGAGATTCAGCCACCTATAGAAACCTTAGTAAAATTTTATCTAAAAACAATTTCATTTTCCTTCTTTCCAAAAAAACTCCACCATTAGGAGTTACCACATACCATGAAAAATTCTCTAAGTAGATTTTCCCTTTAATGTGATCAGCTAACAAATTATGCTTGCCATTAATAATTGCACTGTTTTCTTCATACTTGAATTCCAATATCAAAGAGTTATTTAGTAGGCAAAGATATTAGAGGTTACCTAGATATGAGGTAGCCTTTTCAAAATTATCATTCCTAGAGTCTCCAGGTAACCACCTTCTATGTTCACCCAGGGAAGAATAGTCATTCAGAATATAAAAAATGAAATTAGTATGAACTTTTAGGAAGTTTTGAGGTGGAAAAGTAATATAATTTTCAACATCATTAGGATGATATGAGATATCCATCACATAACTGTCAGAATCACTGGTTGTAGAGTTGGAAGTCCTTGAGTAGTTGAGAGGGGGAAACTCAGTGATGAACACTCTTTCACTGAAAATAGGGCCTGAATCAACTAGTTAGTAAATGGATAAAATACAAAAAAATGACAAACTTTTTGGAAAAAGAACTAAATATTGTGAAGCAATATGACATAGAGACAACATTAGTCATTGAAATGAAAGAGATAAATATATAATAGAGATTTTCTTACCAAAGTAAAATGAATAAGGAATTCAATAAATAGAAAGGGATTGTAAAAACAGGAAAGAAAGAAAAATTTGTTGGGATCCAAAGAGGCAGGAACAATTTTGTAGGTAATGAAAAATATTATCTTCATCTACATGCTTGAAGCTCTCCATATTGATGACTCCCAATTCAGAGAGGAACACCACTGAAAAGGAAACTTGAGGCATTATTAGGTTTGAAGTATCCATAATGGTTGTTTGGAGGATGAATCTGGACAGTTTTGTTCTGAAGAATCTCCCAAAAGATCTATAGGAAAATGCAAAAACTTGAATTTATTTTTGAATTTATAAAAATTGTTTTTGGTCCAGCTGTAAATATTAAAAATAAATAATATTGAGAAAGACAGAAAAGATGGAAAGAAGAAAAAAATAGGGCCCAGCATATAATTCAGCATCTTTCTCATCATGGATGGATAATATTGAGTAGAAATGTATAAGAATGTTATAAAAAGGCACAGTTAAACATCAACACATGTGTATTAACATCTATATGTATATAATAGTAGAAAAAAATGAAAATTTATTTAAGAATCAATCTTTCTTACATACATTGAGACAAATTTTGAAAAGCTGCACCAAAATATTTCAAATTAGCTGTCTTGAAATTAAATTGTTGCAAATAAAATCAAATATGTAGCTGGAAATAAATTCTGGTAAGCAGTAAGGACACAGGGTATTTATTAGTGTTTTGGTTTGGGCACAGACTTGCACACCACTATCAATTCAATTTTTTGAACTGAAAAGTCTGTAATATCTTCCAGATTTCTGTCAAATTCTAGTCACTAAGTGGTTAACTTTGAAGCAGAGCTTCAAAGCTCCAATTTCAAATAAAAATTCTGTTTTATGACCTTACATAGGCTGATGAGAAAAGATGATTATTTAGGGAGGCCTTAAGGGAAACAATTTTTCGGAAGTTTCAGAGACCATCTTTCTTTTTTTTAGTCTCATCCTGCCTTTTCATCTCAACTAGCTACCAGAGTGATAACACCAACTTCAAAGATAATGGAAAGTAATGGTAACCTAACTCCAACCTTTAAAGGCATTTACCTCTGTGTTGGCAAAAATTAAGTATATGATTTCATGTTACTTGTTCATTTCATAATTAATTTTTATATTCAACCAACCTATGCAGTATCTTTTACTAATCACCAAATTTAGTTAATATTGAATCCTGTTACTTTGGAAGTCATTAGGTAAACCTCAACTGAGAATTTTTCATGCATGTCATTTAATGTGCTCAATGAATAACTTGTTATGAAAGAAAAAGAGTATATTTTTATATGTATGTTTAGAGAGCACTTTTTCTAGTAATTTCTACTCATATTTTAGTAATTGAGGCTTGGAATGTGCAGCCAGTAGTGTAAACTAGTGAAAATCAATAAAACTTGCTGATGAGTAGTGGGTATAGTGTCTTGTAATAATAATTTGAGAAATTGTGGGATAGTAAAGGATGCAAGTAGGTAACTTAATGAGCAATGCAAAATAAAAAAATTGGCAGGGAGAGGTGCAAGCTAATGACATGTAGTAATTATATGTAGGTATATAAGCCTACTTTTACACAATATTTACTGAAATGAATAGCTAATGTGAGGTGTAAATGACATGGTTCTGTAATATGCATCAAACGAATAGTTAAGTATGCATGGAGTGGGTTGTTACCAACATTGTGGTAGATGCCCTAAGGAATGAAGTAGTGAAATAAATATAACACCAACTGAAGCTCCCCTGAAAATTTGGCCACTTGGTTGACCAATTTTGATGGAAATTTGGGAGGTAGTATAGTGGTTTCAGCCAAAAAAAATAAAATTGATAATGGAACACAAGTCTGATCCCAAACCAAAATAATGATAGTTACCCTGTGTCCTTACTGCTTACCTAAATCATACTTAAAGTAGAGTAGGGTGACAAAATTATCCACCTGCTGCATGCATAACCTTTCTGATCACCTTTTTTATTTTCCTCCTCATACCACTAGGGGAATACTTGTCAGTGAATGCTAGTATATAGGCATGAATTAATAGTTAACATTAATGGGCAGACTACTTAATAAGATATGATTTATGGTTTAAGTGTCAGGGAAAGATTTATTAAACTTTTATACTCAATAATTAACTCACAATATTTGGACTGGTGCATGCTGGTTGTAGAAAATAGACTAATAAAATATAATTTAGCTAATATGAAGATAAAATAAATTTATAAAGGCTTTGAAATATATTTGTATATAATGATAATTGTTAGTAGTTATTTGTTTAAGGTGAAGTAAATGAATTCTGTCCAATAACCAGCCAAATCTCCCTTTACTTATACTAATGTCTACTGGAGTGCACAGAGCTTCCTTCCAGATGATTCCACTTCTCTCCCTGGCAATTACAGCACTGTGAGGGCTCATCACCTCCCCATGGCGTCCACTTCAACTAGTTTCACCACCCAGACCTCCAGTTTGGACCCTCCATCACAATTAATGATATCATACTAATATACCATAAACAGAAGAAATGGAGAAAAGTGTTAACCATGAAGGAAACAATTAAAATGGCTCATCCAAAGAGAATAATATGAAACCAAAAATATGTAAAGGAAAAAAAATAATTTTCAAGCCACGAGTAATATTCCCAAGCCTCCACATCAACCCAGTAACCTTGATCCAACCCAGAAATCCATGATAATCCATTGAAGGAAGCAGATTAAGTTGTCCAAACTGAATATATGCCTGTGTAAAAGAAATGAATGCATGTTTAGGTGTGGTTAATACATTGAATACTTGCATATGGCCTAGAATAAGTGGGATAATCATGCATATAGGCTATTTAGAGGGGTAAATATGCATATAGTCCTATATATGTGTAGCATAACTGCATATTTCAATGAATATGGAGATTATACATGCATATGAGCTTATGTATGTGTCAAATTACTTAATATCACTTAAGATAAGCATATTATGACAGCACTAGCACCTTAATAAGTATCATGGGGATACATATAAGTCCATATATAAGTATGATAAACATATATGTAAGTATAAGAACCATATATATAGCTTATAAGCTTAATGCATTTAAGGTTATCTCAATTTAACCATAAGCATTACTCAGTCCTGGGGATACCTAGGCTGACAACACTGGTTTTTTTTCCTTAACTCCTTTTTTACCAAAACTTTCCACCTATGCCTCTAACTCCAGCTGAGAAGAAGTATCTGACAACTGAGGGGAAAGCTAAAATAGTTGGCATGTTAATGTGGGGTGCCGTTTGCTACCGAATTGCACACTGCTATGGATTTCCTTGGGCCACTGTGCATGATATCATCAAAAAATATGATGTCACTGGCACAGCGAAAACTGCCTCTCTCTATGGCTGATCTTGCTAAATGACTGAGTGTGACATGTGTGAAATAGCACAAAGCCTAAAAAAACATAAATTCAATGAAAGCTGAAATTGCTAACACACTTACTTGCAATATATCTTCTCAAAACCTGTCCTGGTGTGCAAATGAACTTGGTTTACACAGTTGAGTTGCTATTAAAAAACCATTTATAAACACCACACATGAAAGTAAACACCTCAAGTTTTCTGGTGAGCACTTGAACTGGATGGCTATTGATTGGAACTTGGTCCTGTGGTCTGACAAGTCAAGTTTTGAGATTGGAAAGCTGCCAAGACAAGTTTTAGTGTGGTGTCAAGCAAAATAAAATTTTAGCATGGATTGTCTCATGCCCATTTTCAAGAGTGGGAATTCTTCTGTAATGGTATGGGGTTCTTTTCATGGAAATGTGAAGGCACCCCTTATTTTCTTCCTCCCAAGCAGCAGGCAACAAAAGACATTATTGAGAAGGTATACCTTTCAAAGTTACCCCCCTGGCTTTTCAAACATGATAGACCAAACCAGCTTACAATAATGGAAGACAATTCCCCCATTTATACCTCTCAACTTGCTAAGAGCTTCTGAAGTGCTGTAAGCTTATGCAAGATGCTAGACTGGCAGGCCCAGTCTCCTGATCTCAATTCAAATGAGAATGTTTGGAAGGATCTCAAAGATGCAATTTCTACTCATTATCAACCGAAGACCATACCTAAAATGCACGAAGCTATACAACAGGCCTGGGATGACCTTCCAAACAAAAAATTAGAGATTTTAATTGCATCTATGCTTTCCAGGATGCAGGCTGTGGTAGATGCCCATGGTGGCTCTACCCGTTGGTGAGATGAGGGTTACCATTTGTAATAGTTTCATTAATTTTATAAAAAAATTGGCAAATCAAAAAATTATTACGATGATTTTTTTCTACATGGTTGTCTGAATTGGGAGCTACTATGTTACATGTGTGAAGAGTGAGTATTTGTTGAGATATGACGAAAAGAAAACAGGTGGATACTTTTGTCACCCCACTGTACATATGAACCCATGCATTATCACTTCCAAATCTCAGTGAAAAAAGTGATGATAAACTCAGTCTCATTCTCCTTATCTTGTCGCAGTATTGAGCAATTGGTCAATAATTAGAGGTTGAATTGATGAATTGATGGGATATCGGCTTGCATTGTTTAGGTTGAAATAAGTACAATACAATTTCCCTCTTCCCACTCTTAATTTAACCAAATCATTTGTGTAAACAATTAAGACATGAAAATATCGACAATTGGAAAAATACAGCCAAGTCTCAAAAGCTTGCGGAATTTTTGACGAAAAAACCAAAGTTTCCCTCACAAAAAAACGATTTGCCTATTCAAAAGGTGGTATCACTGACCCATCTCCAATCCTTTTGAATAGGGAAATCATTTTTTGTGAGGGAAGCTTTGATTTTTTCGCCAAAAATTCCGCAAGCTTTTGTGACTTGGCTGTAGAATCACATTCAGAATCGGCTTCTTGGTTTTATACTAAATTATTCAGATATAGCAACATAAATATAGATCAAATTTTCATAAATATGGTCTACCTTGTCCATACCTTCCACGCCTTTGTGTCATTTTCGCCCTAATGGGTCGAGGCGATTTACAGGAAATGAGAGTAAGGCGCTAAGATAACCTAGAATATTTTCAAAAAACAAATATTTTGCACAAACCATTTCCCATATAGCTGTATTCAATATCGGTTTAATTTGCATAAAATATCTCTGACAAGATACAATGTACAGCCACCTTAGGAAATTTCTAATTTAAACTTGCATACGGGCTTCAACATTTTCACTGTTTACTACCGTTCTCAAATTTCCCTGTAATAAAAAATTTTCAATCCAAGTATGTCATTTTGTTTTATAATTCCAATTTCAATTTTTCTTTTGCCTGTTTTAAATTTTAAAATCCATCAATATCATAGTACGGCAATCCCAATAAACAGTGGCATAGTAAGTAGCTTCGTGATACCTAAACCATGGGATGTGACAACGCTTCTTCACTACAACTAGTGGGCTGGTTTGGGATCAATTCCAGAAATTTATTCAGGGAGTTAATGCACGCTCTAAAAAATTGGCTTCAGATTGGCATCACACTTGAAATCTGACTATATATTGTTGCAAGAATTTTGATCAGCACTAGCAAGCAAGTCTGCGATTGAAAACCCTATGCGAACTAGCTAAAGACTGCCAGAGCTTGGTTTCTGAACCAGGGTGCACAATTTACATCTTGATTATTTCTTTGTCCAAAAATAGAGCTCAAAATGTTTTCTAAGAGTTCTTTAAGAGGGCTAAACCAACAGACTTGATGACAAGTGCATCTCATCTTTCCCCTATTGCGTATAGCTCTCTTATTTTTCATCTCATGCATATTTTTCACCCCCCTACCTATTTATTTACGCATGTAAATCATGTCATATTATACCATTGTAACCATTACTTTTGCCTTCCTGAATAAGTTGCTCATGGAGATGGATATGTTTTTTAGGTCAAATTTTCTAAAGAAGCCGAAAGGTAAAGCTAGAACAACAAAATTTTAGCCTATTGGCACTGAAATTCATAACGTTTCCATAGCACATTTTGTATTTGATAGCAAACTGACCTTATTTTGATGGATGCAGGTTCATCTTTTTGTAAAATAGTTCCGAAAAATTTGCAAAGAAAGTCGTAAGTCTTACTGAGTTGGCTGAAATTAATCAGTCAAAGAAATCCCATTTCCGTTAAAAAATTGACCCTGACTTTCTGCTTGATATTTCGTTTAGGAACAATGGCCTCCAGTCTAGCTGCAATTCAAGCCTCAAAATCGAGTTTACGTCTTAAGATGAGGGAAATACTATCCAGTTTGAATGAAGATACTTTGATTTCTGAATGTAAGTATGATTGAAAAGGGTTCTATCTATTAGATTTCAGGGTAAAAATGATAAAAGATAGGATATCTCATTTGTGAATCATTCATCGGAAATGACTGTTTCTGGGATTGGAATGGAAGGTGTTTAATTCATGGAAGCAATTATCCTGGTAGATTAAATATTTAGCTGAGAATATATAATTATCGTGAAGATTTTCTATGGTCAATTTATTTGAAGCTAACAAGAAGCTGATTTTCTTGGGACAGCAAATTTGGTGTGTAAACAAGTTTTGGCATCTCCTTGGTATCAAGCAGCATCTTGCATCAGTTGCTACATCTCAATGTCACAAGGCGAGCTTAGAACTGACGAAATCATTCATCATGCTCTTAAATCTGGTTAGTATTTTAGTGTTTATATATTTGACCATATAAAAAATCTCTCTTTCTCACTTGTATATCTTACACAGGTAAAACTGTTTTTGTGCCATATTGTGCCAAGAAAAAGTTGAACCCAAATAATGAGATGAAAATGTTGCACTTGAAAAACCAGTTGGTTTTTGATCAAATGAACAAAAACTCATGGGGAATCAAGGAATTTAAACAGGCTGAGGTGGATGACTTAGAGGAAGGTAAGGAAAATAGGCTCTGCGCTATCAAAATATGGAGATATGTGTACACCTAACTAATCTGGGCTTAAAACTGTTACAGCACTGGATAGCAATAAACGCCTTGATTTGATTTTAGTCCCAGGTATGTGCGTTCTTTAAAAATTTGATTACCAAATGGTTATTTTTTTCTATATAAACATCTTCAATCAACTGAATTAAAATATATTTCAATCTCACGATGAAAATTAAAGGCTTAGCATTTGATCAAGCATGTCAGCGATTAGGTCATGGAAAAGGGTATTATGACCGATATATTTCATTATATCGTGAAAAAGGTTTCGCCAAGGGTAGCACTGCCATGCCTAGTTTGGTTGGCTTAGCTCTCACCCATCAAATTATGGAATCTCATCAGTCAATCCCCTTGCACCAATGGGACCAGGCACTTGATTTGGTGGTTACTGCAAATCACATTTTTTCAAAGAAAGATTCTTAGAAAATAGAATGCTATTTTATTTTATTTTATTTTTTCTTTCAGAGGGGGAGGGATGGAAAAGAGTTGAACCTGATGTTGATCAGAATTTTTTTCACGAATTTATTGTATCAACAAAAATAAAAAAAGCTTACAAGGAACAAATCAAGAAAGATTAATTTCCAGAAAAAAATATATCTAAATTTTTATCACTTCCATCATCAAGTTGTATTTTTCCTTTAGCCTGACAAGTTTTTAATAGATAAAAAGTTGAGTAATGAGAAAACATATGTTTTTCTCATAAATTTTATAAAGAAATAGGTATCCAAATAATTCATTAGTCTAGCCTGAAGCCAGCAAAATTTCAACTTTGAAAGAAACAGTTCTCTAGTCTCTCAGAGAAGATACCTGAAAAAATAAACATTAAATGGGTTTAACTTTTTCTTGGTAGAATAGGGCACAAAAACAGTCTTGCTGTGTAAAAATAAAGAATATGTTAAAGTGAATTAAGAGATATTTTTCAACTGTACAATATGTAAACACTAACCATATTGAAGAGCATAATAGGGGGTGTCAGTTCTGGCAAATCCGCACTTAAATTAAGTGCGGATTTCAAACCAAATCAGCACTTACAAATCAGCACTTAAATTTTGCAAAAAAGTCACTTATTTCAAAAAAGGGTGTCAGTTATGACCTCAAATCAGCACTTTTTTCCCGTTTTTTTTCACAACCACATTTTGGCCACAAAACATCCCTTCCTTTCTTACCCCATCCCTGTCACATGTGACACACTGACCTTCCTCGCTACCTACCCATCAATCCTCGGCACACACCCCTTCCTGACATTTTCAATATTTTGACCAGGCATGTTTACATTCTTTTTTACTTATTTCTTCTACTTTTTAATCTTTTTTCTTGTTATGTGCCAGTTTCATAATGCCTCCCAGACATTCCAAATCTCAAAAGGTAACTCAAAAATCTGCTTCGTCACAAAAGTCTCCTCGTAAAGCAAGGATTACATAGAAAAAAAATCAGTGACTTTTTCTATTACTTACAACTGTTTTTACAGAATTGAAAACTATGTTTCAGCTAATATTTTATGGAAGTGAACTCTGTTCTTCGCCCGAAGAACAGAGTTCATCCTCCTATTTTCACATTCTGTTTGCACCAATCTCCAACATTTTCAATATTTTGACCAGGCATGTTTACATTCTTTTTTACTTATTTCTTCTACTTTTTAATCTTTTTTCTTGTTATGTGCCAGTTTCATAATGCCTCCCAGACATTCCAAATCTCAAAGGGTAACTCAAAAATCTGCTTCGTCACAAAAGTCTCCTCGTAAAGCAACGATTACATATAAAAAAAATCAGTGACTTTTTCTATTACTTACAACTGTTTTTACAGAATTGAAAACTATGTTTCAGCTAATATTTTATGTAAGTGAACTCTGTTCTTCGCCCAAAGAACAGAGTTCATCCTCCTATTTTCACATTCTGTTTGCACCAATCTCCAACATTTTCAATATTTTGACCAGGCATGTTTACATTCTTTTTTACTTATTTCTTCTACTTTTTAATCTTTTTTCTTGTTATGTGCCAGTTTCTTGCACCAATCTCCATCCCTTTCAATTCTATCAACACATGCTTGTCTTCCCTCCCCATGCCTTTCGCTATCCTCCCAGCCCCATTGTATGCCATCCTCTTTTGATCCCCATTTCACCCTTCTCAACCTCTCCCAGACCCTTTTCTTCATTTAAAATGCCTCGGAACCCTTAATCTTCCCTTCCAACTCTTTCCCAACCTTTGAGTGACTGAAAAAATATGCGTTTGCTGAAAATATGCGATTTCATGTTGAGTTGATGAAAGAAAACACAGAGAGAAAAAAAATAAGACTTTAACAGCAAATTCAAAAACCAAAAAAATATGCAAAAAAATTTACCATTCTCAGTGAATAATACATGCAAATTGATAATTTGAAGAGAAAGAGAAAAAAATTAAAATTGCGTTGAGAAATGTTGGAGTGTTATTGGAAGGATTTTCGCCCTTATACTAGTTGATTGAGAAATAGAAGTGTTGGATATAGTCGGAGGTGAATCAACTTGTTCATCTTCATACAGCTCTAACCATTGATCTTTGAGGTCAGCAAGTAGGTTATGAAGTATAGTGCAACACAGAATCCAGTTGATCACCGCCTCCATTTCAGATTTATTTCTAAGAGGACTTCTTAATTCCCTTAAACTAGAAAAACGGCCTTTCAAGATTCCAATAGAATGTTCAATACGGACTCTTGACTTTGCCAAATGATTGTTGAATTTGGCATTTTGACTGTCTTCTGAAGCTGCTCCCCGAAAAGCAGGAAGTACATACTTTCCATTCACATAAGCAGAATCTGCAAGAAGATACTGATTTTCATCAAAGAATTTTTCAGGTTCATTTGAAATATGCATTCTTTGGAAGACGTAGGAGTCATGACATGAGCCAGGATAGCCAGCGAAGAATGATATAAATTTTTTGTTTACGTCACATATAAGCTGAACGTTAATTGAATATCTATAAAGAAGATATATTTGTTTGTGTTAGTTTCAAGGAGGATGAAAGGAGTTAAAAATAATCTACCTCTTTTTACGGTCAAAGTAATTGTTTCCACCTTGAGCAGGTTTCTGGCTCAAAGGAATAGTAGTACCATCAACAAAACCAATACATCCTGGAAAGCCCTCTGCTTGCATAACCTGAGATGATTCAAGTTGCTCTTCTTTTGTTGGCCAGGTGAGAAGTTGAGATTCCAAGGAGTTGATGGCAGTGATACATCGTTTGGTATAAGTGTTAACTGAACCATACCCTAAATCAAAGACATTTTCTAAACGTTTCAAAGCGGCTCCATTACCATTTGAACCCAAACGACATAGTGTGATGGCCAATTGAATTGAAGGATGTCGTTGTTCTTTTTGAGAATTATTGTGAAATATGGGATGATCCTGAATAAGCTCAAGCAATTTAAGGAAACATTCCTGAGAAGTCCTGAACAGCTGTCTAAAACTGGGTGTAGATAGGTTAAGAAGTGTTTGGATGGTGTACTTGGGGGTATGAAGTACTTGAGGCTTTCTGGGAAGAAGGTAACGTTTCCTGGCCATTTTTGATAAAACGACAAAATCTTCTTCTAGATCAGAATCGGAATCAGAGTCCAAGAGCAGTTCAAGCGCCATGAAAGTCATTGCTTTATGTAATTTATCACGATTTGAAAGTGAGGAAGGCATGACTCTTATATGATATGATATGAAGATGTAAGTGATGTACGATGTTTTGAGTTATGAAGTGTTATTCTGCGGAGTGCTGCGTATGAATGGGATGATGCTGACAAATCAGTGAAATGGGACTTGATGGTGAAATCAGCACTTTTGGTTGAGAAAGTGCGGATTTGAGTGAAATAAGTGACTTATTTCATTTTGAAATCCACCAGTATTGGGGCTAGTGTGTTTTGGAAATCCGCACTTATTTAAGTGCGGATTTGGTCAAATTTAAGTGCGGATTTGTAAGTGCGGATTTGCCAGAACTGACACCCCCTAATGAATGGTTTTGTCAGTTCTAAGCTGGCCTTGTGACATTGAGATATAGCAGCTGATACAAGGTGCTGTTTGATACCAAGGAGATTCCAGAACTTTTTTACACACCAAATTTTTTGACACAAGAAAATCAGTTTCTTGTAAGCTTCAAATAAATGGGCTTCAGAAATTTTACTCAAATGTTAAATATTTTCAGAAAATACTTTTCATTTCAGCAACAGAAACTGCCAGGCTGAGTTCAAGTACAGATATGTGAATAAATTTATCAGTCAGTTTTCTAGAAGATTTTAATAGTTCTATATGAATAAGGTAGTACAAATCCAATAAGTAGTAAAGTATAACTGAATATAAGGGTCTCAGTAATTTAATCTCACTAATGATAAATGTTTTACAATTTATAGATGGTAGAAAAATAGAGATAATAATTCAAACACTATTCAAAAAATTTTAATAGTATTAACGAAATGTGTTTGAATTTTAATGGTTATATGTTTTAATTTTAATAATAAAGAATGTAGAAAATAAGACCAAAAAACCCTTCCTTGTATATCCAATAATTCCCCAATTTTTTCCCCTGGTTTACCAATACTATACACGGCCAATGAAGCCCCAATCTAGCAAGTACACATTCCCATTGTCCTCTGGTATGGTAGTTGAAGATAATAAATATGGTAGAAATTAATATAATGAAATGGAAATGAAGGAGAACTATTGAACTTGGTTAATATAATGATAATTCTATAATATTTTTTATGTCTTTCTTTTCACATTGAAGAGATATATCTCAAATAAATAAATTAATTGTACATTAATAATTATTTGTATATGGTTTTGATACTACTATAATTTAAATAAGTTAAAAATTTATATAAAAAGGATGATCATAAAACAAAAAAAGGGAAACACATTTTATAGGAAAAATTTTATACAACATGAATTTTGTTGAAGTCAACAAAATCATTGATAAATGAGTTAAAGTTGTAATATAAATTAAATTAAAAATAAATTGAAAAGATAAATCAAAAGATTAAGTTAATTTTTGATAAAATAATTATAATTTAATAAAATAAGATAATTTAAGTTTAAGTTTAATAAATAACACAGTTAAATTATCTCTTAAAGTTCCAAGTAAATACCAAAGCCTCTTTCCTTGCTCTCCCTGGCCTCCCTCTAGCCAACTTCAAGCAAGGTCTGAGTCACAGTAATTACATGGACTTAGATCTTCAACTTTGCTGTAGTTTTTTATTACTTTATTTATATTTTTAATTTATTCACCACACATTATTTGGGGGGGAATTGCTAGCAAGTCCTCAACTTGAAGTCAGATGGAACTCAGACTGAACTTTGATGGAACTCTTACTGAACTGTGCTTTAAAACCAACTTGAGCTATTGTACAAACCTAACTGAATCTTTTGTGGTATCATAATGAAAGTAAAATGAACTCATCTTAAATTTTTAATGAAAAAGTTTTAGTAATCACTTCAAACACTGTACACCTTAAGCACGTGATTTTGAATCAATATTTTAAGTTATAGTTCAAGATGGAGCTGAAAACTCATTTAAAACTTTTAATTTTTCAAGTGATATTTTTACTCTTATTTAACACTTATTTGAAATAGATTGAATCATATTAAGAATCATATTTAAATATTTACTATTGTTTGAAAAAAATTAACAAAATTTTTAAAACTATTCATTTCAGAGAACTATTATAAATTGAATTTTTTTGATTCACTTTTTAATACTTTTCAGTCATGTAAGATTATTTTGAGTCAGGAAAAGTGAAATTGAATATTCACTTACTGAGTGGTATTCTGTATGTAAATGTAAATTGATAATTCATATATATAATGAAAATTATTTTGAATATTCATCCAAAAAAAATATGCATAAAAATTTTATAATGAATATATGTATGAAAATTCATATTGAATTTGCATATGTAAAATCATATTTCATATTCATATTCAATATCATATTGAATATTGAATATGCATATGAAAAATTTATATTGAATATTTATATGCAATGAAAAATGAATATGCATACAAGAAATTAAACTGGGTATAAATATTAAAATTTATATTGAATAAAATATTAAGAAAAATTTCAGTATAAATTGATTTTATGTTATATTATGTAATTCTTTAAATTGATTCAATTTAATTAAATTTTAATAGACTCATTTAATTTCATTCATTACTTCAAACTAAAACAAATTAAATTTTATTGTATTGTATTGTATTTTATTTCATTGAGTTGTATTTGGTTATGTATTATATTATATTATTTTATTTTATTGCACTTTATTACATTCCTTTTCAAAATATATAATAATCATTTATTTTGTTTTATCTCATTTTATACAATTTGTATTTATCTTTTTTATTCTAGCTATTATACTCATCTATCTGTATTTTTTATATTCAATTACATTATAATAAACCTTAATGTCACTTAATTCATTTTACTAGATTTGATGGATGCTGTTGTATAGCCATGTAGAAGCATTAAGTTGGTTAGAATTTGCTGGTGAACTCATATTTTCAGCTGTAGATCAGAGTTCACAGGCAAAAAAATGGATGTGGTACTGTTATGTACTGCCATAGATCAAAGTACACATGCATAAAAATGGTTGGTGAACTCAGATTTATGGGTTTACATCAGAGTTCACCAGCTTAAATTGGGAGTTAAAAGACTGTTATTTGCACATGTAATATCACCTTTTGAAATAAAATAAGATAACAAAAATTAAATTAAGATGTAAGGGAGTAAAATATACTAAAATAAAAGAAAACAAAATTAAATTAAATTAAATAGAAAAATAGTAAGTGAAATGAAATGAAATATAATATAATATAATACAGTATTATATAGTATGATAGAAAAAAATAAAGCAAAATCAGATCAAATAAAATAAAATGAAGTAAATTAAATATTTTTTTAAAAGGCATCATAAATATTAACAAATTTTTTTAACTCATTAAGAAAATTTATCAAAAAAATTAACTTATTTCATGAGCTAGGTTTTTTCAATGTAGTTGAAAGAATATAGATATACTAATGCATTGGAATATAAACTATGGGAAGAAGTTGAAGCCTGATAAGATGTTTTTCAATATATATAGGGGTAAATAAAGTACTTCTACATGAATATGGCTCTTATAGCTCTCATTTAAAAAAACCTAAATACAAGTGAGTTTAATAGGTCTTTTTATACCCAGATACCTATGTAATCAAATTTAAAGCATATAATTTACACCATATACCAGTTTATTCATTGTTATAATTTTTTAAAAAATTTAAAGACATTAAATATGTTTAATGTTTAAGTTAATTTGAAGAATTCTCAGGATGAGATTTGCATTGGGAGTTCAATCAGAGATCCATCAAGACATAGATTAGCCTTGTGATAAGATATTAAAAAACTTATAAAGATATGATTCTATTAACTAAATGTTTTTGAAAAAAAAATACTTTGGAAATAGAAGGATGAACATTAAAAACTATATTTATTAAAAATATATTTGAATTTATTGGAAATAAATTGAATTAATTTTTTGCAGATGATTATATAAAAATTAAAAGTTGAAGCTCAACTTTAAAACATGTAAAAAGGTCTTGTATGGAATTAAAAGTGAAATTTTATGGATATTAGGAACAACATATGAAATTGACAATCAGCACACCATAGGAGATTACAATTTAATAACTTCATCCCAAAAATCATGCTTAAATATGTAGAATAATATTTAATTATATATTTAATTTAATTTAAATGCCTTCTTCTAATTGTTACTAAGTATCTTTAAGATTTTTGAGTTTTATTATAGGTTTTTTTTTCCCAAAATATTTTGAGATAATAAAATTTGACTGATTTTTCAAAGATATGTATAATTATTATTGTCATAAAATGAAATTTTTGGATAGAAGGAATGTATTACTATGTATTGATTAATTTCAATATTTCATTAATTTTGATTTTTTCAACTTTATTATTGATATAAGTAGCAAAACTTATGTATCTTGAATTACTGAAGATCTAAACAGAGCCTTAAACTAGAGTTTAATTTCAGTCAAATTTAAAATGGAGATCTCCACTTTAGTATAACAGGGTGAATAATTTATGGCCATAACTCAGTATTCATATGATTGAAATAAAGCTAATTCTGTAGTAAGAAATATAAGATGAAGGTGAATTCTGATGTTTGGTATACAATAGCCTCCACCCTCATATTTTTAATAACTCTTAATTCAATTCTTCTCAGCCACTTCTTTTAATTTTCTCACTCTTACTAGCACCTTTATATATGATCATATTTTCTCAACAAATGTTTTTCTACCTTCATTTCACCTTTCACTTTTCTCTCCTCCTTTTTCTTTCACTCCCTATCCCACAAATATTAAACTGTTTCTAGTCCCATAAAATTGCTCCCCACTTCTTCCGATTCCTTTCAATCAAAAATCAAACCCATTCTGCTCCCTTTTTTTATCCTCTATCATATTTTTGGCCACTTTAAACCCATTTTACTTACCTCTCTACCTCTTTTTTTTCAACCCATATCTCCAATTTTTATTATCACCCTTTTCCTTTTGTTACACTTACCCTATCACTAATCCCTTTTAATTTCCTTCTCAAAACAATCCTCTTGGTTTCTATGAGCTATAACTGGCATAAAGGTCTGGGGAATTGATAAATAGGGATGGGAAGAAGTGGAAAGGGGTAGAGATGCTTTCAAAGGGTCAGAGAGTATTTGAAAGCAGAAGAAAAGTTTAAAAATCATGGAAATAATTGTGTTAAGATAAAAGAAAGAAATTTATAACAAGGGAATAATATTTTAGATAAATATTTATGTAAGACAGAACCTAGGAATGGAGAGGTAAGTAATAGTGTTCTACATAATAAAATAATGATAAAACATGAAAAATATGTTATAAAGCATGGAAAAAGGAATGGAATCAACTCAAAAAAATAAATAGAAATCAAAAAAACCATTTTAATACTATTCATTCTAATAAAATCTCATTTCATGTCTTTCTTTTTTCATATTTTAAAGATAAAATGTTAATATATTGTAAAAAATACTATTACATGCATATATTTTCTATTTATTGAATAGAAAACAGAATAGATATTTATATTAGAGCTTAATTTTTTCACCAAAGTATTATTCCCTTCATTTTATAAGTTTTTTTACATTTTACAGATATTTTAAATACTAATAATGTTTAATAAAATCTTTTTGAATAATCAGAATGAAATTTTTTGGTTCAAATTATTACTGGGGAGATTTAATGGAAGATATTAATTCCCAAAATATTTTTCTTGAATGACTTACTATAGTGCCTTATCATTTCACCATATATTAAAAATTAAGGAAAATTATTTGAACAATAAAGATCACTTTTATTTCAATTTAAATTTGAATGTTTCTAGTTTTTCATGCAACAAAGTATAAAATTATTTTAAAAATTTTGTAGATTTTCAGACTGGCTTAGCTGTGGGGAGGGCTAATTTCAACATGCCATTATAAAATAGTGTTTTTAATGCTTCAACATTTTTTTAAAAAATTTTCACATGTACTTCAATAAATAATCAAGCTACCTTCATATTATGTTCAATATATTTTAACACTGTATTCCTAATTGTTTCATCACTACCTCAATGTGTGCTCAATTAGATATGAATTTAGGTTCATGGTGGCAGACTTTCTAGCAAGTCTTCCCCCTCCCTATTGTGTGGTGATTAACTCAATAAATTTTTTTAAAATTTAATGATATCTTGATTAAGCAAAATAAAAATGTTTTTGTAAGTAAAAACAACTTTAAAGAGTATACATTAATTGCAATATAGTTACTATTAATTACACAATATAATACTTAAAGGATGTAAAAAATCAAATTTATATTACTTTAATTAATTAAATATTGAGTAATAATTTTAATAAGATCAGTTTAAATATGTTAAATAAGTTACTGGCCAAAACTCCCTCACCCTAAAAAAACAATAAAATAACATTTAGATTTTTTTCTTAAATTTCTTTAATAAGATATTTAAATTGGAGATTTATTTTTCAAGAATCTATCTATCAAACTCAGTAGGCTTTCTTTTTAAATCTTAATAAATACTCAGTACCCCTTTCTCTAGTAAGATTCCTTCCATTTAGAATTTTTTTTAATTTCAGCCTTTTCAGTTATTTCCAAAGGTTTAGATTTTGGTCTTCTCCTTCTTTATGAAATAAATCAGGATCATTTGAAATATAAGGTTTTATTAAAGAGAATAAAAATAATGGGTGTTTTCTATCATATGTAGAATATAAGAAAACTTCAACAGAATTTTTTTCAATCATCTTTTTTACAAAAAATGGACAAATAAATAGATCTTTGTTAAGACATAAAAAGTCAGACTACTACTAGTGCTGACACTAGCCTGAGATGTGAATGACTATTCTACTAAGAAGTGAGACGAAATAGACTGACTATTTTGGGATTACCAACAGTGAGACAGGACTGACTATTCTGATACAGCAGTGAGACTAAAAAGTAACTGAATTACTATATAAGTTGTCCAATGAGGAGTGCTTCACAGTGCTTGCCCCAAATAACCCCCTTATGCAATATCCCTTCTTCTGTCTCTAACAATGCATAGTTCTCATAGCGCTCCTCCTCCTCACCTCTCAACCAAATCCTTACATTGCCCCCTCTTTTACCCCTCCTTCCCCCTGTGATCTTTTCTAAACTCCTTCAACTATTTCTTAGAATTTTCCAAATTTTCCATTGGTTCCCAAGCCCTATCCCCAACCCCATATCCCTTCCAATTTGCTAAATACTGAACCCTTCCCCTGTACAACCTTTTAGAAAAAACCTTTTCCGCCTCAAAATCCTCTTCCTTTTCAACTTGGATTGGTGCAAGTGGCTCCTCTGGATGTCCTGGGACTGTATCTTTTTTATGCTTGTGAGAAATGAAATGTTGAAAGCTGGATGTACTTGCCTCATTGAGATTGGTAGTTCCAGCTCATAAGGTGAGTCAGATACCCTGTGTTTGACTTTAAATGGCCCCACTTTTTTGTGATTTAATTTAGTGCTGGGGTGCAATGTGGAAAGGAAACATGAGCTTAACCAAACCTTTTTACCTACCTGTAGCACACAATGCTGGGTCCTTCCTTGATCATGATGACACTTCATTGATTTTTGAGATAACTTGAGAGCTGCTTCTAGTTCTTGATGAATACCCAATACTCTTTGGATCCTCTCTTCCGCTTCTGGGACTTGTAAAGTGGATTGGGTTTCAATTTAAAATGTTAGGTGGTATCCATAGCTGGCGTTGTAGGTAGACTCTTACAATCGCCTTGCTGTAAGCAGAATCCGAAGGAGTTGGATAATCAGAGAAAATCCTGTCCCTCTAAATGAATTTGTGAGTTTTTTAGATCAATAAGCTTAAAAGTCTACTTGATAATAATAAAGAATGAAACCCTGTCTAATTAATGCTTGTTAGGATGATTGAGCAGTTCTTCTGTGCAAAACAACTGAAATGCAACAATAAAGTTACACCAGACACAATATTTTAAAAGAATGAAGTTTTAATTTTTTCAGATTTTAATTATTTTTGAAAACAGATACTATAAATGAGTCCCTGGATTTGAGACCTTTCTAATGATACCCTGTATGTTATTGTTTAAAAGTTGTTGAGTATAATATTTAAAGTGTTATGTAAAATTGTTATTTTATAAGGGTATTATTAATTATTTTGTTGACAAAAGAAAAATATGAATAATGGTTGTTATAATCTGTTCTATTATTGTGTCCCCTTCCATCTAATTTTGAGTCTACAGCCTTATATCCATAATATCCAGTCACACGCCCTTTTTCCCTCTGGAGCGCAACCAGAGCTCATCTGGAGCTTGTCTGGAGTTTGTATGGAGCTCGTCTGGAGTTTGTACAGAGCTCATCTGGACCTCCGGACTCAATCTAGAACCTTAAATCTATAATACAAAATCTAGAAAAATTACGCATAATAGAGCTACTTCTCATGAACATTCCCAACAATTTTTTGTAGTCTGCGCAGCTCTATTCACCCTGTGAAAAATCATCAAAGTTAGGCAATTATTGAAAAATGTAAATAATTTAATAAATCTTTTAAAAAATAAATTAAAAATATATGAAAAATAGTAAAATGTCAGAAAAAATTCCCCAAGGTTCTTGAGCTTCTTAAATTTCATTAAATTTAATTTTGCCGCCATAAAAGATCATATGACCCATAAAATTAATAATTCTGACCTAATATTCATTTCTTGACTTTGTCAACTTCATTTTTGTTTAATAATAAAATATTTTAAATTAATCTGGATTCTCCAATCACCGCACTATCCCCAATAAACATTCCAAATAGACTTTTAGAGCCGTACTAAGATTTGAAATACCACATCCTCCATCCAATGAAGAATGTCCTCATTCTTTGAACTTTTCAAGTTCAATCAATATATAATCCTACTTTAATTTTCTCTATATTCATCTCTTTATCATTTCTTCAACATCCCACTCCAACTTCATAAACTTATTTCTACTTTTATAAGTACCATCATCAGTATGAAAGTTCTTGCTGTACCATGCAACCTCTTCAAGAAATATGAATCCCCTTGCTTGATTTCCTTTCCAAATCCTCCTGGAAGAACCGCTTGTGATCTCTGTTGCTCCAAAAAGGTTAAATGTGTCCGGCAAACTTCTAAACCATCTTTCAATCCTATCGCTGGCCCATCTACTGCTCCAGCTTTTAACTTATCTAAGAAAAGATTAGCAAAGGTACCTGTATTCTGGAAAAGGATCAAGGCTAAAACTAAACCACCATCTCCAACTTCATCTCTAATCCCTCCTTCTCAAGTTCCTTCACCCATACTTCCTGTTTCTCCTTTTTCTTTTACCCAGACTTTATTTCCTGGGTCCCAAAGTAAGCCTTTTAATAATTATTTGTCTATTCCATGCTAATCCCAACAATGCCTTTTCCATCTTTTAGCTATTAACATCACCAACTCTGATGATGTAGGTCAAGTCCAATTGGACTATATAAATCATTATCCTAAATTTCATAGATATCTTTTTCTTGACTTTACTGATGATATAAAGATAAATATTTTATCCTACTTCCAAGACACTCCCGCCAATAATCATGCAGATTTAATGAAGAGAAGATTGTTAATGCAGAGTTTTGATGATGATGTAGAAAAATTTCAGCAAAATTATTTGTTTTAATCTTATAGTTTAGTGCTTTAGTAAACATGAATCCTGATTTTTTCTTCATACTAAATCATTTAAAATTGATTGCTTCATAAATTTTCATTTTGAAATAAAATCTATTTGCCTCGTGATGCTTCCAACTACTGAGAGCAAGTTTTGAATCCCTTCAGACTCCCCTATACCAGTCTCTACTCATATGCATTAAGAGAGTAGGCTCCACACCTACTGAGCTGAATACTTGATTCCATTCTCATCAAAAGAGCCAAATACTCTTGATTCCATTCTCTTTTATTGAGCCGAATACTTGATTCAATTCTCGCCATAAGGTCCTTCAAGCTTCATAACATTTAGCCTATTCAAGGCACACTACTTTTCCAACTACCATATCCTCCTTCAAAAATTTCATCATCACAGCATTCAAATAGACCACCTTTTAATAACTCATCTTTTAAATAATAATAATCACAATAATTATCAATCTTCATCCATAATTTTTTCATCCATCACCTCCACAATATTATCCACTTCATTTTCCAAATCAAACATATGCCCCTTTTAAAATTTGAGTACCAGTGATAAATTAAATAATTTTTTGATTGTTAATTGAATAGCCTTCATAAAAAAAATTTGCATTACCAGTTTAGATGTCTTGGTGGATAGTGATAAATTAAAATGAGTGCTTAGAGTTGCATAGAATATTCCAGTTTAAGGTCATGGGGGACCCATCTTGTAAATCTTTTTCAAATTTTCCAAAGAACAATTGAATTGCCAGTTTAATGTCATAGAGGAAAAAGAATGAGTGATTTTCCAGTTTAGGGTCATACTGGACCAAACTTTTGATCAATACTAACTCCAACTTCTATCCTAAACCTTTATCCAAAAATATCCATAAAATCTTGAAAGTCCTTGAAAATGAGCCATTTTAAAGTCTTGGAGGACTAAAAGATCCCAAAATTTGAATAAAACCTTTTAAAGAAAGTCTTGAAAGTTAGCCAGTTTAAAGTATTGGAGGACTAACATTTAGAAGTAGGATCTAATTTTGCTCAAGCTCCTCTTGACCCTTTTTCTTATGAAATATACTATAAAAGTAATAAACCAAAAGAAAATTGAAAATTAAATTGTAAAAAAAATTTGAAAAAAATAATTGTATGTTTATATATTTATTTTATTTTTATTTATTATATTTATTTATGTTTTATTATTATTTATTTTTTATTTATTTTTATTTTATTTTATTTTATTAACGATGAAAATAATAATAAATGGTTATAAAAGATTGTTATGAAATAAAATTTAAAATTTAATTTAAAAAAAATTATAAACAAATTTGAAATATAAAATTTATGAAATGTAAAATTAAATTCAAAAGATGCCCCCTAGCCAATTGATGAGCCATACCGTTGACATCATACCCACATCCAAGTGCAACTTGATGTGGTTACCCAATTTTGAGAAATTGAAAATACAAAATTAATAAATGAAAGTTTAGGAAAAAATAAAATTTTATGATAATGATCACTGGGTGGGCTCCCTCCAATTTGTAAAAATGATTAGACACAACCAGTGAGCATCACCCTTAACAATATTTTATAGTATTATAAAAATTAAAATGAAAGAATAACATATTTCATTATATAAAAATCTAACATAAAAGAAATAACAAGAAAAAAAATAAAAAAGGAATCTTGAATCTGGCAGTGGGAGCATTGTCTCTTTGTATGTTCCAGTTTATAGTCTTAGGGGACTTCCTATAGATCAAAAACAAAGCCAGGATTCAACTAGAAACAGGGAAAAATTGGTAACAAAAATTGTGGGGTAATTGTGTATAGAGCAGCCAACCCATTAATTACCCCCAAACTTGCCAATATTTAATTCAGAAGGTTCCCCTGTGAAAACTTCTACCAATAAAAAACTTATCATTCCAACATATATCTTCTCCATAATTTTTGTTTCTTTTAAGAGTTTGAAGAATTTTCAAACAAATGTCTTCATAAATGTTGTAAGATTTCATTAACAGTTTCGTCTCCCATACCATAGTTGAATGACAGTAATATTTTTAATAAGAAATTAGTTTACCCTCATTCCGGAGTTAAACTTTGACAAAATTTTATTTAATCAAATATGTAGTTTATCCTTGTTTCGGAGTCCCTTTGAAATGATTGTTGAAATAGTTTACCCTCATTTTGGAGTTAAACTTGAGCACTCCTGGTGCCCCTAGGATAGAACTGTATGACTTGATTGGCTGCTACCCTCTTCTTTAAAGCTACTCCATCCAATTCTTCCAAAACATATGAACCAACAGACACCTGTTCTCTGACTTTATAAAATCCATTCCACCTATCTGCAAACATCTTCCCCCACTGGCTTTCCAAACTCATATTATACACCAAAACCATATCTCCAGTCTTCAAAGTTTTCCTGAGCCTGTGTGCTAATCTTTCATCCCAATACCTTACTGACTGATTTCTGATTTTAATCATTCTACAATATGCCTTTTCTAAGAATTCTGCTTTCTTCTCCAGCTGCATCATTCTTGCACATAACAATTCTTCAGTAGTGTTAACGGTTTCCCAATCTACTCCAAGATATGATTCAGCCTATAAATCAACTGGTAAAACTGCTTTTTGTCCAAAAACTAGTTCATAGGGTGAATATCCAGTCTTCCTTTTGGAAGTGATTCTGTCAGCAAATAAAACTAAGGGTAAATAGTGCCTCCATTTTTCAGCACTTGTTCCACACATTTTAACTAATGCATCCTTTATAACTTGATTCCCTCTTTCAACCATTCCTTCTGCTTCAGGATAATAAGGGGTTGCTACCCTAACCTTCAATCCAACCTTTGATATAGCTTCCCTAAATTCTGCCCCAAATTCAGGTCCTCCATCAACCGTTACCAATTTCATAACCCCATATCTATACACCCAATCCTTTAACAAAAAATTTACCACATTTTTGACATTTAAATTAATAAGAGGCGTTGCATCTACCCAACCAGATAGATCATCTCTCGCTAAAATTAAATATTTATATCTCCCCTCTTTTATATGAACAGCATCCAAACTAACCCTACCAAAAAGAGTGTTTTCACCGGTTGCATGTCCAGGTTCTTTTGGCCTTAGATAACTCCTTCTTTGACATTCTTTACATGACTGAAACCATTTCTTAACAGCCACCTTCATACCAGGCCACCAAAATCTATCAGTAATTTGTCTATATGTCTTGCACATTCCCCTATGACCAAGATTTTCATGCAGTGATTTCATAACCAACTCTTGCCCTTTCTTTTGAGAAACTACTACTTGAGGATTTGGATACCTCCTTTTCATCAATCTTTGTCCAGATATATAGAATTCTGGGGTCTTTCTTTTGATAGCCATCCAGTCATCATCATCACATTCTTCTGGCCTTTCCAGAGTCAACAAATATTTTACCAAAACATAATAAAACCCAGTCTGTACCCAGACCTCATCTTTAAAATCCAATAAAATAACATCCAAGGGCACTTCCCTATCACCTATATCACCTGCACTTGCATGAGCCATAAGCTTCTTTGATTGAGTTTTTTTGATAAACAAATAAAATTTTTCATCTTTAAATTTTAAAAATTCAAATCTCTTTTGAACCAAATTTTTATCAACCTCTTTACCACCTATTTAAGTATCTCCTTCTTCATCATCATCAAACCTCTGCTTTACCAAATTTTCTAAACTTCCAACATATACACCATTAACCAATCTATTAACATCCAATACTACCACATCATTCTCATCCACATATACACTTTCATCTTCTTCTACTTCTTTTTTGCCAAATTTATACACAACAATTTCATCAATTTTATCAATATAAAAATAATTTTCCAGTTTATCCTCTTGGTGGAAGTCTTCATCACAATCATCTATACACAAAAGTCCTGCCAGTTTAACCTCATGGGGGAGGTATGGAAAGTCTTCAGCTCCTTTAGTGCTGGCCTTAATCATAGGTATATCTTCATCAAAATTTTCTGAGTCTGAATCATCTTCAGTAGGCGGTCTTCTTGAAAAACCATCTGGCATATTAAAAGTTTTTCCAGGATTATGAACTAAGTCAAAAAAAAAATGCTGAATAAATTCTACCCATCTAGTTATAGGTGCATTTGGTAAACTTGGGGAATTAATAATTTGAATTAAAGATTTTGCATCCACTTGCAATTTGAAGTGTTGGCCCCACAATACATTTTGAAGCTTCTTTAAAAAAATTTCCACTCCACACAGTTCCAATTTGGGCTGAGAATATCTTGATTCTACTTCAGTTAATACAACAGATTCATACCTAACTGGCCTAATGTAACCAGCTTTATCCATCTGAGACAAAACTTGCCCAGCAGCAACCTGACTTGAGTCAACTGCTAAATATATCCCACCAGCATCTTTTCCGTAATCTAACTTTTTCAGGACAATATCTTTTCCCACAACCTACTTCAGATTCACAAACACCTTCTCACATTCTTCATCCCACTCCCCGTCTGCATCCTTTCTCGTTAACCTTCTCAACAGAGATGCCAATGAAGAAAAGTCCTTGATAAACATTCGAAAATAAACACATACACCTAAAATCCCCCTAACTTTGGTTGTATTCTTGGGTCTTGGCCAGGAAAGAATTCTATTCACTTTCTTCTTGGACATAACCCTATCCTCTCTACATACCACATGATCTAAAATCTTTAAAGCTGGCACACAACATGAAAATTTTGAACCTGAAATAGTTAAACCAGCTTCTTCAATTCTAAACAAGATCCTCTCTAAAGTGATGGAATACTCCCAGATGAATTTCTTTATCCCTGGGTTCTCCTCCAACACTTCATTATTTTAATCTGTTGAAGGTCCTTTAATTACTCCATTGTCAATAAAGATTCCAGCATATTGAGGAATTTCATCTTGAAGAATCCAAGCCATCTGAGCTTGATAAACGGCAACTGAATTTGTCGCTCCTTGAGGTAATCTTGTCAATTGTAATCGTCCTAGCAGTGTATCAAAAGTAGTGAGAGGCCTAGAGTCTGGATGCAACTCTCTCTCATCATATCCCCCCATAATATCTCCTAAACCATAACACACTCTCCCAAAAAACACTTCCACAAACTCCTCAGCACTAGGTGGTATGCCAGCATCCTTTATTGTAACCCTATTTAATTCCCTTAGATCATGAACTACTCAATGTTTGCCATTTGTTTTCACCCAACCAGATAAATCATCTCTGGATACAATTAAATATTTATACCATCCTTCCTTAATATTAACAGCATCCAAGCTAACCCTTCCAAAGAGAGTATTTTTTCCAGTAGCCTGTCCAGGTTCTTTCAGCCTTAAATAACTTCTTCTTTGACATTCTTCTCATGACCGAACCCACTGTTTAACAGCCATCTCCATGCCTGGCCACCAAAATCAATCAGCAATTCTTCTGAACGTTTCTCCAACGCCTCTATTCCCAAGATCTTCATGCAGTGACTTTAAAACAAATTCTTGCCCTTTCTTTTGAGTTAAAACTACTTGAGGATTTGGATACCTCCTTTTCATTAATTGCCAACAAGACAAGTAAAATGTAGATGACTTCCTTTTTATAGCCACCCATTCATTGTCTTCACAATCTTCTGGCCTTTCTAAAGTCAATAAATATTTGACCAACAACAAATAAAAACCAGTCTGACCCCAGACTCCATCTTGAAAATCAATTAATAGGGGGTATCAATGTTCAGGGATCCGCAATTAGGGATCAGGAATTTTTTTTCCCGGGATCAGACATTATTAATTGCGGAAGATTCTTATCCACTAGCCCCAGGGCTAGTGGATAAGAACTCCACGATAATGCATTATCCCGCCTCTTATACCCCAATTTCCATTCCTAATTCCTGATCCCAAACTCATCTCATCCATGATGGATTTTTAAGAAAGTCACATGACTTATAATTGCTGATGCCATCCTTAAGTATTTCCTCACTCTATGCTACTTAATTTTGGTGGCGAACACTTAAGTTTTTTTTCTATCTACACACCCCAACTGCACATTTGGCGGTGAATTCCCACTTCCCTCATCACATAACCCTTCCACTGGCAACAATGAAACACCTCTCTACTAGGAAGCTACTTCACTCAACAATGAATGCTATTACTTTTCTTTTAGTTCTTTACTATAAATCTGACTCTGATTTGGAAGATGCTTTAGCTTATATGTGTTTTCTTTCCAAAAAGCGTTACATCATCACCAGGGGGCCAAATCTTTATCATGATCCCCGATATGATCTGGCCTCCATTCTCAACATTCCTCATTTAAACTTCACACAACTTTTTAGAACTTCTCCCGATTCTTTCTTCAAACTTTATCAACTCATCTCCGATCATCCTATCTTCCATAACAATTCTCATAACAAACAGCATAATCCTGCCATCCAACTTGCTGTTGCTCTATGTCGCTTTGGCTCAAATGGAAATGGTGCTGCCGTAAGACGTTTGGATAATCTCTTTAACATAGGATATGGTACTGTGATATTATACACCAAGCGCTGTATGATTGCTATCCTTTCCCTCAAGTCTCAAACTCTTGCTTGGCCAACTCCAGAACAGCGACTTGAATCCTCTCAAGTAATGCAAGCTGAAGGATTCCCTGGCTGTGTAGGTTTTGTTGATGGCACAACCATCCCTTTGAGTCAAAAGCCTGCAATTACTCTCCAACATTTCTCTTCACCCTTTTAATTTTTTATTTTTATGTTTTCATACTTTCCAAATTTCCTCTTTGTGTACTTTAATCACTTGGTTTTGTATTTTGGTTTGTTGCATATTCATTTTTTTTTTTTGAATTTACGGTGAATATCTTTTTTTTGGATGGCTCATTGGTTTTCTTTCACCAGCTCAACATGAAATTGCATATTTTCTGAAATTGCATATTTTGTCAGTGATTTTTTTTTTCATTCATCCCTCATACCCTTTTCCTATTCTCCTCCAACATCCCTCAAACAATTTGGTTTCATTCATTTTGTCATCTCATCTCTCCAGGTAAGTCATTTTATTCTTTTTTTTTTGATTTTTTGATTACTAATTATAATTTTTTTTTGTTTTTTTCTGTTTATTTTATTTTTTTTATCTAAATTTTTTTTGTAAGTGGTTATTTTGGATTTCAATGGTATAATTAACCTTTTTTTTCTCTCCCTCTTTACTTTATTTTTTAGCTCCATCACCCTACTCTTCATCCCTCCTTGGCATTGTCATTATCCCCCCTTTCCCTTATTTCACTTTTTTTTGGCTCCATTTCATTGAAACACATACATTGCACATTCTTTATGCATTTCACTTACTCCATATTCAATTTCCCCACAATTCCAACATCAATCTTTCTCACTCTATTTTTCCTACTTTTCAATCAAGGTAAGTTTCATCTCCTTTTTTTCATGCCTATATGATATCTCATTCCTTTTATGAAAACTTCATACTTAAATATATGTATGACTCTTATCTGGATAACAGTGAACTTATAAAACTCCATTTGATCTCATCTTCATTACCACTTTTCAAGTTTTTGTAAAATTTTGAAAATCAGACTCGGAATTAGGGTTAGGTTTATTCAAATCTAATGTTCTTTTTACTGAAGATTCTCCTGAAGGCTACCTTTCATTTCCTGCAAACAGATTTGAATTTGATTCAGTGGTTGCTGAGATATTGACCGTTAAAGTTGAGCCTTTTTTTTCCCAATTTAAATTTTCATTTCATTTTTTTATGTAACAAATTAGGGTTAGGTTTATTTAAATCGCATGTCCTTTAACTGAAGATTCTACTGAAGCATATCTTTCATTTTCCACAAACAGGTTTGAATTAGGTTCAGTGGTTGCTGAGATTTTGACCTTTGAAGTTGAGCCTTTTTTCCAAATTTCACTTGTCTTATTTCACATTTTTATATTGCATATTTAGAGGATAAGGATTCTGAAACTCTTATATGATTATTATCTAGGCATTTCAATTATATAGGCATATATTCGTGGGTCAAGAATATCACTAAAGCTCAAAAAGATGAAGATTTTCGCTTATGGGACACTCTACCTTCCTTTGACTCTTTTCTTGCTTTTCAACTCAACAAGCTTTGTAATAAAGCATTTCAAAAAAATCATGAACTTGCAACCAAAGTTGGAATACCGAATTGGTGTGACTCCGAATTGGAAGATATCAGCCACAAATATCTTTTATTTTCTAATGTTATTATCACTCATTCTGGATTCCACAATAGGATTCATATCGATAGGAATGATGCCAATTTTCTTACTTTTGGAATATTCTCATATATCAATCTGATAACTGGCCACCCAATACCATCTCCAGCTAAAATCAAAGGACATGGTTTATATTTTCCAGACCACCGGTGCATCATTGATTTTGGTTTGGGAAATGGTATCATCGAAACTATTTGGAATTCTTCTAAGGATAATCATCAAACAACCAAAGCTCCTCCTGGTTTGAAATCCTGTCAAGATTTCACTCATTTCGGTTGCTCATTTCAAATCAGTAATAAGTTGATACAAAGAATCAATAAGGTAAAGAAAGAAGGTAAAGTTATTCGATTTAAAAAAACTTTATCTAGATCCAAAAAGTATGGGGATTAGAGTTGTCATCGAAAATTTTATATTTTTCCATAAATTTTTAATAAATATTTTTTATATATCAATTTTCTCAAATAATGTGATGAGCCATCGACCTTGTGTTGTATAACAGGTAATCATGATAACATTTATTTGTTTCATGGGGTTCCTCTTTCCTATACCTGTAGAAAGTCCCAAACTTATGTTTCTCGACTTGGTCTGCATTTTGGCTTGAGGGATTGTCATTACTTTAAACTAGGGAAATTGATATATATTAGATATTTATTTAATAATTTATGTAATTATATTAAATTTAGATGACTTCCACCCCTTACTTCAATAAAATGCAGGGGGGGGTATTGCCAAATTTTCAAATCTGACATGTGAAATTGATGACTTAGAAAAATTATGGTGATACCCACCCCTTGCTTCAATAAAATGCAGGGGAGAGTATTGCCAATTTTTTTAAACAGATATAGAATTTTTTTGACTTGTAAATATTTTTGTGATACCCGTCCCTTACTTCAATAAAATCCATGGGGGGTTGTGCCAAAATTTTTTATAAGACTTGTGAAATTCTTGACATGTAAGAATTTTTAGGATACCAGTAAAATGCAGGGGGTAGTAAAGCCAAATTTTCATATAAAACTTTCAAGATTCATGACATGAAAGAATTTTTGTGATACCCACCCCTTACTTCAAAAAAATCCAGGGGTGGGGGATTGTCAAATTTTCAAAGGAGACTTGAAAATTTTATTTAAAAAAAGAATATTTATCATTAAAATACGATATTTCAAGAAATACAGAAAATAATTGTAAAATTTATGTACAAATAAATATGAACACATGAAGTGTGAAAGAAATAAAAGAAACTAGTCAACAAAAAATTTCATTAAACGTTCTATTTCTTCAACAGATTTGTTTGCTTTAATGCATTCGATCAAGAAATCTTTCTTTTTAGAACTTTCTTGGAGATCATGCTTATACTTCATATGTTCCATTAAGTTTTGATGCTCGAGTGTTTTTTCCTTATTTTTGGATTTTTCAATACTAAGAGTTAACTCAAACTTCTTCTCCTCCAAATCTTGGGCCCTACCATCCTTCTGTAAAGAGAGCTCAAACTTCTTCTCCTCCAAATCTTGGATCCGATCATCCTTCTGTAAGGAGAGCTCATACTTCCTCTCTTCCAAATCTTGTACTCTGTCATCCCTCCTTAAAGAGAGCTCGTATTTCTTCTTTTCAAAGCTCAGTGTCTCTTTAGCAATTTCCACTTGTTCTAGAGTGAGAATAAAAATTAACATAAAGTAGAAGAAAAGCAGAGTAAAGTAATAAGAGGTATGATATCACTTACCAGCATCACATTTCTCTAAAAACTGTTCCATTGAAGAAAAAGGTGTTTGTGATGAAGTATCACTTTTTCGTCTTCTTTGGGAGAGGAAATTTAGACTAGTTGAAGCCCTTCTCTTTTTGTTCAACGTAGCATTTTCCTCCTCATCATTGTCACTAGCTTCAGACTAAGTTGATTGAGCATCCTGGGTTTGTTCATCAGCCTTTTAAGAAATAAGAAAAAGATAAGTAAATAAAAAAATAGAATTGATAAGATAAAAGAAACAGACCTGAGTTAGATTGGGTTGGGTTAAATCGCCAATAGGATCAATAGCAAAGCTATCTAGATTCGTAGAATTTAGAAGAGGGGAGGCTTGAGTGGAGGAAGAGGATGGGAAAAGATTTGCTTCGACATCATGTTCGGAGATAGGATCTTCTCAATCCAACATGTTTACAGGATTAACATCGGCTTGCTCTCCAAAAATTGCATACATCTCTTTAAAGTAAGGACATAAAGAATCAAGTTTATTGTCTATGGATTTTATACCCTTAGTTATATCAATGTCAGTAACCCCAAAACCAGTGGAAGATGAAAGAGCCTTTGCCTTCTTGTATTTTGCTCGATAATGCTCGAAGCGTTCAGACATCTGTTTAGGCAAAAGATCAATCCTTCCCTTGGTCTTATTGCGTAATTCATTTGCCATTAGAAGATAGCCATTAACTTTTGATGTGGGGGGCCGTCCTACTTTAGTGGCATACTCAGTACCAAAACAAGAATCATAGTTAGATTTGGTTTTCAGCCAGTTGATAAGAATGAGATGTTCATCTTTTTTTAATTGAACAGTCTTTGATTTCTTGGCTGAGTGGGGGAAAGAGGAAGTAGTGGGAATTGAAGAACAACTGGGTGATGGCTGCCTTTGAGAAGATCTAGGATGACGAGGCATGTTATTATAAATGAAGATGAAAAGGAGCAGAAACAAGCAGATGAGATAGCGAGATGAAAAGGAGAAGAATCAAATAGATGAAATGGGGAGAAATTCTGAGCGGATAGAATGAACAGGATGGGATGAGAATGGAAGTGCGCAGCAAGGTAGAAGGCTGGGATATCCAGAAAGTTGTCCAAGATGTGGTTATCAGATATTGAGGATAAAAATGTCAGATAAGAGGTGAACATTGACATGTAAAGTGTCTAATAACCCAATTATTAGCAAAAATAATTGCAGAAGATAATTGGGGTATGCAGATTATTTTCCGCAATTAATTTAATTGCGGATCGGTCAACATTGATACCCCCTAATATAATATCAATGGGCACTTCTCTATCACCAATATCACCTGCACATGAATGGGCCAAAAAACTTTGGCCACAAATTTGTTTCTTAATTGAGCTATGTCAATTTTCTTCATCTGAACCTTTTGACCTCTTAGAAACCAAATTCAAAAATACCTCTTTCTTTTCTTCACCCTTTTTAACCAAATTTTCTAATTCTGCAACATATACACCCTTCCTTTACTTACTACTATCCCAAACTACCACTCCATCTTCATCTATATACACAAAATCTTCTTCTACCTCTTTTTTACCAAATTTATCTACACCGATTTCATCAATTTTATCCTCATAAAAGTAATTTTCTAGTTTATCCTCTTGGTGGAGGTCATCATCATAATTATCTACACACAATAGTCCTGCCTTTTTAACCTCATGGGGGAGGTATGGAAAGTCTTCATCTCCTTTAGTTCTGGCTTTAATCATAGGTATATCTTCATTGAAATCTTCTGAGTCTGAATCATCTTCAGTGGGTGGTCTTCTTGACAAACCATCTGGAATAGTAAAGGTTTTTCCAGGCTTATGAACTAAGTCAAAAGAAAAATGTTGAATGAATGCTACCCATCTAGTCATAGGTGCATTTGGTAAACTTGGGGAATTAATCATTTGAATTAAAGATTTTGCATCCACTTGCAATTCAAAGTGTTGGCCCCACAAAACTTTTTGAAGTTTCTTTAAAATTTTTGCCACTCCACACAGTTCCAATTTTGGATGAGAATATCTTGATTCAACTTTGGTGAATAACACAGATTCATACCTAACTGGCCTAATGTAACCAGCCTTATCCATCTGAGAAAAAACTTCCCCAGAAGCAACCTGACTTGAGTCAACTGCTAAATAAATCCTACCAGCATCTTTTCCATAATCTAACATGTGCAGGACTAAATTCTTCCCCACAACCTTCTTCAATCTCTCAAACGCCCTTTCACACTCTTCATCCCACTCCCAGTCTGCATCCTTTCTCATCAACCTTCTCAACAAAGCTGCCAATAAAGAAAAGTCCTTGATAAACATTTGAACATAAACACATACACCTAAAAGCTGCCTAACTTCAGTTGTATTCTTGGGTCTTGGCCAGGACTGAATTTTATTCACTTTCTTCTTGGACATAATCCTACCCTCTCTACATACCAAATGACCTAAAATCTCTAAAGCTGGCACACAAAATAAAAATTTTGAACCCAAAATAGTTAAACCAGCTTCTTCAATTCTAAACAAGATCCTCTCTAAAGTTATTGCATACTCCCAGATGAATTTTCGTATCCCTGGGTTATCCTCCAACACTTCATTATTGTAATCTGTTGAAGGTCCTTTAATTACTCCATTGTCAATAAAGATTCCAGCATGTTGAGGAATTTCATCTTGAAGAATCTAAGCCATCTGAGTTTTATAAATGGAAACTGAATCTTTTGCAACTTGAGGTAATCTTGTCAATTGTAATTGTCCTAGCGGTGTATCAAAATTAGTGAGAGGCCTAGAGTCTAGATGCAACTCTCTCTCATCATATCCCCCCATAATATCACCTAAACCATAACACACTCTCCTAGCAAACACTTCAAAAAATTCCTCAGCACTAGGTGGTATTCCAGAATCCTTTATTGTAACCCTATTAAATTCCCTGAGATCATGAACTACTCTCAGTTTTCTGTTTGGTTTCTTGATACAAAATACCGGACTAGAATAACTTGATGATGATTGCTCATACAGTCCAGTGCAAATCCGTTCTCTGACAACTTTGATATAAGCTTCTTTTAATGCAGCCGGAATTGGGATTGGTTTTTTCTGCCACGCTTCATGACATACTACAGGAAACTTGTAAGGCTCCCCATAGGAATGCTTCAACACACCCCTCTCCTCTTCTACAAAAGCAATGGTCTTCTCTTGCTTGACCATCACATCCAACAACAACTTCTTCTCTTCTCCAGAAAACCAACCATCAGGTCCAAAATTGTCAACACCTAATCTATCAAAAGTGATTCTTAACGTTTCAGAAAATTTGGGCAGATTCTTCACCAAGGGACATTCATAAGGATCTCTTGATAACCTTGATCTTCTCAAAGGTGGATTTAATTCAGCGGGTAGCGGTTCATTAATTGGTCGGATTTTATTTGCTACCTTCTTATATTTTGCTGCCTCCACATCTACATAAGCTTGACGTAAAATAATTATTTTTGTATTGATATTGAAATTTTCATCAAAGGAATTCACTCCATTGTCAGAATCAGAATCAGTATAAGTAGAAAAATATTTTATTTCATTTTTAAATTTAAATCTTTTCTTCTTTCCCTTGTCTAGTTTATCAACAAATTTTGCAACACCTTTAATTCCCTTATCCATCATAAAATCACCTGTAAAAAAAGTTGGCAGTTTATCCTCTTGCTGGAGGACCAGAATTGAATTATCACAAAAATTATTTTTTTGTGTTTTAATTATACTAAGATTTTTTATAGAATTTTGATGAAATAATTGCAGTTTACCCTCTTGCTGGAGGTCAGAAAATAAACCATTCCAATTTTTATTCAACATAATATTTCCCATCTTCCCTCTTGATCCATTCTTGAATGTGATCAAAAATCTTGACAGAGAAGTGAGACAAACCAAAAATTTGAAAACATAATAACAATTTAATGTATTATTAACAGAAAATAATTGAGAATCCACTTGAATTATCTCCAGGTGAGCTGACCTATTGCAATCCAGGATCTCATCCTGGGGAGAGATTGCAACATTAGAGTGATCAGCCCCTGCTACCCCAAAAAATGAGGGTTTCCAAAATTCCCTTCTAAAAATAATTCACCAGAAGCCGTCCGTTTAATATGCCGCTTCTTGATACATACACAACATTGACACATAGTGGTCACCCCAGGTCTAGTTTCCCAACCTTCATCTCCTGGCGGTGCTAGTCGCATATAAAGCCTTCTCATATTGTCCCCTGTAATCTCCAAACTAATGCACATACCAGCTTGATATCCAATCCGGGCCTCAAAATCCATTAAAAAAGGACCACCAAGAACAGTTTTAACCGCCCCTCTGGTCACATAGAAATTAACCTTTCCAACAAATCCACCAACACATAACTTAACATGCTCTGCTGTACCCAACAGCTCAGTAGCATGCCCTCCAATACCTCTAAGATTAACACCAGTGCCAGATTTAATAGGCAGACCAATAATGGTAGCCTGCTCAAAAGAAATAAGATTAATTTGAGACCCAGAATCTACCAGGGCCTTAACCTCTCTACCATTGAGAGTAACCATCAAATAACCTAAAGGTGCAGAAAAATGAGTTTCCACCTCCTCACCAAACTTCTCAGCATTTTCACATATATATTCCACCTCTCCTGTGGACACTCTTCTCCTTGTCAGATGCTTCTTCTGCTCTTCTGCAAGGGCTGGACTAATCCTAAATAATTTGCCTAGGGATAAAGGAATTTGAAGTTGATTCAATCTTCCTAAAACTGTTTCCATGGAATTACCTTGTCCAGAAATGATGGGCCTCTCATATTGAGCCCTAGATTTTGTTACCTTGGCCCTGGGCACCTCTTGGGAACCCACATTGCCATCTTCACCCCCCATAATAACATCTTCACTACTACTAACCCTAGCTCTATCACCGTCTACTTTCACTAATCCAGATCCATCACTGGTCCTCCTTACCCCTTCCATAGGAGTAGGACCACTTAAAGTTTGTCTGGGGAGAGATGCTAAAGGTACATCCTCCTCAGAGTCCGAATCTTTGTACATAGGCATAGGATCACCATTTAAATCCAACTTTCTGAAACTAGGAGGCCCCATATCAGCCATCCCCTTCTGCATATTATAAATTTTGTCCTTAGAGTAAGGTTTCTTTTCCAACTTTTTAATTTCTGCCTTGCCTGGTTTAGCCCTAAATTGGCTCTGAATGCTACTCTTAGCTCTAGCAGCAGCTGCTCTTCTAGAAGCATCAACATTGTATTCACACGCCATACAACTTTCATCTGCCCTAACTACAGAGGATAACTCCAAACCACCCAATGAAGTTGAGAAGGTGGCCTTATTGACCTCTTTACCTTTTCTTTTATCTACCTTTTCCACATCTTTACCATCATCAACTTTACCACCTTTAACCTTTTCTTTATCATTGCCAAGTAACTCTTCAAAACTGGTCCTTTTCCCCAAATACATATTCCTCCTAACCAAATCCGAGGTAGCTTGACCATCACTGGGCTTGATGAAAGATCCATCTGTGAATTTAAAAACCTTTCCATCAAATTTTACTCTACCAGCATCTAGGTCCCTATCCAAAAAATAACATTGTCCAGCCTTGTGTCCCCTTCTATTACAATAAGAGCACACCCTGGACTCGCCATATCCACCTCTAAAACCATTCCCCCATTACCATTACCATTACCATGGCCATTCCTACCACCATTACCATTGCCATTAAATCAATAATTCCTCCTCTCATAACCTCTAGATTGGTAAGAAGAAGAAGTTGAAGTCAAAGCCACAGGTGCTCTATCGGCTTTTTGAGTCTCTTGAACAAATATCTTTAATTGTTTAGTTAAATCAGCCAAGTGATCGACCATCTTGTTGTCTACATTTACCTCAACTTTAGCAACAGGCTGTCCCATCTGAGCCTTCTTGGCTTGTTGATCTTGAATAATAATATTGTTATTTTCAGCCAATACTTCACTAACCTTGCTAACATATTGAGTACAAGATTCTTGATATTTGTCCAGTGCCATGAGTTTTAAGTAGCCTTAAATATTCTCCTTGATGATCTCCAAATCCGGCAGTTTCTGTTCACCATAAGGCAGATCCTTCATCAAATTTTTCCTAGACAGTTCTTTTAAAACATCCATCCTAATATCCCTACTAAAAGAAGACCAGAATAGATCCTTGGCCTGATTTTCATGGCCCGATTCCTCCACCAAAATCAGATATTCCACCACTTCATCAAACTTTCCACATAACTTTTTGAAGTCCACCATATTAGGGGGTGTCAGTTCTGGCAAATCCGCACTTACAAATCCGCACTTAAATTTGACCAAATCCGCACTTAAATAAGTGCGGATTTCCAAAACACACTAGCCCCAATACTGGTGGATTTCAAAATGAAATAAGTCACTTATTTCACTCAAATCCGCACTTTCTCAACCAAAAGTGCTGATTTCACCATCAAGTCCCATTTCACTGATTTGTCAGCATCATCCCATTCATACGCAGCACTCCGCAGAATAACACTTCATAACTCAAAACATCGTACATCACTTACATCTTCATATCATATCATATAAGAGTCATGCCTTCCTCACTTTCAAATCGTGATAAATTACATAAAGCAATGACTTTCATGGCGCTTGAACTGCTCTTGGACTCTGATTCCGATTCTGATCTAGAAGAAGATTTTGTCGTTTTATCAAAAATGGCCAGGAAACGTTACCTTCTTCCCAGAAAGCCTCAAGTACTTCATACCCCCAAGTACACCATCCAAACACTTCTTAACCTATCTACAACCAGTTTTAGACAGCTGTTCAGGACTTCTCAGGAATGTTTCCTTAAATTGCTTGAGCTTATTCAGGATCATCCCATATTTCACAATAATTCTCAAAAAGAACAACGACATCCTTCAATTCAATTGGCCATCACACTATGTTGTTTGGGTTCAAATGGTAATGGAGCCGCTTTGAAACGTTTAGAAAATGTCTTTGATTTAGGGTATGGTTCAGTTAACACTTATACCAAATGATGTATCACTGCCATCAACTCCTTGGAATCTCAACTTCTCACCTGGCCAACAAAAGAAGAGCGACTTGAATCATCTCAGGTTATGCAAGCAGAGGGCTTTCCAGGATGTATTGGTTTTGTTGATGGTACTACTATTCCTTTGAGCCAGAAACCTGCTCAAGGTGGAAACAATTACTTTGACCGTAAAAAGAGGTAGATTATTTTTAACTCCTTTCATCCTCCTTGAAACTAACACAAACAAATATATCTTCTTTATAGATATTCAATTAATGTTCAGCTTATATGTGACGTAAACAAAAAATTTATATCATTCTTCGCTGGCTATCCTGGCTCATGTCATGACTCTTACGTCTTCCAAAGAATGCATATTTCAAATGAACCTGAAAAATTCTTTGATGAAAATCAGTATCTTCTTGCAGATTCTGCTTATGTGAATGGAAAGTATGTACTTCCTGCTTTTCGGGGAGCAGCTTCAGAAGACAGTCAAAATGCCAAATTCAACAATCATTTGGCAAAGTCAAGAGTCCGTATTGAACATTCTATTGGAATCTTGAAAGGCCGTTTTTCTAGTTTAAGGGAATTAAGAAGTCCTCTTAGAAATAAATCTGAAATGGAGGCGGTGATCAACTGGATTCTGTGTTGCACTATACTTCATAACCTACTTGCTGACCTCAAAGATCAATGGTTAGAGCTGTATGAAGATGAACAAGTTGATTCACCTCCGACTATATCCAACACTTCTATTTCTTAATCAACTAGTATAAGGGCGAAAATCCTTCCAATAACACTCCAACATTTTTCAACGCAATTTTAATTTTTTTCTCTTTCTCTTCAAATTATCAATTTGCATGTATTATTCACTGAGAATGGTAAATTTTTTTGCATATTTTTTTGGTTTTTGAATTTGCTGTTAAAGTCTTATTTTTTTTTCTCTCTGTGTTTTCTTTCATCAACTCAACATGAAATCGTATATTTTCAGCAAACACCACGCAATATAGGGGGAGGACTTGCTAGCAAGTCCGCAACTTGAAGTCAGATGGAAATCAGATGGAACTCAGACTGAAGTAATACTGAACTTTCACTTGAAGTATCACACAAATAACAATGGATCTATATTGAAAACATAGTGAAAGTGTGAGGATAACTGAATGGAAGCCAGAAAAAATCATTCCATGAGTCTACTCAATGCAAAGTATTTTTTGAAACAGCTTATTAAAATAATACTTTATTAAATTAATTTGATCAATAAAAATTGATTGACAATATTGCAATTCTTAAATACAATAATTTTATTAAAAAATTTCAGATTACATATAAAAAAAATCAGTGACTTTTTCTATTACTTACAACTGTTTTTACAGAATTGAAAACTATGTTTCAGCTAATATTTTATGGAAGTGAACTCTGTTCTTCGCCCGAAGAACAGAGTTCATCCTCCTATTTTCACACTCTGTTTAAAAAGAATAAAATGACTTACCTGGAGAGATGAGTTGAGAAAAAAGAAATATAAGTGAATGGAAGTGAACTCTGTTCCTCGCCCGAAGAACAGAGTTCATCCTCCTATTTTCACACTCTGTTTAAAAAGAATAAAATGACTTACCTGGAGAGATGAGTTGAGAAAAAAGAAATATAAGTGAATGGAAGTGAACTCTGTTCGGTTTGGGACTAAGGCTGGAGAGAGGGGTGAGGAAGGGTGTATGGGGTAGCAAAAAGGTTGGGAAAGAGTTGGAAGGGAAGATTAAGGGTTCCGAGGCATTTTAAATGAAGAAAAGGGTCTGGGAGAGGTTGAGAGGGGTGAAATGGGGATCAAAAGAGGATGGCATACAATGGGGCTGGGAGGATAGCGAAAGGCATGGGGAGGGAAGACAAGCATGTGTTGATAGAATTGAAAGGGATGGAGATTGGTGCAAACAGAATGTGAAAATAGGAGGATGAACTCTGTTCTTCGGGCGAAGAACAGAGTTCACTTCCATAAAATATTAGCTGAAACATAGTTTTCAATTCTGTAAAAACAGTTGTAAGTAATAGAAAAAGTCACTGATTTTTTTTATATGTAATCCTTGCTTTACGAGGAGACTTTTGTGACGAAGCAGATTTTTGAATTACCTTTAAAAGAGGATGGCATACAATGGGGCTGGGAGGATAGCGAAAGGCATGGGGAGGGAAGACAAGCATGTGTTGATAGAATTGAAAGGGATGGAGATTGGTGCAAACAGAATGTGAAAATAGGAGGATGAACTCTGTTCTTCGGGCGAAGAACAGAGTTCACTTCCATAAAATATTAGCTGAAACATAGTTTTCAATTCTGTAAAAACAGTTGTAAGTAATAGAAAAAGTCACTGATTTTTTTTTATATGTAATCCTTGCTTTACGAGGAGACTTTTGTGACGAAGCAGATTTTTGAGTTACCTTTTGAGATTTGGAATGTCTGGGAGGCATTATGAAACTGGCACATAACAAGAAAAAAGATTAAAAAGTAGAAGAAATAAGTAAAAAAGAATGTAAACATGCCTGGTCAAAATATTGAAAATGTCAGGAAGGGGTGTGTGCCGAGGATTGATGGGTAGGTAGCGAGGAAGGTCAGTGTGTCACATGTGACAGGGATGGGGTAAGAAATGAAGGGATGTTTTGTGGCCAAAATGTGGTTGTGAAAAAAAACGGGAAAAAAGTGCTGATTTGAGGTCATAACTGACACCCTTTTTTGAAATAAGTGACTTTTTTGCAAAATTTAAGTGCTGATTTGTAAGTGCTGATTTGGTTTGAAATCCGCACTTAATTTAAGTGCGGATTTGCCAGAACTGACACCCCCTATTAGAAACAACACCTTTAGCTTTCCAATCACTGACAATTTTATTGAGATCCACCATGGTATACCTGACACCCCATCTATCAACCATCTCTTTTGAAAATCTTATCCAATCAAACCTTTTATAACCCTCCATAGCAATGACCTCCTTTTCCACCTCTCTGTCAACAATAAAAAACCTGATCTGCTTTACCATATCCAGTTTAGTAGCTCCATCCACCAAAGCAGAAGCCTCATATATGCTCAAAAACCATTTAACTTCTTCCCCATTAAACTTGAGCCCATCCCAAGAAATAATCCTAACTGATGGTGTCATAGGAAGAGACACACCAGATCCAGCAACAGAAGACATCCTAATAGATTAGATTAAAGATAAAGTGTTCCAATAAGTGAGCCTCTTGCAGGCTAAGATAAATAAATCAATAAGAGTTTCAGAAAGCAAGCCTCTTTCAGGCTAAAGTCCAAGTATCAAGTATGTTCTTTTAAAAGATAGAGAAATCAAACCCCATGTTGGGTGCCAAAAATATGTAGGTAGACTCTTACAGTCGCCTTGCTGTAAGCAAAATCTGAAGGAGTTGGATAATCAGAGAAAACCCTGTCCCTCTAAATGAATTTGTGAGTTTTTTAGATCAATAAGCTTAAAAGTCTACTTGATAATAATAAAGAATGAAATCCTCTCTAATTAACGCTTGTTAGGATGATTGAGCAGTTCTTCTGTGCAAAACAACTGAAATTCAACAATAAAGTTACACCAGATACAATATTTTAAAAGAATGAAGTTTTATTTTTTTTTAGATTTTAATAATTTTTAAAACAGATACTATAAATGAATCCCTGGAGCTGAGACTTTTCTAATGATACACTGTATGTTATTGTTTAAAAGTTGTTGAGTATAATATTTAAAGTGTTATGTAAAATTGTTATTATATAAGGGTATTATTAATTATTTTGTTGACAAAAGAAAAATATGAATAATGGTTGTTATAATCTGTTCTATTATTGCGTCCCCTTCCATCTAATTTTGAGTCTACAGCCTTATATCCATAATATCCAGTCACACGCCCTTTTTCCCTCTGCAGCGCAACCAGAGCTCATTGGGAGCTTGTCCGGACCTCCAGACTCAATCTAGAACCTTAAATCTTAATAAAAAATCTAGAAGAATTACACATGATAGAGCTACCTCTCCTTAACATTCACAACAATTTTTCGTAGTCTGCACAGCTCTATTCACCCCGTGAAAAATCATCAAAGTTAGGCAATTATTGAAAAACGTAAATAATTTAATAAATCTTTTAGAAAATCAATTAAAAATATAAGAAGAATATTAAAAATTCAGAAAATAATCCCCAAGGTTCTTGAGCTTCTTGTCTTTCATTAAATTTAATTTTGTGGCCGTAAAAGATCATATGACCTGTGAAATTAATAATTCTGACCAAATATTCATTTCTTGACTTTTTCAACTTCATTTTTGTTTAATAATAAAATATTTTAAATTAATCTGGCTTCTCCAATCACTGCACTATCCCCAATAAACATTCCAAATAGACTTTTATAGCCATTTTAAGATTTGAAATTCCACAGCATAAAAGGGTGACATGCCTGTTGCAGCATGTTGTCAAGTTATTGTATGAGAATTAAGCCAGTGGTAACATCTGCACTCTGTCATATTGCTGATAGTTAATGAAATTTCACAAATATTTTTCAATTTCTTTATTCACTATCTCTTATTTCCCATCAGTATGTGGATGCCATGCTGTTGAAAAGATGGGCTTAATGCTCAGTTGCTCACACATTGCATCCAGAAGCTTAGAGTTAAAAGTACTTCCCCTATATGATACTATACTTTCAGGTAATCCATTTAGTTTCCAGAAATATTCCACCATTAAGTCTGCAATACCCTCTGATGTAACCTTAGTAGTTTTGGGAATGAAGTGTTCCATCTTGGTGCAGCAGTCAACTACTGTGAGGATAGCATTCTTTCTTTGAGATTTGGGTAATTCCAATAAAATATAGTAGGAGAGCTATCTCCATGTATTTTTGGAAATTTTTAGTTGTGTCAGTGGTGTTGTTGTTGGACTAGCCTTGCTCCTCTGGCAAGAGTCCTACACCACTACATAGCACTGGATGTATGCTTTCATGGACTTCTAGTAAAAATTACAACTCACCAGCTCCACAGTCTTAAGCAGACATGGGTGTTCTGCTATTGGAGAATAATGTCTTTATTTGACCACCTTCCTCTTGAGCTCCTCATAATTTGGCACCACTATCCTTCCATTAAAATACAGTGCTCCTCCTTCCAGATGATACTCTTCCAATCGTTTCATTATCAATACCTCCTTTAATAACAGTATCTTCATCAAATTTTTCACTCCCTTATCTTTTTCTAGCCCTCTTCTTATCCATCCCATCAAATCATCATCTACCAATTCCACTTTGTCTAGGATTACCCCCTCATCAAGGTCCTCCTTCAACAAAGTCACCCCAACAGTGTAGTGTGCCTGGTGCTTGGCGCAAGCTAGGATGTTGTGATAGCGCATCAGGTTTTCTACTTCTCTTTCCTGTTCAGAATGTAACAAGAAAGTTAATTCTAGTTACAATTTCTGTTTAGAATTCCTTCTGGAAAGTCAACTTTTTTGTGGTTAGAAAGGTTTCCAGGTTTTTATGATCCATGTAAATCATAACTTGTAACCTGTGAGACCCTCCTTTCAAATAATGGTGCCAGATGTGTACCACTTCTACTAGGGAAAATAACTCCTTGTCAAATATTTTATACTTCAGTTTGTCACCCAGAAGTGTTTGTTAAAAATAAGCTATTGGGTGCAAGAATTTTTCAGAATTTTATTGAGATAGTACTGCACCTAGTTCAAAATCTGGGCATTCACATTCCAGAGCAAGTGGCTTCAATAAGTCATGGATTGCAATAAAAGGGGCTGTCACAAATTGGCTTGTCAGGTAGTAAATGGTTTCCTATTGTCCAGATAAATTTGACTTCTTTCTTTGTGAGGTCATGCGATGGTTGGCAAATGTGGGAGTAATTTTCAACAAAAAGGCAGTAAAAATTTGAAAATCCTATGAATGACTGGAGCTCCTTTACTGATTCTGTTTTTGGCCATTCTGCCACTGTCTTTACTTTCTCCTGATCAATTTGAAACTTGTTTTTTGAAATGATAATACCCAAGTGGGGGATTTCACTCACTGAGAAGACAAATTTCTCTGGCTTCAACCATAACTGGGCCACCCTCAAGCGCTGAAAGCAGTTCTTTACACATATTTGATTCTCTTTCAATGATCTGGAGTAAATCAAGATGTCATCCAGATATACTGCTACATCTATCCCTATTCTGTCTCTGAAGATGCTGTTGGTGAAGTGCTGGAAGGTGGCAGGCACATTACATGGACCAAATGGCATTACCAACCATTCAAAATGACTAAATTTAGTGCAGAATTCCAGTTTGTGTTCATTGCCTTCTTTTACATGTATGTTGTGGTAACCTGCCCTAAGATCTCTGCATCTTGAAGACTATAAATTAGCTCACTAGTCAAGGAAAGGGGATATCTGTTCTTTACCCTCAGCACATTCAAACTTCTGTATCCATGCAGGGTCTTAATGACCCATCCTTTTTTTCTTGCAAAGATGACAGGGGTAGCACAGGGAGATTTAGATTCCCTAATAAAACCATTCTTTAAATTTTCATCAATCATCTCATTTAGCACTGTTGACTCTAGGGTTGATAATGAGATTATGCAGTAAAATTGATGGGTTGTGCCTGGAATCAGATCAATGGCAAAGTTGTATGGCTGATGAGGTGGTAGGTCCTTACCTTCTCCCTCTCCAAAAGGTGGTAAAAATTCCCAATAAGCCTCAGGGACCATTTCCTTGAGGCTTTTTGTTGGCTTTGAGAACTGGACCTTGGCTGAAATCTTGACAGATATGTCCCAATCTGTTGTATTGCATTCAAGTTCTTTTCTTCTTCTAGAGCCCTCTCCAAGTCCTGAAACTTAGCATCAAGAGAAAGCGTCAGCTTTTTCAGAAAGGCTACTGATGATCATGAAAAAAATGAAACTTTCCAGGAGGGGCCCCTTACCACTGCAGAGGCCAGGGGACATATGACTTCTCTGTGCCATCCACCTTTCCATTTTCTGCCTTCCCTTTTCTTTGTTGTTCCTTCTCCTCTTTTTGGTGCACTTTACCCCTTTTCTGCTTCTCCCCATTTCTTCCCATTGTTGCCCCATCCTCATCCTTCTGCTTAAAATCAAGAGGAAGCATCAGTTTTGGTGGCAAGTCAACTGATGATGAAAAAACATCAGAAGACTTTCTGGGATGTGCTCCTGGCCCCTGAGGGGGCCACAGGGACAATATTTTAGTACCAGCATACCTATCCTTCTCATCTGAACCTTCTTCTTCTTCCAATCAATTTGGGGGTTATATAGGTGTAGCCATGTCATCCCCAGTATGATGTTGTACTGGTCTTTCAGGTTTCTTGCATATTCCCTGTACTGCAACTCCCTTCCATCACACCAAAACCTGAAAAAAACCTTTTCTCTTACTTCTCCTCTCCCACCTGGGGATCTGTTAGACATAATTAGATGCCTATGGTGGTCCAATTTTTCTTTTTTCTTTTTGTTTCTCTGTAAAAATTTGTTAGAAATAAAACATTCTGTGTCCCCACAGGCCAGTAGGGCTTTTACATTTGTTTTGGCATCAAGATTCATTAAAGGAAAGTTTAGTATAATTTGATTATCATTTAGTTAAAGTGGCTGATAAGCTGATAATTCTTCTACTAGGTCCCTCTTATCCTTTCCCTTTAATCCTCTCTCCGAGTGCAAAACCTTCACTCCTGAGAACTGTCTTTTACTTGTGCCTTTCCTGCACTATCCTCCACCTCACTAACCTTTATTTTTCCTCTAAACTCCATTGCCAGATGACCACCACTCCCAAATCAGAGGTTCAGCCCTCTACTCATACGCCTCTGGTATTCCTCATCAGATAGCCTTTTGTTTCTACTAGGGCAAAATGCATTTACTAAATCAATGTCCATGGATTTTGGGTCCCTGGCACTGGCCCCACTTGATGAGGCATAGTTGTGCCACTGATGGGCGCCACTCCAGCAATCCATGCGCTTATGTGTAAACTCATTATCAATTTGGATGGCTGTCTCCATGAGCTCTTGGAGGGAGGTTGAAAAAGGATGACTGATTAGGGCACTCCTGATTTTTCACAAGAGCTCATTTCTGAAGTGAAACATGAGTTCTCCTTCTCTCCATGTTCTAAAGTAGCTGGTATTTCCCTGGAATTCTGACACATATTCAGTGACAGAGTGTTTCTGTTGCAACTGGTTGAGAGCATTCTCCAAGGTTGTGGCCACATTGGGGTTGCCAAAGGCCAGTTCAAAAGCCACCATGAACTGACGGAATGTTGTTTCTGAATTTCCATTTCCAAGGAGTTCCTTTGTGTATGGCCTTTCCCAGCATTCTGTCTCATCTGTGAGGTAAGAGATTGCCAACCCAATTTTTTATTGCACATCTGGGAACTGATGACTGTTGAGAAAGACATAAAGTTTTCCTGAAATGTGTACTTATATTCCTGGGTGCCTTACTTTCCATAAAAGATTGATGGGACTTTAACAAATGGCGCTGGTGTTGTAGGCAGTGCCTATTCATTGGCTTTGGAAGCGTTCAGTTCTTTTTCTGTTGGGCCGTGGTATGAGGACCATTCTTCAGATAGACATTCCATGAGTCTGGAGTTTTGTTCTTGCAAGTGTGCCATTTGTTCTTGCATTGCAGAAAGGGTTTCTGCATCAGGTTGAACTTAGTAATTCATTGTTATTCATAAGTGTGCCAATTAAGATTTGACAAAAGTTTAAGACCTAAGAAGGCAGACTACTACTAGAAATGACACTAGCCTGATACAGGACTGAATATGCAGATACAGAAGTGAGACTAAGAAGTAACTGGATTACTATATAAGCTTTCTGATGAGGAGCACTCCACAGAACTTGCCCCATTTAACCACCTTTTGCAATATTCCCTCTTCCTCCTCTTGCAATGCATAGGGCCCATAGCACTCCTCCTCCTCACCTCTCAACCAAATCCTAACAATCTTTCAATTTATTTTTACCTTGTAAGTTGAAATGTACTGTATAAGTAAGAACTTCATCTCCTTCTTTATAAGTACATTCTTTATGGGATTTTTCCCATCTTTTCATTTCATATTGGTATGAATTTTCAATACATTTTTGTGCATGATTTCTGCATAATTGTTGCCTATGAAGAAAAGACTTAGCACTAAGATGTATATCTAACCTGGGTAAGTTTTTATTAATCAAAGAGCCTGGAGTTCTTGGTACATATCCTAAACATAACTCAAAAGTTATTCTTTGTGTTACTGAATGAAAAGTACTTCTATAAGCAAATTCAAGGCCTGGCAGAAATGCTACCTATTCATGAGTATATCTATCATTATCCTTGAATTCCAAACCAAAAGCACAATATCTCCTTAACATGTCTTCTAAGGTTTGTATCATACTTTCAGCCAATCCATCAGTCTGTGGATGATGTTCTGTGGAAAATTTTAAATATCAACCACAAATGTCCATTAATTTAGTCCAAAAATTCTGAATTAAATCTTGGGGTTCTCTCAGATATAATTGCTTTTGGAAATACAGCTGTATTAAGCATACTAGTCCACCATATAAAATTCATTTCCTTAATAGAAACATCTTTGTGTGTAGCAATAAATTTACACATTTTTTTAATCTATCTACTATTACCCAACAGGAATTAAATTTATCTTTACCTGCTTTTGGAAGGCCAGTTACAAAATCCATGTTTATTATTTACCATGTTAAATCTGGAACCTCAATTTGTTGCATTAATCCTGCTCTTCTTCCAGCTAAGTTTTTAGATTTTTGGCATGAATCACAAGATTCAACATATTTTTTAGCATCTTCTGACATAGTATCCCACCAAGCAGTATTTTTTAATCTAATTATGGCTTTTTCCAGCTCAAAGTGCCCTGATAATATGCCATTATGAAATAAATTTAGAATAATTTCTTTCATTGATGAAGATATAACTATAAAATTACTAAGTTTTCTTCTGTAATATATAAAGTCATCTTCTAAAGAAAATTCTCCTTTCTCTAAAGCCTCTTGATATTTTACTGATAAAGCTTTTATCAAAGGTTTTACTGATGCATTTTTTGGATCATTAAGGATAATTGATAATTTCTTTAAATTTTCATCATCTTTTTTTGATTCAACAATTTTTTACAGTAATTTTTCCTCCATATCTACTATATATACTCCAAAAATATGAATTATACTTTATTCAGGTACATAAGCAGGGTTGGAGTCATCATTTGGCAAAGGATGTCTTGATAACATATCAACATTAGAGTGTAGTAAACCAGCTCTATGAAGAATATTCATTCTTCTTCTATATTCCTGAACTTCAAGCTGCCACCTAAACATATTTCTGTTTAGTGTTTTCATATTTAATAATAATTTTACAGCACTACAACCAGTGATTAACTCATATTTTTGGTCTTCTAAATAGTAATGCAATTTTCATAAAGCCCATACTACTTCAAGACACTCCAATTGAGTTGCACCATATTTCATCTCAATTGGTCTCAAGGTTCTTAAAATATAGCATATAACCACTTCAGACTTTTTTTTTATTCACCACTTATTTTGATGCAGTGCATCTCCTAATCCTACAAAACTTGCATCTGTATATAATACAAAAGGTTTTGTGTAAAATCAGGAAATTCTAAAAGAGGTTTTTAAATTAAAAATAATTTCAATGTGTCAAAATCTCTCTGTATTTCATCATTCCAGAAAAAAGAAATATCTTTCTTTACTAGATTTGTTTAAGGTGCAGAAATTACTTGGTAATTTTTTATATACTGTCTATAGTAACCACACATACACAGAAAAGATTGAATTTGTTTAACAGAAGTGGGTACACCAAAATTTTGGATGGCTGATACTTTATTTTAATCAACACAAATTTGTAGACCTGGAACAACATGTCCCAGAAATTTTAAAGAATGAAAACCAAATTTACATTTTTTTCAGTTCCAGAGTCATATTAATATCATGCATTTTCTGGGAGACATTTGTAAGATGTAGAATGTGTTCATCAAAAGTTTTTGAGAAAATAATGATATCATCAATATATACCATTAACCACCCTTCCATTATTTCTTTATGGAATGTGTTATCCATATTTTTTTGAAATACTGAAGGTGCATTTTTTGGACCAAAAGGCATTCTTATATATTTATGAATTCCCATATGAGTAGCAATCACAAGAAAATTTTGTGATGAATTCTCAACAGGAATTCAATGATAACCTTTATTTTCATCTAGACAGCTGATATAATTTTTTCCTTGTAAAGTTGTGTGTATAGAATTTATTCTTGGTAAAGGATAAATATAATCAACTGTATAGGTATTTAAAGCTCTTTAATCTCCACAAAATCTAGATTTATCTTTTTCATAAGATATTAGCACAGGTGAAATTACACAATACTTTGGAGTAGCATCTTCTTTTTCAATTATCTTCATATTAAAAAGAGATTTAATGTTATTTTCAATATCTTTCTTTTTGTAGGAGAAACAGGATAAGGCTTCTTTTTAAGGCTAGGAGGTGGAATCTCTTCCAAATCACATGTTAATTGTAGCTTCATCTCATGTTCAAATAATCCTAACTAATGACTTCTATGTGCAAAATACATTGGAAAAGATTTTACTAAATTTATAATTTTTTCTTTATCCATTTCATTCAATCATTCTCCAAAAGAAGCTTTATTTATTTCTATATAATGAGCACTTATTTCATCAGAATTTCTTCCTTTTAATTGAATTAAATTGTAACATGTATTTATAAGAGATGAATTTTTTGGTACAGCATATAATAATTCAAATTTTCTTTTACCATTATTTCCCATAATAAAGCATTTATTTTCTGAATCTAATTTTATTCCATATTTTTTTAGAATATCAGTTTTCATAATAAAACAATTACTTACATTATCATTTTTCATTACAATAAATGTAAAAACTGCTCTAACATACCCATGAGTATGTTTGAAGAAACATAAAATAGAATATTTTCCAACAGCCTTTAATACTGAACCATATCCTCTCCAATTCCTTTATGAAAAAGCTTCTAGTTTATTAGTATAATGATTATCAATATTCTCTAAAGCTGAAAAAGAAACAACACTTCCTCCAGCCCCTGAATACAAAATAATTTTAGTGTTTACACCATTTATTAAAACAGGAATTTTCATAGGAGTAATAATTATAGCATTATCATTGAGATCCTTTATGACTTTAGAATCCTCAAAATTAGACAAAATCCCTTCCAATAATGGTAATTCTTTATTTAAAAATTAGATATTATTTTCTAAAGTTGAAGCACTTTTTTCTTAATCATAAGAAATATAACTTTCAATGTTTGAGGAAATATCTGATTCTTCATTATCTTCTGGTTCATTTGTTCTACAAGATTTATCTTTTTATCACAAAAATGAACCTTTTTCAATTATTTTCTACATTTTACACTAGTACTTTTATTATACTTTTAAGAAGAAATTGGGGCTGAAGTTTTAATCAATTTATCAGAGTTCTTATTTCCAGATTTTTGGCTATCATTTTAATTATTATACTTTTGTACACCGTTCTTTGGCTCATATCTGCGGTTAAATAAAATATCATTACAGATATCAATAAAAGTGGAAGTGTTGAAAGTATTTTCAGGCCTGGCTGCAACAAAGTCTCTCAATGAATTTGGCAGCTTAAACAAAATTATTTCCTTCCATAATTCAAAATCTATTTTTAGATTCATGGCTTTCAGTATTTTTTTAGCTTCATTAAGAGAACTATAGGCTTTTCATATGAATTTGGATAATTTTTACTCTCTTCATATAATCTTGATTGGGCTAGCCTAAATTTGAGCCACCAAATTATTTTTCAATTAGGTTTTTCCATTCATCCCATGAGTATTCTATGTTATCCATCAGAACTAATTCATACCACATCAATGCAACATTGGTAAATAAAGAAATTAATTTATAAGTAATTTATTTATCTGGTAATTTGTAAGATGCTTTTAAATTATCAATTCATTGAATAAAATTTTACCAGTCTAAAGCAGCATCTCCAAAAAAATCTGGATTTTGAAACAGCTTTGGCCAATTTTTCTGATGGTTGATAAAGTCAGATTTTTTATTAACTTTATCATTATTTAATAATTCTGAAATCTTCTCAATATAACCAGACAATTCTTCCTTTAAAGAACTTTGAGGAAGTTACTTTGGTAATTTTTTTTCTGAAAAATTATCAAATTTTTTTTCCCTTAGTTTCCCTTTTGAAGACTTATTTTGTATATTTTCATTGTTCATCTTAGTCAATTTATAAGATAAATTTACATTTTTTTCTTCTTATCTCAATATTTGTTCTCTCATCATTGGGACTTCAGATAATTTCTCATTCATATTATTAATTGATAAAGTATGTGTTTGTTTGTTTATTTGTAATTTTTTATTAAAAGAAGCCATTAGATTTTTCATAGACTTTATTTCTTTGTGCATATTGAAATTTTTATCTTATAAATACTGATTTTTACTTTTACAAAGAATATTTTTTTATTCATTTCATAAACAGTTTCTTTTATTTTTTGATAGATTTTATTCTTTAGAATTTTTATAACATTGTCAGTGATTTCAATACCCAACTCATGAGAAATTTCTAATTGATTCAATTATTTATCAAAGTTCTGAATTAAATTATACATTCTATGGTTGATTATCTAACTTACATCTAATGTATTACTCTCAAGTTTATCATAAGCATCACCAATGATTTTTAATATTTCCTCTGGATTTTTAACTTCAATACTAGAATATTCACTTGATAATAAAGCAGGATGATTATAAAATGATAAAGAAAAACCACAATAAAAAGCAGTTACAATAGGATTTACAGATGATTGTCTATCATATTTGAATGGTTCTTCATTAAAATCACTCTCACTTAACTAAATTTCATCAGTATTTGGACCAATTAATTTATCTGGAGGAGTGCTTACCAGGATTTTTGAAGAATATTTACTTTTTGCTTTTTCTTTTCCTTGTAAGGATGGTTATGTATCACTGGTGTAGGAGGAGGTATTGAGGGACCTGGCTAGACATTCTGGTTTTGATTTACCATATTATCTTTTTGCATCCTGTCCCAGTTTGATTTTATCCAGTTCCACTTCCATTTTCCACTGTTACCATGTCTGAGATCTGGGAATCTTCTATATGGGTAGAGTAATTTGATGTTGTTCTTGGAGCCTGGTTGTTCTGTTTGGTGAAAAATATCTCCCATTGATTGATAATTTTTGTGACCTTTCCTCTATAACTTCAACCTTTACTTTGAGCTTCATCTACTCCTGCTTGTGATTTTTAACAACTGAGCAAAGATTTCTGATTTTCTCCTGGTCTGACATGTTTTTTATTTTCAATCCTGGTGGTAGTTTTTTAACTATCTTTTGAGAGTTGTGTGTCTCCACAAGCTTGGCCTCCTTCATGATTAAATTCTTTATTATATTTTCTTTGAGTAATATTCTTAAAATCAGAAATACCAACTCTATAACTTACAATACTTTCTTTATCAGAATCCATTTTTATAGAGTTATTATTTATCAAAAAAACTATTCTAAAAAGAATTATTTCATTTTAAAATATAATTTTTTAATTAAAAAAATTCACTCACAAAATAATTAATTAATTATTTTATTTTAAGTAATTTTTATTAATATGATTTCAGTGTTATTTCTAACTGTCTTAATAGACCTGAAAAAATTCAGTACAATAATTAATTAATTATTGAGTGCTGAAAATTAAATCATTTTTAATTAAATTATTATATATATTCAAATAAGTATTATTTATATATAAATTAATATTAAAAGTTTTAATATTAATATATATATATATATATATATATATATTATATATATATAACATTTAAATAAAAAAGAGGTGTCAGTAATTCAAGATACTAAAATTACTCTTTCAATTTGAAAGTTGAAATAGTGACAACAATATTTAAATTACTCACTACTATAGTAGACCTTAAAGATACAACTATTTTGTAGTATACAATCCAAAAGAAATTTTCCCTGTTTAAAGCCTCTCCTGTGACTAATTTTTATTTTTGACTTGAAAACTGTAAATTAGTTAGTTAAGTTAAATTGATGTTAATTACTTTTTACTAACTTTAGTTTCAACTTTTTTTTATTTCTTATTTTAATAATAATTATTGGATTCCAATCCTTCAACCCGCAATAAGAGGTCCAATACAATAGTCATCAAGCCTATGGAATGTTTCATATTGACAGAGAAAGTTTATTCTGTCCTCAAGATACAATTTTTCCTCCTTTAAAATTTTGAAATACCCCTAATTGTTGGCTTGTATGGTAGTTTAAGATAATAAATACATTATAAATTAATAGAATGAAATGGAAATGAAGGGGAACTATTGAGCTTGGTTAATATAATGATAATTTAATAATATTTTTTATGTCTTCCTTTTCACATTGAACAGATATATCTCAAATAAATGATTTAATTTTAAATATGTAATTATTTGTATATGGTTTTGATACTACTATTATATAAATAAGTTAAAAATGTATGTAAAAAGTATGTTAATAAATCAACTGAGAGAAATACATTTTATAGGAAAAATGTAATACAACGTGAATTTTTTTGAAGTCAGCAAAATCATTTATAAATGAGTTAAAGTTGTAATATAAAATAAAATATATTTAAATTTAAAAGATAAATTAAAAGATTTAGTTAATGTTTAATAAAATAGCTATAATTTAAAAAAATAAGATAATTTAAGTTTAAGTTTAATAAATAACACAGTTAAATTATTCCTTAAAGTTCCAAGGAAATACCAAAGCCTCTTTCCTTTCTCTCCCTGGCCCCCCTCTAGCCAACTTCAAGCAAGGTCTGAGTCTCAGTAATTACAGGGATGTAGATCCACCACTTTTCCATAGGTTTTTATTGTTTTACTTATATTTTTAATTTATTAATTCAAGAAATTTTATAAAAATGAAATTAAATTTTAATTAAAAAAAAGAAGAATGTTTTCAAAAGTAAAAACAACTTTAAAGACTATAAAATTGATTGTAATATAGTTACTATTATTTACACAAAAAAATACTTAAAGAATTTAAAATATTAAATTTATAATAATTAAATTAATTAAATATTGAGTAATAATTTTAATAAGATCAGTTTAACTATGTTAAATAAGTTACTTGTTGACACCCATCAACCAAAGGAGTAACTAATAACAAAAGAAGAATGATATTGCACACCAAAATCCTGAAATAATTGGGATAATCCATCAAAATAAAAGAATAACCCAAAAAGAGAGTATATACATGTAATACCTTAAAATAAAAGACTAAAAAGGAAAGAAAAGTACTAAATATAAAAAATAACTAAGGGGAATCACCAGTATAAATGAAAGGGTTAATTATTCTAAATTAATATGTGAAATCCCCATCCAAATGTTACCAATATTGACTGAGAAACAAATTGAGAAACCCAAAATAAGACATGAATGTGTGTTAGCTGAATTAAGTCTCTTAGAAGATTCTTTCATGGGTAAATATATGACTAAATAAGAAATTTTAAGTGTGTTAGTTAATTTTAGGCACAAATCTTGTTGGGGTTATTAATTAAATTAGTGCATATAATGAGGTCAATGCACTAATAATGAATTTAGGACTCTTAATAAGTGCCTGTTGCTTATTTTAGCGTGTTTCCCCATAGTGGGCGTAAAATTCAGGGATAATTATAATGTGAAATTGCTAAATTCTCTAAAAATGAAGCTATTCACATAGGACAAATGCAGGCAGTATGTGGCCAGTACACAGAAGCCATTTCTGGAATAAAAAACATCAATTTTGAAAAGTGTTATTTTTATGCATTTGAGTAACCAAATAAGTAGTTCTAATTAAGAAAAACTGATCTTTCAAGGGGAAATTTTAATATTATTAAATTTATAGTTCATATATTAAACTTTTAAGTGATTTAAAGTGCATTTCTTATTTTTTCCATAAAACAATGAAAGCAACAGCTTTAAGTCTAATTAAAGATTATGTAACCTTATGTTTAAGTATCTTAAGATTACCCTAACATATTGAAACTTAATATTAAGTACACAATACCTATAAAAAGTGGATATATGTATGTATATAATGAATTATAATGGCATATATTGTATTTAATAATTAATTTCACTTATGTATACATCTTTTATACCTTTATTTATTGTTCCCATGTGTACTAAATGTGTTTAAAAAAGTTTCCTGGGAATATCCGGGCTGAAAGAAACAGTGATTACCTATGAATGACTCACAAGTTGCATATTCTATCTTTGATTATCTTTACCCTTAAATATACTAAGTGGGACCATTTCCAATACTAGTGGGTTTCAAATTTCTCATATACTACTTTGTAAATTTGAAACCAGTATTATGATTTTCCATAGTCCTATGTTGGATTTTGGAGCTCTACTAGCCCATGGGCTTGTAGATTTTGAAGTAAGACACTACTCTAAAATCACATTCTGCATGCACAAAAAAATTTTTATTGATGTTTCACAAAATTTGGGTGAAAATACACAATGCATAGTTCAAATTGTATACCTTGCTGAAGTATCAAGGTAAAATTTTCTGTGTAATATCACTCATCATGCCTATTGTGATAGGAATTCAGAACTTTTGGAAAATTTATACCCTAACACAAACCTCCTTTCATATCATTATTATGAGATTTACTGATTAAGGTATATACCTAAACACATAGGCTGCTATTAGACCATTTCTGTCTGAAATTTAAATTAAAACATCTTAAGATTCATAGGTGTCTTAAAATCCCACATATTTTCAACACTCTATTTCAGATCTTTGATCAAACCTTTATTTGAAATCAGAAATAAGATTTAAAAAAAGTTCTAACTTCTATACCCCTAATATTTACATCCAGAAATCCAATTATCTTCATCCAAACTGGATAGTATATCACTCATATTATGATATACCTTTGTTATCAAGGCTTGAATTTCATCTAAACTTGAGTAAAATGTCACTAAGAAAAATACACAGCTTAAATTGTGGCCCAATTTTTTAACAGAGATGGTATTTACCTAACTGATGAAGTTCAGACAGCTCAGTAAGCCTTGAAACCTTGTTTGGAAAATTTTCACAAATAATTGACAGAAAAATTAACCTGCATCCATTAAAATATGGACAGTTTTCTTTCAAACACAGTATTCATAACTGAAGCATTACAAATTCTTTATCAATTCAATATTAAAATAGCTTCTCAATGTCACATATATCTAATTTTCACAATCCTTATCAGATCACACTAATTCACATTTTCTGAGCTTCTTCCTTGACACATTACCTCATATCTTAGAGAATTATTTAGCAGACTTTGAAGAACAATTTTATATATTCAGAAAAGTATAGATACATAAAACTTTCCCATGAATGTGCACAGTTACTTATACTTTTTAAGGAGATGACTTTCTTTTCTCAAATAAATTTTTCACATTCAAAACAATATACAAGATTCATAGCTATTTGTTTATATATGTGAACCAGATTTGACTGAAAAGTTTTTCCAATTTCTATAATACATTGGATTAGATTTTTATTTAGGTAAATGGTTTAATAGTTTAAAAAAATTCTAAGTATTTTAAGAATAAAAAATTCCCAACAAGACAGATAAAAAATTGAAATAAAAAAATATTTAAAAATTAGTTTGGATAGCACTTAAAAAATGACTCAAACTTGAAGAGAGAGGTGACTTTGTAAAAATGATCAAGAAAGCTTAAATCTAGGGAAAAGTATCCAGAAGGTAATTGGGAAATAGTAACGAGCTGGAGGTAGTGTAATGGGAAAGAGGGAGAAATTGTGGTATTTGATATATGGCTGGTGCTGAAACTGTGGTCTTCCAACATTGGCAGGGGCCTTTGTTGTGTGATTTGGCGCTGATTGTGCATGTCTTAATTGACATCTGTTAAGGAATTTGGTATTTTTCTGGTTTTATTCCGCGGATATTGGGTCTGCAGGTATGTGGGTACTATCATTGGATAGCCCTGGTTTTTCTCTATATTTTATGTCTTGAAGACATTTTTCATATTCTGAGTTTTAAGGGGTCATTTCCTCATTTTTCATTTATAAAAGATTGCTGTTTAATTTTGTTTTTTGTGTTTTACGGGCTAACCTTAAGTCTTAGGGTTAAGTGCTTAGTACCATTTGATAGAGCTAATTTTTCTCTATATTTCATGTCTCAATGTTGTTATAGTGAAATTCCGTGTTTTAAAGGTTTTAGTAGTTGTAGCTAATTTTTCTAAGTAGATTAGTGGTTTTTATTGGTTTTCTGGCTTCAGGGAGGCCGGGCCGCTTCAGGCAACATCTCAGACGTTGTACGGCCCGCCTGCCTCTGTTTTAGGAGGTTGGGGAGCGCTCCAGGAGGGTTTTTTATGCAATTTGGCGGGTACAGGCGCCAGATTGGTGGGTGCGCATGGGCTCTTAGTTAGTGGTCTGTGTGTACATAGTGAATAAGACAGTTTGGGGCAACCTTAATCATCATACAACCATCCGGAGGTGATCTCATTGTTCCTCACTCAGTTTTCACTGTTTTCTGGCCACAATTGGCTGTGTTTGTTGCAAGTGAGTTCTTCATTTAACTTAAGTTTGGCAACTGTTTTCTCTGTTATAGTCTTGCAAGCTATAGCAAGTATTATTTCTGTCTCTGGTGTGGATTTGCAGCCTACATCAAGTATCTTTGCTGTCTCTGGTGTGGATTTGCAGCCTACATCAAGTATCTTTGCTGTCTCTGGTGTGGACTTTGTTCTACATTTCAGTTCTTTGGTCTAGTAGTCTATCTGGGGACTACTTTCTTGACTCATCAAGCAGTCAAGTGTGTTAAACAGGAGCTTTAGAAAAACAGGAACCAACTTACTTTAGCAAGTAAATCTCACTCTATTTTTCTAAAGGGACAGGGGATTTTCTCTCTGGTTTTTCTCCAACTCCCTTGGTCAAGGCCTATAGCTAGTACTATAGGATTGTCTACATTTCTGGCGCCCAACGTGGGGTAGAACTTGCTAGTTCTTAGGAATCTCTGTTTTCTTTGGTTGGCTCTTTTTGGTGTTTTGGACTGGAGGAATGGCTTCTGGTTCTGCTATTCCTGTGGTGACTGTCAGTGGGGGGGATGGTCCTCCTTCTGTGATGGTTAGGGAGTGTGTGAGGATTAAAACTTGGGATGGTACCAAGTTTAATGGGGAGGATGTCAAGTGGTTTCTAGAGAAGTATGAAACTGCTGCTGGGGTGGATGGTGCTTCCTACCTGGACATGGTGAAGCAGATTATCTTTTTCATTGGTGATAGGTCAGTGGAGAAGGAGATTGTGGCCATGTCTGGCTACAAGAAGAGGGATTGGAAATTGTTGTGTAGGGAAATGGTGGATAGATGGGGTGTCAGGTTCACTATAGTGGATCTGAACAAGGTTGTCAGTGAATGGCAATCTTATGGTGGTGTTGGTAACTTACATAGTTACAGGAAGTTTCTGCTACAGTTTGATCCTGTGGTGGAATATTTGGTGGAAGTGGAGAAGCTGGCACATGAAAATGCTGCCAAAGATGTTTTTTGGTCTGCCCTGGCTAGAGATGTCAGGATGGATGTGTTGAAGGAGTTGTCAAGAAAGGAGTTGATGAAGACTCTTTCTAATGGGGACCAGAAGTTGCCTGCCTTGGATAAGGTGAAGGAGGCTGTTGAGGCCCATTTGAAGTTATTGGCTGTGGACACCTATCAGGAGGGGTGTGCAAAGTATGTCAGCAAAGTCAGTGAGGCTTTGGCTGAAGAGGAAGTTAGGGAGAAGAAGGAGGAAAAAAATTTGGTGCAGGTTCCCAAACAGGAGAGGGACCCAATGGTGGAGCAGTTGGCTGATCTGACAAAAAAGCTGCACATTTTTGTCCAGGAGGCCAAGAAGGTTAATAAGGCACCTTCTCAGCCAAGAGATTTTGAAAGGAGGGCTGGTAGGAGTGATCCTTGGGTTTGCTCTTATTGCAGTAGGAGGGGGCACAGGTCCAATGATTGTTGGGCACTGAACAGAGATGTGTCTGAAGGAAAAGTGGAGTTTGATGGCAGGGTTTTTTAAGTTCCCTGAAGGTTCTTTTGTGAAGCCCAGTGAGGGGCAGGCTCCTGTTGATTTGGTCAGGAGAAGGGGTGGTCTCAATCGAAGGAGGCCAAGGTTTGAGGAGATTCCTGATCAGGGGAAGTCTTCTGTTAAGGTAGATGAGGACGTCAAGGGAAAGGGGAAGGAGGTCAATAAGGTCTCTTTTTCTACTTCCTTTGGTGGTTTGGAGTTGTATTCTTGTGGTGGACAGTCAAGTGGTGAATGCTTGGCTGGTGTTTATGATGTGGAAGCAGGGAAGGTGGGTAGGCCTAAGAGCAGTTCTCAGGCCCAACCAAAGCCAAATGCTTCAAAGGGTGATCCTAAGCTTAGTGCAGCTAGGAAAAGGTACAGCAAAGAGGAGCTGTACAAGATGCAGAAGGGTATGGCTGACATGGGCCCCCCTAGTTTTGGTGCATTGGACCTGAATGGTGAGCCAATGCCAATGGAGGTGGATTCTGACTCTGTGGAGGATGTCCCTTTGGCTTCATTGCCAAAGCCTGTTGGAGTCAGAGGTTCTGGTGAGGGATCTGGTTTTGTTCCTGTTAATGGTAAATCTGTTGGTGGTGCTGGTCTTCAAGAATCTTCTAGGACCAAGGTGGTGAAGCAAAGAGCTCACTTTGAGAGGCCAGTAGTGTCTGGTCAAGTTAATTTTATGGACTCTGTCCTGGAAAGGATGAACCAGGGTCAGGCTTCCCTATCTTATGGGGAATTGTATGCTATCAGTCCAGGGTTGGCTGATAGGCAGAAGAAGTTGTTGACCAGGAGAAGGGTTTCTTCTGGTGAGGTAGAATACATTTGTGATTCTGCTGAAAAGTTTGGTGAGGGGTTGGAAACTCATTTTTCTGCTCCTCTGGGATATGTCAATGTCACTCTGAATGGCAGGGAGGCAAGGGCATTGGTGGATTCAGGTTCTCAGATAAACCTGATTTCTTTATTTGAGGCAACTCATATGAGCCTCCCCATCAAAACTGGTATTGGTGGGAATTTAAGAGGGATCGGTGGCCATGTCACTGAATTGGTTGGAACTTCAGAGTTTGTGAAGTTAGATGTTGGAGGAGCCTCAGGGAAGGTTCATTTTTACATTGCTAAAGGTAATGTAAAAGCAGTTTTGGGTGGGCCATTCTTGATGGATTTTCAGGCAAGAATAGGTTATCAATTTGATTTGGGAATCAGTTTGGAGTTGACTGGTGAAGACGAAAGGAGGCTTCACATGAGGTTATCATCCCCTGGAGAGGATGGTTGGGAGACTAGGCCTGGTTTATCTTCAATGTGCCAGTGCATGGACTGCTGCAGGAGAAGGAAGGAAGTGGGTGCTGCCTCTGGTTTTTTGGAGTGCAGTTCAGGCTCTATTGAGAGTCTGTCTTTTTTAGAGTAATGAGGGCTGATCACCCTAGTGCTACAACCTCTCCCCAAGATGAGGAAATCCCAGGTTGTAGTAGGTCAGCTCCCTTGGAGATATACCAAGTGGATTTTCAACTTTCTCTTTTTAATGTTTCTCTTCTATGCAAGTATTCATCAAGTTTTTTATCAAGTCTCTGTTCTCTCTCAAGATTTTTAATTATTTTTAATTCAAGTTAAAAGAAGAAGATTGGTTATATATCTTTATTGAAAGATATGCGGAAAAGTTTTGGGGCGGTGAGATTGGGGTCTAAAAGTAAGTCCTCCCAATTGTGCACCGCTAGGGTTTCTTCTACACCTTTCAAAAACATTACCTGGGCCACACCTGTGAGCATTGGGGAAACCCCTGGTTATTTTTGTAGGTCAGAAGAAAACTCAAGAAAAGAAGATAAAAATTTCAAGATAATTCATGAAAATCAAGAAAAAAATCTGAAGATAATGAAGAAAGAAGATGCAAAATATTTTTGTGAAGATCGTCAAGATCTATTTTTGGGCCTCCAGCATGAGGTTAAACTGCAGAAAATTTTGAAGAGAGAATATCATCAAGATCTATTTTTGGACCTCCAGCATGAGGATAAACTGCACAATTTTAGAAGATGTGATTCAGAAGATGAATCAAGATTTGAAGATTTGGAAGTTGGAAGTGAGGATGAAGATGTGGAATTGCGGAAAATTTTTGGAGTGGTGAGATTGGGGTGTAAAAGTAAGTCCTCCCAATTTTGCACCGCTAGGGTTTCTTCTACACCTTTCAAAAACATTACTTTGGCCACACATGTGAGCAATGGGGAAACCCTTGGTTTTTGTTCCAGGTCTGGTGGTGAAGATTTCCTGAAGATCCCTCAAGTTGAAGGTGGAGCGGCAAAGCATAAGAAGGTAGCGCAGAAGATTAGGCCTGTCAATGAGCCTATGCCTGTGGGTTTGAATCGGCCTTTGAAAAGACCTCCTTTGTCAAGAGATCCGTACTGTACTCCTTTGGTGAAGAATCCTCCAGAATTTGTAGAGACGGCTAGGGTGACCGTGGAAAGATTTAAAGTTGTTAATTTTGGTCCTGATGGGTGGTTGTCTGAGGAAGAAAAGAAGTTGTTGTTGCACGTTATTGTGCTAAGGGAAAAAGCAGTGGCATTTGTTGAGGAGGAAAGGGGTGTATTGAAGCACTCTTATGGGTATCCTTACTTGATTCCTGTTGTTTGTCATGAACCTTGGCAAATCAAACCTATTCCGATTCCAGCCGCTATTAGAGAAGATTTTGTAGAGATTGTTAGGGAAAAAGTCAGGCCTGGTTTATATGAACAATCAACATCCAGTTACTCAAGTCCGGTGTTCTGTGTAAAGAAGCAGAATGGAAAGTTGAGGGTGGTTCATGATCTTAGAGCCTTGAATAGAGTCACTTTCAAGGATGCTGGTATGCCACCAAGTGCAGAGGATTTTGTTGAAGCTTTTGCTGGAAGGGTGTGTTATTGTTTGGGTGATATTATGGGTGGTTATGATGAGAGGGAACTACATACGGATTCAAGGCCTCTCACAACTTTTGAGACTCCTTTGAAAAGATTTCAGCTCACTAGGTTGCCTCAAAGAGCAACTAATTCAGTGGCAGTTTATCAAGCACAGATGGATTGGATTTTTCAGGATGAGTTTCCTACTCATGCTGGTATTTTTATTGATTATGGTGGAATTAAAGGACCATCCACTGATTATGGTAATGAGGTGTTAGCGGAGAACCCTGGCATAAGGAGGTTTGTGTGGGAATATGCAATAACTCTAGAGAGAGTGTTATTCAGGATTGAAGAGGCTGGTTTGACCATTTCAGGGTCAAAATTCTGTTGTTGTGTTCCTGCTTTGGAAATTCTGGGTCATGTGGTATGTAAAGAGGGAAGGATTATGGCGAAGAAGAAGATTAATAAAATTCAGTCATGGCCAAGGCCTAAAAATACTACTGAAGTCAGAGGATTTTTGGGTGTATGTGTATATGTCAGGATTTTCATTAAGGATTTTTCTTTGTTGGCTTCACCTTTAAGGAGGTTGACCAGAAAAGATGCAGATTGGGAATGGACTGACAAGTGTGAAGAGGCTTTTCAGAAGCTGAAAAAATTTGTTGGTGAAGATATAATTCTTCACAAGTTGGATTATGGTGTTGGTGCTGGAAAGATTTATCTGGCAGTGGACTCAAGTTATATTGCTGCTGGTGCTGTTTTGTCTCAGGAGGATAAGACTGGGAGGGTCAGGCCAGTAAGGTATGAGTCTGTGGTGTTTAATGAGGTGGAATGTAGGTATTCTCAACCTAAGTTGGAATTGTGTGGCGTAGCTAAAATTTTAAAGAAGCTACAGACGGTTTTGTGGGGGCAGCATTTTGAGCTGCAGGTGGATGCAAAATCTTTGGTTCAGATGATCAATACACCTAGTCTTCCAAATGCTCCAATGACTAGGTGGGTGGCATTTATTCAACATTTTTCTTTTGACCTGGTACACAAACCAGGTAAAACTTTTACTATGCCTGATGGATTATCAAGGAGGCCAACTACAGATGAGGATTCTGATTCTGAAGAGTTTGACGAAGATGTTCCAGTGATTAGGGCCAGCACAAAGGGTGCTGAGGATTTTTCTTTCCTCCCCCATGAGGCTAAACTGGATGATTGTTCTGACCTCCCCCAAGAGGCTAAACTGGCTGGATCTGATCTTGATTCTGGTGATCAGGATGATTTTGTTGATGAAGATGGAGTTGTTGTTTGGGACAGCTCAAAATTGGAAAAGGGTGTTTTTGTTAGTGAACTGGATTCTCACAAGGTTCAGTGGAAAGAGAAGGACGTGCCAAAATTTAAGGATTGGTGTCCTGGTTGGGCTGCTCAATTGGCTCATGTTCACACGGGTGATTTTGATGACAGAGTTGTACCCTTGGATGTTGTTTTGTTGGATTTTGAAGATGCGACCTGGGGTCAGTCTGGGTTTTATTTTATCCTGGTGGAATATCTGTTGACCTTGGAGAGGCCAGATAGTTGTGATGATGATACTTGGTTGGCAATCAAGAAGAAGAGTCCTGGATTTTATGTGTCAGGAAGGCGGTTGATGAGAAGGAGACATCCTAATCCTCAAGTGGTGGTGACTCAGAAGAAGGGTCAAGAATTGGTTTTGAAGTCTTTGCATGAAGACCTTGGTCATAGAGGCTTTGGGGAGACTTATAGAAGAGTAGCAGACAGATTTTGGTGGCCGGGTATGAAGTTGGCTGTGCAGGGTTGGGTTCAATTTTGTGAAGAATTTCAAAGAATAAGTCACTTGAAACCTAAAGAGGTGGGCCGTGCTACTGGTGAATCAACTGTTTTTGGAAGGGTCAGTCTGGATGCTGTCCATATTAAAGAGGGAAGGTATAAATACTTGATTGTTGCTAGGGATGATTTGTCTGGTTGGGTTGAGGCAGTTCCTCTGGTTAATTTGACTGCCAAGAATGTGGCAGAGTTTTTGAAGAAGGAGTGGATTTATAGGTATGGGTTGATGAAGTTGGTGACTGTTGATGGTGGGCCACAGTTTGGTGCCGAATTTAAAGAAGCTGTGGCTAGTGTTGGTTCTAGGGTTAGAGTGGCTACACCGTATTATCCTGAAGCTGAAGGCATGGTTGAAAGAGGCCATCAAGTTATCAAGAATGCTTTGGTGAAGATGTGCGGAGATAGTGCCGAAAAGTGGAGGCATTATTTACCCTTGGTTTTATTTTCTGATAGGTTCACTGTGAAGAGGACAACTGGCTATTCTCCTTATGAGTTAATGTTTGGTCAAAAAGCCGTTCTACCAGTGGACTTGGAAGCTGTCTCTTATCTTGGAATTGATTGGGATGACGTGCACTCAACAGAAGATTTGCTCTGTGTCAGGATGCAACAGTTGGAATGTAGAGAGGAATGTCAAGAGAAGGCATACTCTAGAATGATGAAGATTAGGAATCAATCAGTCAGATACTGGGACAAGAAGTTGGCTCATAGACTCAGGAATCCCTTGAAACCTGGTTGTTTGGTTTTGGTGTATAATAGAAGTTTGGAGAGTCAGTGGGGCAAAATGTTTGCTGAAAGATGGAATGGACCTTACAGAGTAAGATCTCAGGCGTCCGGAGGTTCTTATGTTTTGGAAGAGTTGGATGGTGCAGTTTTGAAAAAGAGGGTGGCTGCAGACCAAGTGAAGAGGTTTTATCCCAGGGGCACTAGGCATGAAGAAGATTGACTCCGCAATGAGGATAAACTATGGAACATTCTTTTTTGTTTTGGAATTTTGTGGTGTTGCAGAGCAACTTTTGTGTTGGAAACTTTTTGTTAGAAGGTACCCATGGGTGGGCTTCTAGATTTGATCTTGGCAAGTGTAGGGGTGACTGATGGGCTGGCTTCTCTATCAACAGTTACCCCAGATTTTCTGTTTCCAACCCTTTCTCTTAATTTGTTTGAACCCTAGTATTGGTTTCTTTTCACAGGTTTTAGTCCTCTATGACTTTAAACTGGAATTTCCTCTGGTTTTCAAGTGCTGGACTCTTTACTCTTATTGGTTTCAGTTTATTGTGTTGGATTTTGTGTTTTTGTTAGAATGTAACCAGGGGGGGCTTCTAGATTTTATTTTGGCAAGTGTGGGGGTAACTGATGAGCTGGCTGCTCTGTAGAACAGTTACCCCAAAATGTCTGTCTCAAGTCTTTTGTTTTTCCTAGTTGAATTCTAGTTCTGTTGTTTATTATTCAGGTTTTAAGTACGCTATGACTTTAAACTGGTTTGGGACTGGCTTCTTTATCTTTGGTTCTTTCAGATTGGTGGTGGATCACTGGTGGTCTCCCATCATTTTTACTTATTGGAGGGAGCCCACCCAGTGATCATTTCTATGGATCGGACTTTTCCTTATTGGACAATTTATGGAGCTGGTTTTTCTTTGATTTTTGCAGTTATGTTTTTGCTAGATAGCAGTTTTAGATTATTTTCTTTTTTCTTTTTTTTTCTTTTAATTTTTTTATGGGGGTTGTTTAAAATTATAAAATCAAAAATATAGGGTGTTACCACATCAGGGTCACCTGGATGTGGGCAAGCATTGGTGGGGAAAGGCTCATCAATTGGCCGGGCAATGCTATTTTATTTTTATTTATTATTTATTTCATGTGTTTCTGTGTTTCATTATTTTTATTATCTTCTGAATTTCTAAATTTTTTGAATTTTGTTTCTGTTAATCATTTAAAAGATTTAATTTTGTATCCACATCAAGGTGCACTTGGATGTGGGTAAAGTATCAGGGGATCAGCTCATCAATTGGCTGGGGGATACCATTTGTATTATTTTTTATATTTTATTTTATTTCATTTATTTTATTTCATTTCATTTTAGTTATTAATTTTTAATTTTAGTATATCAGTAGATACAAAGCATATAAAAAAAATAAAAAAAATTCTGAAATTATTTTTTATTAATTGTTTTATATTATTATTATGTTTCTAATCTGTGTGCAGGAGCTCATTGTCTGGATGATGAAGCTTCTGGAGGCTGGTCCGGATTGTGATGACGTTTTTGTTTTTTGTTGGGATTGTGGGAAGCACTGTGTTCTTTGAAGTGCATCCTGCTGAAGAGATTATAGGGATTGGATTAGAGGGAAGTTCAGAGGAGGAAGAAGAAGAGGCAGGAATGGAGTGCTGGAGGGTGTGTTTAATGATCCTAGACATTTTCCAGTGGTCGTCCAGTAGGCGCTTTCTCAGGGATTTTTCAAAGTCATTCAAAGGTCCATGGAGGGCAAAGGCTTTTAGCATGTTGGAACACATGGTGCTTAGGTGTTTCTTCATGTCTCCATAATCCAGGGTCAAAGAAGTTTCAAGAGTTTGGCCAACTCCAATAATAGATTCAGGAGGAGGGGTGCCAACTAGACAAGAAGAATTGGATCAGTAATTATTCTTTGTTGAAGAAATGGAATAATTAATTTGGTACTTACAGATTGGAAGCTCATCAAATCTGTAAGCAGCTGGGATTTGGATCTCTGATGATTTTGTAATGGTCATAGTGGGTGGATTGACTAGGGAAAGATATGGATTCTCATGGTCTTCCTCTGAAGGATCCTGAGAAGGTGAACTGGGATGCTGAGGTTCCTGGGGCTTAGTTGGAGCAGTGAGATTGTGGTTGTTGTTGTGGTTGTTATTTCTGTTGGATTAAGCTGGAGGAGGTGCTGGTGATGGAGTACCATGGTTGTTAAAGGATGGAGCAGGAGAGGGGGATTTATAACCAGACTGCTCTCTTCTGGATGGGGAATTTGAAGAGATGGAACTGTCAGAAGAGTAGTTGGCTGACAGAGGAGAGGTGTATTTTCTTTGTCTTAGTTGGGGACGAAGTTGTTGTTGTGGAGCAGTGTGTGGTGTTCTGGTTTCTTCTTGGGGTTCTCTGGCAGTTCTCTTAGAAATCTGGTAAATTTTGGTGCTTTTGGACTTTGTAAGGGTGGATTGCATTGCTCTGGGAGCAGTAGGAGGTAGTTGGGTTGAGTTGTTGTTGTTGTCTGGATGAATTTGGCTATTTTCTGGCCATTTTTGGAGGTTTTGGCCCTGATTTTCACTGTTTGGTGAGGCGGGCGGGCCGCCTGGACGCGGTCTAGAAGCCTGGGAGTTGATTTTGAAGCTTTTGGAGCTAATTTGGCGGAGATAAAAGCAGTTTCTTGTGAGGCTAAGGCTGGTCTTTTGGGAAGAGTGCGGGAAGCTGAGCTTCTGGATCTTCTGGAAGGAGCAGAAGATAGAGAGGAAGAGGAAGGACCAAGCTCTGGGGATCTGGTAGGGGATCTGGAGATGTATTTGTGAGAAGGAGAAGGCAGAGGAATAGGGTAGTTGGCGTCTCTGTCACATCTTTTCTTTTTTGAATAACAAGAGTCACAAGCCCTGTTGTAGAATTTGGATTCAGGATTTGGAAAAGTGAATGTGCAAGGTCAGCGCATGTGGATGCACTGTTTGCAGGCATAGTCCTTGGGAGCAGTGAAGCAAGGGAGAGTAGAAGGGTTAACATCAGGAGATCCAGCCATGATCTGTGGTGAGAAAAAATGATGAAAAGGGATAGGAGGAGATTTTTGTCAGTGATGGGTAGATGATGAAGTGAAGGTGGAAGTTCAGCAGGTTGGCTGTAGAGGTGTGCTGCATAAAATTGGCTGCGTCCATTTTATGCAAAATTCTGTTAGTCCGTCAAGACTCTAAACTGAAAAATCTATGGTATCAAGTCAGTCCATCAAGACTTTAAATTGAAATCTGGTTTCTGTTAGTCCTCCAAGACTTTAAACTGGCTGGTTTCAAGATTTTAACAAGGCTAGTCCGTCAAGACTTTAAACTGAACACTGTGTTAGTCCCCCAAGACTTTAAACTGAGGGTTGTAAGTCCCCCAAGACTATAAACTGAGGGAAAAGTTTTTGTTGTTGGAGTTGGGTTTGAAAGATTGGTGGAGGGTATCCACAGGGGGAGCCTCCGAATTTAGCAAAGGCAAGTTTGGGGGTAATTGATGGGCTGGCAGCTCTATTTACAATTACCCCAGAATGTTAGTTTTTTCTCTGTGTCTTAATGTGGTTGATCTCTGGTTCTGGGTTTATGATTTAGGTTTTTGAGTCCCCCAAGACTTTAAACTGAGGGTTTTTGAGTCCCCCAAGACTATAAAATGAGGATGGTCCCCCAAGACTTAAAACTGAGGGTTGTTTGTGGTTACATCCTATAGAGGGTGTGGTTAATTTTTCTTTTCTGAATCAAACTCAAGTACTAGTGAAATTACAGAGGGAATCAAGAGATGAAATGAAGTGTTCAGAATTAGCCTTGAACTGGTGAATGAGGTGTCTTCAGTTCTCAATGTCCTGTGGATCTCTAGCAGGAGTGGATTGGAAGTAGTGAAGCAGAAGTTGTTTCTGTTGAGATGTGTGTTGTTGGAACTTGGCCTTGATAGTGGGCAAGTGTGTTGGTGTTGGTGGTGCAATGGATCCTACATTGTTATCATCACTATCAGAAGAGGAAGGAACTGAGAAGTTATCAGTTTTAAAGTTGAAGGAAGGAATGAATGTTCTTTACCATCAGATGGACCAGGGATGGGGGAACTAGTTGTTTTATGGGTTGTGGCACTCTTCTGGGAAGGGTGGAGCTTTTTGATTAATCTGGTTATCAGGATGGATGGCCTAGATCTTTTGGTGCTGGCAGAAGAAGGACCAGGTTGAGGTGGAGGTGAATCTGTTGTGGAAGAAAGTGGACCAGGTCTGTGGCAGGTCTTCTTTCTGGAGTGGCAGACATCGCAGGACGTTCTGTATGGATGGACAGGTGGTGTCATGGCGCAGATTAAATTATTGTCGATGCAGTATTGGCAGGGGCCCATTTCAGAGGCAGATTTGGGGAGAAGGTTAAACATGGTGGTTGGATGAAGAAAGAATGCGGACATTCTCAATTGGAGGGAGGATGTGGTCTTCCAACATTGGCAGGGGCCTTTGTTGTGTGATTTGGCGCGGTTTGTGCATGTCTTAATTGACATCTGTTTAAGAATTTGGTATTTTTCTGGTTTTATCCCGCTGATATTGGGTCTGCGGGTATTTGAGTACTATCATTGGATAGCCCTGGTGTTTCTCTATATTTTATGTCTTGAAGACATTTTTCATATTCTGAGTTTTAAGGGGTCATTTCCTCATTTTTCATTTATAAAAGATTGCTGTTTAATTTTTTTTTTCATGTTTTACGGGCTAACCTTAAGTCTTATGGTTAAGTGCTTAGTACCATTTGATAGAGATAATTTTTCTCTATATTTCATGTCTCAATGTTGTTATAGTGAAATTCTGTGTTTTAAAGGTTTTAGTAGTTGTAGCTAATTTTTCTAAGTAGATTAGTGGTTTTTATTGGTTTTCTGGCTTCAGGCGGCATCTCAGACGTCGGACGGCCCGCCTGCCTCTGTTTTAGGAGGTTGGGGAGCGCTCCAGGATGGTTTTTTATGCAATTTGGCGGGTACAGGCGCCAGATTGGTGGGTGCGCATGGGCTCTTAGTTAGTGGTCTGTGTGTACATAGTGAATAAGACAGTTTGGGGCAACCTTAATCATCATACAACCATCCGGAGGTGATCTCATTGTTCCTCACTCAGTTTTCACTGTTTTCCGGCCACAATTGGCTGTGTTTGTTGCAAGTGAGTTCTTCATTTAACTTAACTTTGGCAACTGTTTTCTCTGTTATAGTCTTGCAAGCTATAGCAAGTATTATTGCTGTCTCTGGTGTGGATTTGCAGCCTACATCAAGTATCTTTGCTGTCTCTGGTGTGGATTTGCAGCCTACATCAAGTATCTTTGCTGTCTCTGGTGTGGACTTTGTTCTACATTTCAGTTCTTTGGTCTAGTAGTCTATCTGGGGACTACTTTCTTGACTCATCAAGCAGTCAAGTGTGTTAAACAGGAGCTTTAGCAAAACAGGAACCAACTTATTTTTGCAAGTAAATCTCACTCTATTTTTCTAAAGGAACAGGGGATTTTCTCTCTGGTTTTTCTCCAACTCCCTTGGTCAAGGCCTATAGCTAGTACAATAGGATTGTCTACAACACCTCTCTGGATTATATTCTCAGTTACTTGCTCTTAGCTTGAGCTTATTTACAAGAAATGACAGAAAGGCACTAAAATAACCCCTAAAATGTTCAAAAAAATATTTTCACAAATCATTTCTGATATAAATGTATTCACCAATTTTTATCCTCTTGTCAACATACAGTACAAATTATGGATGAATTTAATTATAATGGATATGAGAAATAATTTTTGTGTAGTATAGAATGACAAAGATGGGAAAAACTGCTTGAATGAGCTGTCTAATTTCACTACAAAACTTAATGAAAGGACTTTTTAGCTAATCAAAAAGCAAATCAAATTAATTCAATTAATTCTTATTTTGGATTTTCTAGAAATTCTCCCTAAATTTGGCTCTGCTTGATGTCTCTTAGTGAAAAAAAGGAAAAAATTTTAATTAAAAAGTCAAGTTTCTGTATAACTCGTTGAAAAACTTTACATAATTATTCCAGAAGTCTCACATCTATATATTTATACTTCAAACCACTTTCTAGGACTTAGTATTCAACATAAATTTATTTATCATAATAAATTCTAAGGAGAATCACTAGAAAGTCTGTTATCTGATTATTTTCTAATCAATTCCTTGACCAATTAACTATGGAGTATAAAAATACTTAAACTGGCTATTAGGGTCCACAATCAACTGTGGCCACATTTTCCCTTTTTAATGACAGGCATTTTAAATACACAAGATTATGGGTTGGTGTCTAAAAAGGGTTAAATTAAACATTTATTTTTATTTAATACATTCAATTCTAAACTTTAATCACATAAGTTACACAGAATAAAATTAATGTATTTGAGATAAACTTTGATACATCTTCCACAAAATAACCCATTAATGCAAGATAGTAAATAGGAAATTTTATTTATTTATACAATATTAGTTACTGGAAAATTAAAATAATTTTATACCCCCTTTCAGTGTAGTAGGTTTTACTCATCCTACCTCCTTATCCTGATTTTTTGTACCCTAAATTATAATTTATTCATTCCTTATATATAAGTTCTAATTTATATGAACTTGAGTAAAATTTATATAATTTTTGACTGGAGAAATATGTATTACTACAGTGAAATCATATGTGACTCATTCTCTGAGTTTAATTCAATATGGAATGTGAATATCTGATCCACTCTCTGTGAGACTTAGTGTTAAGTAAGGATTGCTGGTGGTGGAGATTACATGCAGTTGGGCTTTGCCCTGCTTGAATACAGACCCTTGTATTCAATTTGGAGCAAGAAGGGTGAGTTTAATGAGTCCAGAGCAAGAAAATAAGTTGATTTTTGTCAGTTAGGGTACCAGAACAAATTGCAAAAAATGGAGGTTTTGTCTTTCTAAATATTTTACCATATTGATCTTCATGTTACTAACACTCAAAAATATTCTCCTACATTTAATATGGGATATCAAAGTACTTAGACTCAACATTAAGAATCTGTAATTTATTTTTACTGATTCTTAAATTGTTAATGGTGGAATATTTTTATCTAATAGCCCCAGGGTTGTTTCATAAGAAAACTTAAATAATCCGGTTTCTTTCAAAAAAACATTATTGACGACTATCATGGCTTTTCATTTTTCAGCTGACATTAATTGAATGGTACATTGGTTTACTTTAATGCCCCCTAATATTTTAAATTTTTTCATTTCAACTTTTATTCTATTTGAGGCATTTCTTTTCATTGTAGTTACAATGATTCAAGCCAATACAATGAAAAATTTGATACAATGGAGGTTATACAAGGTTTTGAATCCACTAATTGGCACCCATCATTTTCAATAGAAGATAATTCCATTCTATTAGCCTTAAAATTGGTGAGTATATAGTTTAAATTAGGCAATATATTTCACCTTGATACCCCAATTCGTAATTCTAATGGTAAATTTGAATATATCTATCAAATAAGCCATTTATTTTCAAAAAAAATAGCAATTAAAACAGGGAACTGGGGAGGTATTAATAGCAATATCATTGATTTGAAAATGTTGGAGATACATTGGAAAGCTTTTGGGAAGCTAATTTGAAACAAGATTTACACCAGTAGAAATTTTAATTTGTTAAAGATTGGACCCAGGTTGGTTCTCACTCAATCACAACTTAATCAAACCTTAAGCATCACTTGACCAACAGTTGAACTCAGTATATTAAATGCATATGCAATATGAATATTCAAAATACAATTAGACTATATGAATATGCAATATTAAACGTGCAATATTAAAAAACACATTCATGCATGATGCATATTCAACATGCATTCATGATACATGTTTAATAGGGGATCCCAAACCTTACCAGATATGCCTAGTGGGCTTCATTTAAAGAATTCCACATAAAAACACAATTAAAAATGGCTGATTTGTTACTTGGAGTCTCAAAAATGGGTATAAATATGCCCTTATTTTTTATATTTTCAACCACAATCCAGCCCACCAATACCCACATACTCCAGATTACCTGTGCATCACCTTCCTTCTATCCAGACCCATATACTCTATGTCACATCTCTTCTCTTTCAGATCTTTTTAAATCAAATTTTTCTCCTGCACACCACAGTAAGTCTATTAATTTTTATTACTTTCTTTATAAATTTTTTTTGCTCAAATCTCTATCCTTACCACCTCTTGAAAGTCCACTCAAGTTGGTTGTCCACCCACCTTAAAATTGAGTAGCTTTAATCAAATGGAAGTCAAGTTTAAACCAAAAAATAGAGTTAATATGTATTTTAAAACAAAGAAAATGATATAATATTCAAAAATTACCAAGAAAATTACAAGGAAGAAAAAATGGCTTCTTCATCAACTGGTTTTGGAGTTACCAAGGATGATGAGAAACATGGAATCACATCTTTTTATGAAAAACTCACCTCCATGTGTCCTCTTTATGATAAAATGGATGAGCTCTTTGGAGAGAGACCCAATTTCAATCCCTTTCACATGAATAAAGGTCCAAAAATTTCTGAGTCTCATACTAATAATTAAAAATTTTCTTTGGATCCTTTACATGAATCTCCTGAATTTGAAGAACCAACTGCATATTAGGAAATTGAGCTAAATGAGCCCATGATAGTAAGCTTAAACTAATTTTGTTATTATTTTTACTTTTGTATAGCTAATTTACTTCCCATGTATCAAGGTTAGGATTCAAAAGGAGGATGAAGAAAAATTTAAAAATTACAAAGTTTTTTTTGATGTCACACATAAGCTGAACAGAAATCAAATGTCTATAGAGAAGATATAGTTGTTTGTGTTAGTTTCAAAAAAAATGAAAAGAATTATAAATAATAACCACACAATCTTTGGGGGGACTTGCGAGCAAGTCCTCAACTTGAAGTCAGATGGAACTCAGACTGAACTTATAATGAGCTGATATTGAACTCTACATTGAACTCATCTCAAACTCTTAACCAAGGATAGATGAATCTGTGCTGAAATAATGGTAAAATTTTAATTAATAATCAATAGAAATATAAAAAGGGGGAGATTAAAATTCTGGCCCATTCATAGTAATTTTTCATAAAACACAATTTATTTTTCATAATGAGTTTCACTTGATAAGTAAAAATACTAAAAATTATATTTTTTATTTAAAAAGCATCACTTTTAACCTGTCTAATGATTATATTAATGTTTATGGAGAAATTATAAAGTATAATCAGTGGTTCTTGTTATTGAAAACTCATTTTAAACAAGTATTTTATGCTTTAATTTTTAAATTGAAACCATATGACCTGATTATTTTTGATGTATTTCAAAAAATTTTGATTATGAAATATAATTACTTTAGATTCACTTTAGTTATATAAAAACATATGGAAACATCAGAAATATTATATTTTTATTCCTTCATACTGTTTAAAACACACATAACCAAAATAAAAAAAAGATATCAGTGTGTTATTAAAGAATTTCTGGCTTGATGAAGCACTCTCACAGCTTCTTCATTCAAAAAATAAATAATGAAATTTTTTTGATTATATGTATTTAAAGAAGGCTCCTCTTAAGCTAGTAGATTGTAGTACAGTTTTTAAGTTTTGAGAAACACATGAAAATGATTGAAAAAACAGAAAATTAATTTCTTCCCTTGTTTAGATCTATTTATTCCTCAACTACTAAGAAAATTTCTTTTATAATTTTTATAAAAGAAATAAAAACTGATATTATGGAGCTTTTTATGGTTTATTATATCAGAATTCAATAGGCATATTTGAGTTGGTAGAGTGATCTCATGAATTGAAAAAATTAATCACCACTCAGTGAATTTTCAATGTAAAAAAAATGCATTTAAAATAAATTTAAACTTTAAATATAAGACAAAAAACCAAATTTATATTTCTTAAAGCTTTAATTTTAATGCTAAAATATTCTTGAATGTTATATTTTGGTATAATAACAGTGCTCACCTGGGAATTAACACAACTAATTTCAAAAAACATTCTCATGTGAAAAAAGGTGTTTGAGATTTTATTTTAGACAGTATTATTGTTAAAGACTCTACAAAGTAGGAAGAAGGGATATATTTCATAATTGTTTCAGCTTCTCATTTAAAAAATACTATCTGATATTTATTTTGTTAAAATTATACAATAGATTTTTCTATACATTTCAATAGAAAAATATGGCATTAAATTGACTATATCTTAATTAATATAAGTCTTAATATATATTTTAAATGAATAGACTAGACATTTTAATTTCAAGGTGTTGAAAAAGTGATTAAATAAAATAGTATAGGTTCTGATGCCTGTTTTCTAGAAAAAATATTTTCACAGAAGTAGTTTGAAGCTAAAAATTAAATCACCTCCTATTCAAGTAAAAATGTATATGTTGAATATTTATCAATAATTTATTATAAATATGATAATCACAATGATAGTTAAAAATTTCATTATGGATCTATTAGGTATTTAATTCTATTGAATTCAATACATTTGACTTTTTTTTGGTAAACAAGACTATAAAATTCTACTTAGTAATTTGTGTTATCAAATACCAATATTAGAATGAATATATTTTAATAAAAATTTATTCCAACAGAGAATATTTCAGCTCTTCATTAAATATTTTGACAAAAAATTTAGTTTATAATTTGAGTTTTTAGTACAATTTCAATTGGTGAAAAAGTTGTTTACTGCCTTTTTAAAAAATAACAAAAGTTATCCTTTGAGGCTTCAGTTTAAACTATTCATAAAAATCTAATAAAATAATTTCATACTCATATGTATCTGAATAATTTAAATCTCAAACAAAAAAAATCATTTTTTATGGTAGCTTAAATATAAACACAATATCTGATACCTTTTTTTTATATTATAGTTGTATAAATGTAAGTTTAGCACTTTTTGTAATCTATCATATGGAAAATAAATAATATTATCATGATATAAATTGAGTTTTAGACTATTTTAAATAAAAATTTTCCTCAAATTTATTCAAATGCTCTAATTATTTCAAGAAATATATATTATTTCTTATAAATTTTATTGATATGAAAATATTCGAAGTTCAAATTAAAAAATCATCTATGAAATTTTTAATAACTTAATTTTTTTTTCTCATCTTCCCTCAGCTTGAACCACATGAGGTTACAGGCTTCTTTTAGGAGTTCAATCTAAGTTCCATAAAAACTAAGAGATATATAAGTTTGTAAGAATGTATATAGTCATTGGAATATAAAACATTTAGAATTTAAAGGACATAAGAATTTTTCTCTTTTACAGAATATTTAGTAGTACAGATATAGGAGTAGCTAAATTATTTCATTCTATTAGAGTTTTATCTATTACAGGTAACAAGTCAGGTATGTATAGTAATTTTAAAAAAAGAAGTCATGCTCAAAGATTAAATACATCAATGGAGTTTTTGTTAAACATTTGTTTTACTTCTATAATTTTATTTGAACATATTTTTAATCCCACTAATATGATTTAAAATCAAAAAAATTCTAATTAAATTCACCCCATAAAATATGTAAGAGCATTAGTTTTAAATCATAATATAGATTTTGCTCTTTTTTCAACTTTCTCTAAAATTTACCTATTTTATTTAATTGATTTATGTTTAGTTATCAGAAGCACTCTGTGAAATAATTTGTAGAAAGGATAAATCATATTTCATTACTAATTTTTTTTTTCTAATACTTCTTCAGTCTTAAAGTGCAGTCTTTTATGCAAACATCTAATAAAGATGAATCTTTTATAAAATTTGGTGAATACATATTACTAAACCATGATCATAAATTATCATTAATAATTGAAGAAGAGTATCCTAAAATGAAAGGGTGTACTCTATTTTTTGCCTGAAGAACAGCTTTCATTATTGATTTTACACCACTTCCTTTGACACTCTCTCCACCACTCAGCACACCTCCCTCTTTCTCTGCATCCCTTTCCTTTCAATTTACACCCCTCACCCTTTGATCACCATCCTGATACATTTGCTGCAATCTCAAAAATTCTGAGCCCAAGTATCAGCACCTCCCCTCCCTTACACTTCCCTCTCAATCTTTACTTCACCCCACCCCATTTGCTTTACTCCTTACCTCTCCTCACCCCTCTTGCACCCCGTCCCATGGCACAAAATCCCTTCCAACTCCCACGAAACTCTTTTATTTTGCCCTCAAATCTGTTCCAACCCCTTTTTGTAACCTACCCAACCCTTTCAGGTCCAACATCAAAATTATCACTTCCCACCCCAACTTTTTCCCCTCAACCACAATCCACCATTTTACTTTTAATTGCATCCCTTTTGCTTTCCAATCTACCAATTTTACTCCCTATGGGGTAAAAGGGGTGGGAAGGCAAGTAAAAGGAGTGAGATCAAAGCAGGTGGAGTGGAGAGAAGAGTAAGAAGGGTGTAAGGAGGAGAAAATAGATTAAGTTTTGATGAGTTTGGATGAATAGGGATGGAGAGGGGAGCACCAGGAGTTGAGAGTGGATATTATTAGTGAGAGTAAAGAAAGATACATTAGAGAAAGAGAATGTTAACAAGAAGCATAATGGGATGGAAAAGTGAGGGGAGGAAATTAGTGGGAAGGATAATTTTGACCCAACATAAAAAACAACAAAATATATATTATATATTATAAGGCATGTAAATTATAATTTTTTAAACCCTTGTAAAAACATTTATTTATATTACAAAGTTTTTATTAGTTTTATGTTTTATTCTCATATAATTTTTACCTTGATTTTCATTATATTATGGAAGTAATGGTGAGTTAGTTTCTTAAAAAAATTGTACCACTATATTTTTTTTCTTGTTAAAATATGGTATATATATCAATTTTAAAAAATTGACTCTTTAACTAAAATTATTCTAACTTCATTTTGAAGATTTGTGTACCTTCCAAAATTATTTTCAAGTTCTATAAAGATTTAATAATATCAATTTATTGAATGATATAATATATATATATATATATATATTTGAAATCTTTACTGATAAAAATATGATGAAAAATATGACTTTAATAATTATTTATATCAAAAATAATTTCTTATAATAGTGTATTATTTCTGCATATATTCATAGGTGAAATATATTGTTAAATTATGTGAAATATACAATAAGGCATCTCATATGAGAAGTTTATTATTATTGAAGAATGAAAAAAACATAATTTTTCAAAATATTATACATCAGGAAGCCAAGTTTGGTAGTGCAGTTCAATTTTTCAATATTCCTTGAAAAATCACTGTAATTTAAGCCTCAATAATTTTTGCACTTTTGATAATCTGTCCTTCAATAAATTTTCAAATATGCTTCAACGCTTTTTCAATGCAACTTAAATATTTTTCATGATTGTTTTGGAGCAGTCTCATTGTGTGCTCAATTTGATATTATTTTGGGTTAAAGGTTTCAGACTTGCTAGCAAGTCTTCCCCCCATATTTTGTGGTGAATCTACCTCTTTTTACAGTCAAAGTAAGGTTTTCCATCTTGAGAAGGTGTCTGACTTAAAGGAATAGTAGCACCATTAACAAAAACAATACATCTTGAGAAGCCCTCTCCTTGAATAACCTGAAATTATTCAACTCACTTGTCTATTGTTGGCCAGGTAAGACGTTGAAATTTTAAGGAGTTGATAGCAGTAATGCATTGTTTTGTATAAGTGTTTACAGAAACATACATTAAATCAAAGACATTTTTGAAATGTTTCAAGGAATCTTGATGTTAGGATTTGGTCTGAGAGGTGAGGAGGAGGAGCGCTATGGCCACTATGCATTGTGGAAGATGGAATAGGGGATACTGAATAAAGGGGTTATATGGTGAAAGAGCTGTAAAGCGCTCCCCATCAGACAACTTATTTAGTAATCCAATTACTCTCTAGTCTCACTGCTGTATTAGCATAGTCAGTCCCATCTTCCTTCACTTTTGAAAACCTTAACATAGTCAGTCTAGTTAGTCTCACTGCTGTATTGGTATAGTCAGTCCTGTTTAAAGGCTAGATCTAGAGCTAGTAGTAGTACACCTTCTCATTTCATAAAATTTTTCTGATCTCATTTAGCACACTACTAAAGAAAAATGAGCCCCACAGGCCAACCCAATGCAGCACTTCTTGCTGCAGTTCAAGAGAAGATGGCATGCCTGCAGGAACAGAATGCTATACTTATGGAGCGCCTAGCAGAGGCAGAAACTTTATACTGCGGCCCCACCAAAGTGGAATTGGATGCTGCTAAAGCTGAAACCAAAGCACAGGCTCCACCCCCTATTCCAGAACTACTTGTCAAAGGTCCAAAGATTGCGGTCCCAGAAATCTTTGATGGAAAACAAGGTCCCCAGGAAGATCAGCATGTGTTTCAGGTAAACCTCTATGTCCTTCTCAATGGAAATCAGCTCTCAGATGAGTGAGAAAAATTGGGTTTGCAATATCATACCTCACAGATGAGGTGGCACAGTGAACAAGGCCCTACACCAAGGAGCCCCTGAAAAACTCTTGAGCAGTGACAAACTTCTGTCAGTTCATGGTGGCTTTTAAATTAGCCTTTGGAAACCTAGATGTGGCCACAACCTCAGAGCATGCACTCAATCAGTTGGGACAAAGAAACTTGGTGGCTGAGTATGTGTCATAATTCCAGGGCCACAACAGCTATGCCACAACATGGGGAGAAGGGGCGCTCATGTTTCAATTCAAGAATGGGCTCTCATCAAAAATAAGAAATTCCCTAGTCAGTCACCCTTGCCCAAAATCCCTCAAAGAACTCATGGAACTGGCCATCCAAGTCAAAATGAAGTTTAAGCATCAACAAACAGATGGTTGGAGTGGGGCTTGTCTGTGGAACAGCTATGCCTCATCAAGTGGGGCCAGTGCTAGGGACCCAAATTCCTTAGACATTGATTCAGTCAACATATGTGGCACTAATGGGAAGAAAAGGCTATCTGAAAAGGAATACCAGAGGCGTATGAGTAGAGGGCTGTGCCTCCAATGTGGAAATGGTGGTCATCCTGCAAGGGGGTGTAAGGGGAAGATCAGGGTTAGTGAGGTGGAGGATAGCGCAGGTAGGGCACAGGTAGGGCACAGTTAAAAGACAGTCCTCAGGAGTGAAGGTTTTGCCCTCTTGAGCAGATTAGAGGGAAAGAATAAAAGGGATTTGGTAGAATAATTATAAGAATGTAGGCCACTTGAAGTAAATGATAATCACATTATACTAAACTTGCCTTTAATTAACCTTGACACCACAACAAATGTACAAGCCCTACTGGACTGTGGGGGCACAGACTGTTTTATTTATAACAAATTTTTATAGAGAAATAAAGTGAAAAGTAAAAAATTAGACTACCCTGGAAGTCTAATTATGTTTGACAGATCCCCAGGTGGGGGAGGGGTTGTAAGAGAGAAGGTTTTTTTCAGGTTTTGGTGTGAGAGAAAAAAGTCACAGTGCAGGGCATATGCAACAAACCTGAAGGACAAGTACAACATGGTACTGGGTATGACATGCCTGGACCAATATAACCCACACATTGACTGTAAGGAGAAGAAGGTTCAGATGGGAAGGAAAGGGGACACTGGCACTAAAGTATTAGCCCCCTGGCCCCTTCAGGAGTAAGGGGCCCATCCTGGAGAGTCTTCCAATATTTTGTTATCATCAGTAGACTTGCCTCCAGAAATGATGCTTCCTCTTAATTCTAAGAAGCAGGCTATGGACTGGCCACTAATGGGGAGCATCAAATAGAGCTGGAGCAGAGATGAAGTGCACCAAGAAGAGGAGAAGGCGTAAAAAAGATGGGGGAAAGCAGGAGATGTAAAGTGCAGAGAAAGAATTTGTCCCCTGGCCCCTCCCAGAAAGTCTCCTGATGTTTTATTATCATCAGTTGACTTTACACAAGAACTGAAACTTTCTCTTGATGCTAAATTTCAGGACTAGGAGGGGGTTCTGGTGGAAGAGTAACAATTGAAATGTGAGGCAACAGCATGGAATATATTTGCCAAGATTTTAGCCAAGGTCCAGTCCTCATAGCCAACAAAATTCCTCAAGGAGATGGTTTCAAAAGCTTATTGGGACTATTTACCACATTTTGAAGATGGAAAATTCAAGACCCTTCCACCTCATTGACCATACAACTTTTCCATTGATCTGATTCCAGGCACAACCCCTTAATTTAGTTGCATAATCCCGCTATCAATCTTGGAGTCTACAGTGCTAAAGAGATGATTGATGAAAATCTAAAGAATGGTTTTATTAGAGAATTGAAATCTCCCTAGGCCTCCCCTGTGATATTTTCAGGAAAAAAGGATGGGTCATTAAGACCTTGTATGGATTTCAGAAGGTTAAACACACTGACAGTAAAGAATAGATATCCCCTTCCTTTGACTAGTGAGCTAATTGATAGCCTCCAAGGTGCAGAGATATTCACATCCCTAGATCTTAGAGCAGGATATCAAAACATATGTGTGAAACAAGGTGATGAACACAAACTGGCATTCTGCACTAAATTTGGTCATTTTGAATGGTTTGTAATGCCATTTGGTCAATGTAACGCACCAGCCACTTTTCAGAACTTCACAAACAGCATCTTCAGAGATAGAATAGGGATAGATGTGGTGGTTTACCTAGATGACATCTTGATTTACTCCATATCAATGGAAGAACACCAGATATGCATGAAAGACTATTTTCAGTGCTTGAGGGAGTCCCAAGTATGGTTAAAACTGGAGAAATGTGTCTTCTCAGTGAGTGAAATCCCCTACCTGTGTATGATTATTTCAAAGAATAGAGTGAAAATGGACAAAGAGAAAGTAAAGGCAGTAACAGAATGGCCAACACCAGCATCAGTAAAAGAGCTCCATTCATTCCTAGGCTTTGCAAATTTTTACCGCCGTTTTATTGAAAATTACTCCCACATTTGCTGACCACTTTATGACCTCACAAAGAAGGAAGCCAAGTTTATCTGGACTGGTAGCCAACAAGATATGTTTGACTAACTAAAAAGATAGTTTGTTTCAGCCCCCATTCTTTTAATCCCTGACTTGTTGAAGCCATTTTTTCTGGAGTGCAACTGCTCAGATTTTTCATTAGTTAAAGTATTATCCCAATAAAGTGCTGAAAATTTCCTGCACCCCATAGCTTATTTGTCACAAACACTGCTAGGTGCCAAACTAGACTATGAAATATATGATAAGGAGTTATTGGAACTAGTAGAAGTAGTATGCACCTGAATCCACTACTTGGAAGAAGGACCTCACCTATTACAAGTTATTATTTACACAGATCATAAAAACTTGGAAACCTTCTTGACCACAAAAAAGCCAATGCGCCAGCAAGCATACTGGGAAGAACTTGTAGGTAGCATTAATTTTATGGTTCAATTCTTCCCAGGGAAGAAAATTGGGAAACCAGATGCGCTTTCACAATGACCTGACTTGCGCCCAGTGCTGGACCAGCTGCATACTGTTGGTGCAACACTACTGAATAGGGACCTTGAAGAGGGGGTAATCCTAGACAAGGGGGAATTGGAAGATGAGGAGTTGTTGGAATGGGTAAGAAGAGGGCAGGAAAAGGATGATGGAGTGTGGGAGTTGGTGAAGGCACTGAAATCAAAGGAAGTATTGGTAAGGAAAGGATTGAAGGAGTACCACCTAGAAGAGGAAGCGCTGTATTGGAATGGAAGGATAGTGGTGCAAAATGATGAAGGGCTCAAAAGACAGGTGGTAAAAACAAGGCATGATTCCCCAATGGCAGGACACCCAGGACCACTGAAAACTTTGGAGCTGGTAAATCACAGCTTTTACTGGAAGTCCATAAAGGCATATGTCCAGTGCTATGTAGTGGCATGTCACTCTTGCCAGAGAAACAAGGTCATTCCAACATCAACACCATTGACCTCACTAAACATTTCCAAACAGCCATGAAAAGAGTTCTCCTACAATCTTATAGTGGAATTACCAAAATATCAAGGAAAAAATGCAATTCTCACAGTAATTGAACGTTGCACTAAGATGGCACACTTCATTCCAACCACCATCAAGGTCATATCAGAAGGGATTGCAGACCTAATGGTGGCACAAGTTTGGAAGTTGCATGGTTTTCCTGATAGTATTGTATCAGATTGGGGAAGTACCTTCAACTCTAAGCTGTTGAAAGCAATGTATGAGCAACTGAACATTAAGCCCATATTTTCAACAGCATGGCATCCAAAAACTGATGGGCAATCTGAGATAGTGAACAAGGCAAGCAAACAATACCTGCACCACTTTATCAACTATCAGCAAGATGATTGGGTGCAACTGCTACCACTAGTTGAATTCTCATACAACAACCGGCTGCATGTGTCAACAGGAATGTTGCTCTTTTATGCCAGTTATGGATATCACCCAACATTCTCAATTGGCACCCCATTGACATTGCATGTTCCAGAAGCACAAGAGAGAATTCAGAAGTTGCAGGTAATATGTGAAGAGCTAGAAGCAGCGCTCAACTTATCTCAACAGTCAATGAAGTGCCATCATGATCATAGATGAACCCAGCACCAGATATTCCATGTAGGTGATAAGGTTTGATTAAGGTCACATTTCATTTTCACATTGCACCCCAGTGTTAAGTTAGATCACAAGAAAGTGGGGCCATTCATAGTCAAAGGCAAGGTATCAGACTCAGCTTATGAACTGGAGCTACCAATCTTAATGAGGCAAGTACATCCAGTTTTCAACATTTCATTACCCACAAAGCATAAGGAAGATACAATTCCATGATGTCCAGAAGTGCTGCCAGCGCCAATTGAGTTGGAAAATGTAGAGGAGTTTGAGGTGGAAAAGATTGTTTCTAAAAGGGTGTATAGGGGAAAGGTTCAATACTTGGTGCATTGGAAGGGTTATGGAGTTGGGGGGATTGGTCCTGGGAATCAATAGATAATCTGGTGAATGCTAAAGAAAAGTTGAATGAGTTTGAGAAGGAGCACAGAAGGCAGGAGGAGTAAAAGAGGGGGTAATGTTAGGATTTGGGTTGAGAGGTGAGGAAGAGGAGCACTATGGGCGCTATGCATTGTGGAAGATCAAATAGGGGATACTGCATAAAGGGGTTATATGGGGAAAGCGCTGTGGAGCGCTCCCCATTGGACAACTTATATAGTAATCCAATTACTCTCTAGTCTCACTGCTGTATTAGCATAGTCAGTCCCGTTTAAAGGCTAGTGCCAGCACTAGTAGTAGTCCGCCTTCTCAGGTCATAGCACTTGACTACCATTGGAACCCAAACAACATAGTGTGACAGCCAATTGTATTGAAGGGTCATGTTGTTGTTTTTGAGAATTATTGTGAAACACAGGGTGATCCTGAATAAGCTCAACCAATTTAAGGCAATATTCCTAGGATATCCTGAATAGCTGTCTAAAACTGGGTGCAGATATGTTTAAGAGTGTTTGGATGGTGTACTTGGGGCTTTCTTTGAAGAAGGTAACATTTTCTGGCCCATTTTTGATAAAAAAAGAAAATCTTCTTCTAGATCAGAATCAGAATCACAATCAGAGTCCAAGAGAAGATCAAGAGCTATGAAAGTCATTGCTTGATGTAGCTTATCACAATTTGAGAGTGAGGAAGGCATGACTCTTATACGGTATAAAAATGAAAATGAAGTACAATGTTTTGAGTTATGAAGTGTTATGCTGTGGAGTGCTGTGTATGAATGGGATGATGCTGATAAATCAGTGAAATGGGACTTGATGTTGAAATCAGCACTTTTGGTTGAGAAAGTGCAGATTTGAGTAAAATATATGACTTATTTCATTTTGAAATCTACCAGTGTTGGGGCTAGTCTGTTTCCAAAATCTACACTTTAGATAAGTGCGGATTTGCCAGAACTGACCCCCCCCTTATATTCAAAACGAACAACCAGATGAATAAATACCATATGATTCTCTGATTCTGATTCACATCTCACTCTTTCTTATCAGCGAAGAGAAAAAAAAAAAAAAAATCAGCAGATCTTTTAAATAATCAAAAAGAATTGAATTGAGATTTTTTAAGATACAGGTTTTCAGATTGGACTCCAAGTTGTTTCATTCGTATTTTCTTTTTAACATCAGTATCTTTATACTTCCTTCCCGTTTCTTCTTTGCTTTTTGAACCCTACCAAAAGCACAAAAATCAAAGACAAAACTAACGGCCTAACGAAACACTTCTAATTCTGAAATAAATTAAAACCAAGAGAGGTAAAACAATTAACATAAAGATCAATTTATCGCAATGTCGCAATCCGAACCTGTTACCATGAATATTCAAGATTTAGACACTGATCAATTATGGAGCCTCAAAGAACAAGTTGATCAAGTGAGTTCACATTTTCTCTGGTTTTAAAGTTTTTATTCATCATTTTCTAATCATCTAATTTCCACTTCATTTTTTTTGTCTTGCTCCATACTTATATATCTATTATAAATATTATGTGGGATATATCTAATGATGTGTCTAGGAACTCAAACACTTAACGACCTCTTTTGCTCAATTACGTTCAGCACAAGCTAAATTTACAGCTGGAATAACAGCCATTGACGGTTTGAAAGGTGATCATATTTCTCCCGCAACAAATTCAGACGGAACAATTTTAGTTCCCCTTACCAATTCGTTATATGTACCTGGAAAACTCAAAGATCGAGAAAGAGTGATGGTTGATGTCGGCACTGGCTACTATGTTGATCAGGTTTGTATCACATATTATCGATTTCCTTTTACTCGCTTTCTAGTATCTTCAACTATCTAATGACACATGTTTTTTAACTCTTTCAATCATAATTTTTGAATCACATACAAAATTATTTCCTACTTCCGTTCGCCCTTTCATACAAATATAAAGCCATTAGCTAGCGCTAGAAAGAGTTTGAATCGAAAAATTCTTAACTTACGAGGACATATTGATAAACTCCAAACGACGATTGAATCCAAGCAAGAGTCACAAAGCTTGATTAAACAGTTACTGGAAATCAAATTGTCTCAAAAACAATCAAATGCGCAATCGACAATAAATCCCACTTAAAGTACATATGGGCCTTTTCATTTTTTGTTTCCAAATCTCTTGTGATGAAATATGGTCGCTCAACATACAAAATTGTCTTAATATCTGATGTTTACGTTTCTAATGCTCAGTCTGCACTTGGCAATCATGACAAACAACTATTTTGCTTGTATTTAATAGGTCAAAAACATACTTTTAGTGAAAAAGAACAAGGATAAAACCAGTCTCATAATCCTTATTTCGCCACAGTATTGAACAATTGATCAATTATTAGGAGTTGAATTGATGGGATATAGGCTTTCACTCAATGTTCACAGTAGATATATCTACTCTGAAAATAATAAGTTCTTGATTTGAGCTATGAATAGACACGATACAAAAAAATTTAAACAATGGAGTTAAAACAGCAAAAAAAAGGGGTCAAAATAGACAAACAAGGGAATAGTATGCTCATCAGGTGGCCAATCCGGACATGAAATGCTTTGGAAACTATGAAGATAAACCAAATTCACATTACACAGTATTTAAATCTTAAATTAGACGATCTTTGCAAAATAAAGCCTTGGAGAAGATTACAAGGTCAGTCATCTTCATCACTATCATTAATCACTCTTCTAGATTTTGCTTTTCCTCTACCCTGAACAAGACTTGAAGTATCTGATTGTTCTTTACTGGCCGGATGAGATTTTCTCTTCCGTTTTGAACCATTTGTTTCACCCAGGGAATTCAATTCGAATGACGATGTATCACTACCATCATTGTCTTCGTTGATCCAATTAGAGTGCTCCGTGGAATCTGGTGGTTTTGTTGTTAAATATTCATGATTTTTGGCATCTGAAATTGACGGCCGGGATTTTTCAACATTTTTTTTATGTTCTAAACGAGATAGCTGAGAAGTTTCAGAATCGGAATGTAATTGAGAATCAAAAAGATCTCCATTTTCTTTGCTATCATCGCTATCGCTATCACATAACTGATCATTTGATGATGGTTCAAAATTTTGAGCAAGATCAACACCTCTAGATTTCAAAAGTACTCCAGGTGCCACTTCCTCCAATTCTGCAGCTTTTGACATCATTTCTCGTAAATGACGCCTGTATAATGTAACATGGTTAATAAATTGAGTTCTGAGTAGCAGGTGTAGATAAATTTTCACTTACTCTCGCTCATAAAATAGAGCATCTCGTTCTGCATCATCTTCATCATCCGAATCAGCAATGAACTGGAATAAAAAATTCCCGCATAAATCAAAACATTTACTCTTCAAAATATAAAAAGGTTGGAAAACACACTTGAGCAGATTTATATGCCTGGGCTTCAGCTTTCCTTTTCGCTTTCTTACTCCTGTGGCTCATTTGTCGCTCAGTATCCTCGATATCGCTCAGGGTAGTCAAATGGTCCTCATCACTGTCGACTTTACGTGCACGGGATCTTCTTTCTCTTGCCTTACGCTTTTTCCTCAACAATTCTGAAGACGATTTCCCGTCAATGTTCAGGGGGTCCAGGAGATAGAAATCAATAATTTTGATATCCGCTTCAAGTTCTATGGGCAATCGTGTTTTGGGAATCTTCCATTCCATATTTTCTGAAGCTTGAGTGGCTAAAATGAGCCTATTGATAGTAAACATTTTGGAAAAAAAAAACTTACTTTCAGCCTTTTCCCAGCGAAGTAATTTTAGAAGGAGATGCAAATGCGGATTGTAAGTTAATGCCTCAGCAAACTCATTTTGATCATGTCCAGTTTCTATGACTTTTCAAAACATTAGAGTGGTCATTCGTCATTCTCTAGCTATAATCACCACATGTATGCAATCTGAGCTTACCATAATCTTCAAATTTCTCGAGTGCTTCTGTTGAAGGCCCTTTGTATCTTTTTTGGCCAATAGCTCTCATGTCATCATCCGTCAAGTCTTGTAGGCATCCATCTTCGAATACTAGCGTTTCCTCAGGCACTCCATCAGTCAACAGCACTACAGCTGTTCGACTTGCGAACGCATTCCTCAGAAGTTCCTTAACATGATCAAGAATAGATGATTGGTTTGTTTCCAGTAAATAACCGACAACTACGCCAACTTGTTGTGACCAAGTTAAACCTGGCTTGACTTCCACTTCGCCAGGAGGTTTTCGAGCCTAGACAACAAATGATACACATATCAGCGACACCACAAAGATATAAACATGATGAAATGGGCGTACTTTCTTCGGCTTCAGCTTCACATCATATTCTTCTTCAGAAGATTCACCACGTCCTTGAACCACTTTTCCCCAAGTATTCTTTCGCTTTGGGAAAAGGACCTCTACCAGCACAAAAGGATTCTGACGGACTGAAGTAAAAAACCTTTTTAAGATATAATCAATCAAGCGAATTAAATCATTGTTTGCATCATGTTTAGACAATGCCTTTTCTTTAACCATAATCGAGTGAAGAAGTTCAAATGTAGAAACCTTGGGGAGAATATTTGTTACATGTAGTTAGTTTCTTTTGATCAGATTATAGACTATGCAATCGATCAAGACAAACAATAAAAAATTAGTACCTTGAAAAATATATTTTCAGTTTTCGCATTGACTGCTTGCCGGTGCATCAGCTTTACCACTCTTTTTATTTGTTCAGAATTTGTGAAATTTTCGTAACCTCGAAGATAACAAAGTAGTGTGTTAAGAACTGCTTCATCAGCAAAGCGCTAACAAAGGTAAAAATAAAAATAAAAATACAGTAAGTTCAGAGTGCACTTAAACACAACAGGGCGATAAAAATTAAGTTTACAGCCTCAAATTTCTCAAAATTAAAAACACGCTCGGCATGGCTTTCACCATCTTTACCATTTGCAGTGTTTTCTTCCTCGTCAAAACCAACATCTAGCCCCAAACCGGTGTCATCTTCTTCTTTATTTGGATTAGTTTCGTGATTCACTGCATTCTTTTTTCTAGATTGCTTTTTTTTGACAAGCATATATGTTTTTTTCTTTGAGAATCGTTCCAACATTCTTAAAAACACAAACGACAAATGAACAATTGAATCTAAGTACTGTAAAGATTGATTTGAATATTTAGTCATTAAATGTATAACTGTGTCCATTATTTCGCCCTCATAAAAAATACGATTTTGGAGAGCATTTGCCGTTTCTTCATATTGTTCTATGCCCGAAGTGGCGAGACTGTCAATAACCAAAAACTATATGATAGCATACCGAATAAGAGCAGTTTAACTTTTTTTTACAACATCTTGCTAGGAAATGTTATGTCCAAACTTACCAGTTGGACTAAACAATCAACTGAGGCATGTAGCTCAATCCATGGAACTGGTTTCTCATCAAATGCCGCTTTCATTCGATTTGTGACAAAGGTGATGCTTTCTGGTTGAGTCATATTTGCTATTAAATCAAAATCATGGAAAGGTTCGATCTTTGCTGCTTTTTCTTGTTTCTGCAAAAGCAAAAAAAAATGTAGAAAAAAACGAAGGACAGAAAGAAGCCGTATAGTATCAAGCTCTTTGACATGTGCACGTTCCATCTTGATATCTCTCATGATTGAAAGAAAGAACGCTGATAGCAAAATATCAGACGTTGAAATCAGCTGGACAAATATGATAGCCAATTGCCATTTAATACTTACGATTGAAACCCGAATCAATAAAATCAATCGCTACTTTTCGCAAAACCCTAAGCGCTTCCGGAGTCAGTTCAGTAGGTGGTGCTAGATCATTGTTCATTTTGGCAGGTTTATGGCGTCCTTTTTTTCGAAAGTCAAGGGCTTTTTCAATAGGAGTTGTGACGGCACTTGGTTGATGTAGGTTATACTTCTTTCCACACTAAAATAAAAGAGGTCAAACAACATGAGCAGCTAGTTGAAATCATAGAAAACTCATAATAAACAAACCGCTTGGACAGTCAATGTTGTCCCAAATCTGGAATGACGGCTAACAGCTTTGCGTGCCTCGAGCTTTTTCTTTTGGAATTCATCCTCCAACAGTTTTTCTAATTTTTTGTCACTAGCAGTGCCTTTACCGTCGAAATCCTCAGAATAAACAATATCATCGACGTCCACACCTCGAAGCATTAGGTGGAAAATTTCCAAGGCAATCATATTCCAGGGCCCGAATAGATCATGTCGATCAGAGCCATGTGCAACGTGAATTAAAAACTCCCAGATGCCCAATTTAGACATTTGAATGATAAATTCACTTTGCAGAAATGCATCTGCAATTGAACTAGATGAAAAAGATGCCAAAGTTTGTTTATCTTTGAGTGCAGCCAAATTTCGAATAATGTGCAGCACTAGTGAAATAATGTTATCGTCTTTAGCTGTTCGCTCCCTGATTTTGGTGAATCATCAGCTTGATGAAATACAGAAAAATAGAAATGATTTTGCTAGCACACCGTCTGACTTTTTGCAAAGCAGGAACAGCAAGTTTGAAAATATGTCCCAAGACACCTGACCGCAATATATCACGCTTGTAGCTGAGTTGTGCTGATATCAGGCCAGAAAAGTCGACTCGATCAATGAGTCGAGCAGTTTCTTCATCTTCAACATCATACGCCTCTTGGATCTCTGCCGCAACATCAATTGGCCAGGTAAGGGCAGCAATCAGATCGGCTGTTCAAAAAACGTAGGTGAATTACAACGCCACATGAAAAAGAAGAAAACGCTTGCTGACCACAAAGTAAAGATATTTTCATCCCCTTTTTCTCAGTGACATCAGTAGACATCAGAATCGGGATCAAATCATTAGGCAGAACTTTGCACCCATATAAAATACGAGCCACTGCCCTATCGTCGTCCTCATCGTCAAACCTCCAATACTTTTTTAAGTCCTTCAAACACCCTAGACATTCGTCACCAAGTCGATAAACTCGCTCGACTCGTGGTTGCGTGTTATCATCTTGGGACCCTACCAAAACGTCTTCAAAACCACCCAAGGCTGATACCAGACCCAAAATACGTGGCTCAAGGATTTCCCGAATTTGATGTCTCTCTTTTTCATATTTAGATCTATCTAAGTTTGCCTCGGCTTTTTTAGATGCCATAATTTTCAGAGGATCAATACTTTTGAGGATATGTAAATGAGAAAGAGCTTTCGAGTTGAGAATGAAAGCTGATGGTTGGCGGCCGATTTTGTTCAGTCATGCTTGCATCACGAGTAGCAACGCGACGCGTACTGTCCAAAAACAATTCAGCTCCGTAAAACTTGATTTTCATCAGCAGGAAAGATTAGTCATTATTTGAGACCTGATATTCCAAGAGAAAAAGTGAACATACCTCTGTTCAATCCCACATCGCACAGGAATTCTTTCCAAGTTTCAAACTGGCTAGATCAGCTAAATAATAAATTAATTACAAAGTATGAACATTTTTCATGGACTGCATTTTTTGAAAGAAAACGAATGTCATCTTTGGGAAGATTAATCTGTATATTTTTTTTCTTGTGATAAGGCTATTCCAAATTTATGTAAGTCCTTCATCAAGGGCATACATAGAGTCGAAATTTCAATCGCCTACTTAAATTTCAAATGGTTATGCTCCTTGAAAATGTTCAATCAAGCTACGCATTGATTTTCAGGTTATGCAAGCAACTTTCTTTATGTTTAGATTTTAAATTTGAAGTAAAACAAATAAAAAAGCCTACGAATCGCATATGTACGTGTGGCTCAAGGTACTTCCAGCTTTATCTGTGAACCGAGACATTTAATAGACATGTGGTAATCTTGCCTGCTCAAAAAAACATGCGATATCCCAAGTGAAAATTTTTTTGCTACTGGTAGATGAATATGTGTAAAGTTAAAAAAAAGTTTCATTTCAAAGATCTGCTTACAGGTGCGTAAAAGTCCTTACAAACTCATAAACCTCTATCAATTCGATATAAATTTCAATCCATAACATTATACTTGAAACGAATGCAATACAATTACAATATTCCAACTCTGAATTTAGCCAAATCGTTTGAGTAAAGGTCTTAAGATATGAGGGACATCGACAATTGGAAAAATGAAATCACAATTAAGATTGAATCCTTTGTTTTATACTAAAATATTGAGATATAAAAACATAAATATGGATCAAAATTTTTAAAGTGTCGTCTATCTTGTCCATGGCCTCCACTTCTTTTCGCTATCTTCACCCTAATTCTGATATTGATTTTTTAAACATCTTTTTCTTCACGGATAAGGTAGGAAATCTGGGAGCTTTTTAGCCAGTAGCTTTACAGTTGACAGTCAACTTACTCAATCTTAGTGGACACCAGAAAATAGTGCTATCAAATATTAAGGTTCTGTCAAATAATTTGGAATTTTTTTTGCAAAAAAGCTGCAAACTTTCACGTGTTATCAGTAAAAAAATATGTTTTTACATGTAGAAAACACCTGCAATAAATAAGACAAAGCAAAAGGTAATATTACGTATTATACCGCAACCCGGGATAGACTAGGGTAAGTCTCGTCGGTCTCTACTCCGGAATGGATAACATTACTTGTACTAACCTATTATACCGCAACCCGGGATAGACTAGGGTAAGTCTCGTCGGTCTCTACTCCGGAATGGATAGAGACCACCCGAGTGCGGTAGGCTAACTATATACATACGGGTGACAATGTGCCCTAACCTAATTTGTACCTATCATTTCTCTTATGTTCCAACACCCCTCCACACATTGTTGACCGTATATAGTATATAGTTTAGTAAAAGTAAAAAAAATGAATGTAACGAAAAAAAATAAAGATAATAGTGAGAATGATAAAAAAATAAAAAAAATCATATGACTAAACCCATTTCTCCTACAACCTTTGACATATTAACACTGTTTAAAGACTTTGTCATGCAGTCAGCAATTTGTGATTTACCGGATATCCAGATCAAGTTTAATTTTTTTTCAAAAATAAGTTGGTTCAAGAAGTAGAAATCCCTTGTGGCGTGTCTTGTGTCCTTGTTCGACGGTCGATCATTGCCAATGTCCACTGCAGTGTTATTGTCGCAATATAACTTAACCACAACATCATGTCCAGTGAAATCTTCTACTAGATTCCTAACCCACAAACCCGTCCTTGCCCCCATCCCCAGTGCCATGTATTCAGCATGTGAGGTAGCAAGAGCAACTGATTTTTGTCGCTTTGCCATCCAACAAACTGGTACATGACACACTCGTATCACATTTCCGTGTCCTGCTCTCCATCCCTCACCCCTCCATGCCGCATCTGCAAATACCTCTATTTCAACTGGACCTTCTTTATTCGGAGCAATTTTGAATTTTAGATGTCTGGTTTTAGTAACGTATTGAATTAGTTGATTTAGAGCGATCCAGTGGTCCTCATTTGGATGACTTGCAAAACGCGCCAAAAAGTTCACCGAAAAACTGATATCCGGTCTCGTCCCCTGAGCAACATAACTCAGAGCGCCAATTCGTGATAAAAATTCGGTTGCGCGAATTGCAGGCTTTGTTGTGTCAGCACTCTGAAGGTTACACTTGTAAGGCAATGGTGTGTTAGACAGTTTTTGAGATGGGTTGAAATTGTCGATAATACGTTTAATCAGTGTGTGTTGTGATATTAAGTAACCCTCATCATTTTTTTCGACTTTTAGTCCTACAATTTGATTCAATTCATCTTCCCATTTAATATCTATGAAACTTTTCAGGTCATTTTTTAGTTTTTCCAGTGCTTCAAGACTGTCGCTAGCTACAATACCGTCATCCACATGTAGCCAAATAGCAGCAGAGTGAGTCTGTGAGTGAATAACATATACAGATGAATCAAAAAAACTCGGTGAGTAGCCTAGACCTCTGAGTTTTTCAGCAATAAATTTCCACCAACAGCGCCCAGCTTGTTTGGTCCCATATAATGCTTTTTTAAGGCGGCATACCATTCCCGAATGTTGTTCAAAACCCTCTGGTTGACGTACATACACTTCTTCATCAATTGGGCTATTTAAGTATGCACTTACTACATCAAAAGCTCTTAAATGCCATCCATGTCGAGCAGCCAGGGTCAAGAGTAGGCGTAACGAAGTGAAGGTGGCCGTAGGTGCAAATGTCTCTTCAAAAGATTCTTTATATCTTTGGGCGAAACCTTGCGCTACAAATCGTGCTTTATGTTTAATTATTTTTCCGTCTGTATCCCGTTTGTAGGCAAAAACCCATTTGCCTCCTATGGTATTTTTTCCGGCAGGCAAAGGCACTAAATCCCAAACTTCCTTGTCGTGTAGAACTTTCATCTCATTTTTACAGGCAGTCTCCCAATCAATAGCATCAGTTGCTTTCATCGCTTGTTTGTATGTTTTCGGAGCTGATAATTCTTCATCAGTGCATTCATTGTGTATTTTGTCCGTCAACATATCCTGATCTTTAATTGTCTCATCCATCGAGAAATCACCCAACGTTAACGAATTCAATAAGAAAGGAATTGATGCCTTGTTTTCTTTTTGCTTCTCGGTAGGTGCTTTCGTTGATTTTAATTCTTTAATCGAAGGGAACACTGCTGTTGCTGATTGGATTACACATTTTCGTTCATTATCCCAAAATAACCACCCTTTTCCTCCCTCTACATATCCAATCACCTGACATTTGATGGCCCGCACATCTAATTTCAACCTATTTTCTTTGTGTATATGAACAAAAGCTGCTTCGCCAAAAATGCGTAAGATATCTAATTGAGGTTTTCTGTCAAAAAGCGCCTGGTATGGTGTGATGGTATTCGTAATTTTATTTGGGAGTCGGTTGTGTAAAAACACTGCCCATAAAAAAGCAGCGCCCCAGAAACTCTTATCAAGTTTACTGTCAAAAAGTAAGGTTCTTCCAATATCAGCAATTGTTCGGTTCAGGCGCTCAGCTACACCGTTCTGTTCATGATGATAAGGCATAGCATGTTCCCATACAATACCGAATTTTGTGAGGTAGGATTGCAATTTATTGTTCACATATTCGCCTCCATTGTCAGAACGCAGGATTTTTATCTTCTTCCCAGTCAAACGTTCCATTTTCACTTGAAAACGCACAAACGTGTCTGGTACCTGCGACTTTGAAGTTAAAAGTTCACAAACGGTATAACTCGTTGCAACGTCTCGGAAAGACACAAAATACAATGCATTATCAAAAGTTGGTGTTTCAAATGGCCCCATCACATCTGAAACTATAATTTCCATAGGCTCTGGTGTTCTCTCCGTACCATTTAACATCGAGGAATTTAGACTTTTCGCAACTCTGCATTGGTCGCAATGAATATCTCCGGGCGGTAAAGAATCTGGTAATCCTTCTGCTGCTTTGTGATTTATCAGTCGCCTTATAACCCTCATGCTAACATGTCCCAACGCTCTGTGCCAATGCATAAGAACAGGATCGTTCCTATCCATTCGCTCAGAATCAGGACCACATGGAGGGTCAAGTGAGATAGGATTGACTTGTGCACTTGGAATAGCCCGGTACGGTGAAACAATAGAAGTTGCATTACACATAGGATTAACACTGTTGTAAACTAACTCTACGTTCCATGATTTTTTATTTGAAAATATCCCCTTAAATAAAATTTCATCTCCTCTTAATATATTTATATTATGATGCTCATCGAACCTGGATGTAGCGCCCTGTTTGATTAAAGACCCAACAGATAATAAAGTTCCCGTCGCATTAGGGCAATAGAATACTCGTCTAATCAAAATATCCTCAGTAACACCTCGTACGGCTATTGCTCCGATGGCTGTCAGGTATTCCGGTTCAGCAGATTTAGTCGCAACAAGAAGTGGAATGGGATGTGTCAGATCAGTGAGCCAAATGAACAGGTCTTTATTGCCGCTTACATGCTCTGTTGCACCCGTGTCTAATAAGGCCGTAGCTCCATCAGAAGTCCAAGCTTTTGTATCAACTTTGAGAGCTCTCGGTAAAGGTTGTTTATCGTTTTCGTCATCATGATCGATGATTTCCACAAATCTTGCCTTCCCTTTTTGTTTGGGGTACACTGGACGATAATGGTCAGATTGTGTTTTCTCGGAGTGTTTCGGATTCAAATCGCATTTACATGTGGGATTACAGTAAAAGGTGATGTTGGAGTTTGGTTTAGCTTGGAATTTAGAGGATCGTGATAAGGAAGGACATTGCGACCTCCAATGGCCTTTTTTACCGCAATTGAAACATCCCGTGCCTTTGTAGTTTGAAAAAACGGCGTTTAGGGATACCATTTCTTCAACGACAGGGTCAGGTGTGTCATCATCGTAAGGCAATGTTAAAGTATTCATTGCTGATACCAATGTTGGTTGGTTTGTTGGTTTGCGAAGCATGAGAGTGTTGTGATGATTAGCGGCAATCTGCTCTACTTCAGCTGACGATAATTCGGTACTATCAGTGCGCATTCGCAAATCGATGGCATTCAACACTTCGGTGGACCAAGAATTGGAACCTTCGAAAGAGAAACTTAATAGCAAGTTTATAAAATTTTCGAGGTTAAGTTCAAAACCTTTTGCCATTAACTCATCGATCTTTGTACGTAAGAGGGATACATGCTCAGATAAGTTATGAGATTCGGGATTAAATTTCATGGCAATGATTTGTTTCAGCGTTGTTAGTTGTGAAGACATTGATAACACGTTGAATTTGGAAGCTAGGAAGTTGTAGACAGAATTAGCCGGTTTCATGTTCTTAATCCTGTCACGATGCACGTTCACCACGGAATGTCGTATCGCTACAAGAGCTAGTGCGTCTACTTCATTATCCAGGTGGGACTCAGGTATGGCATTAAATAAATACTCGGGATCCCGTAAGTAGGTTTGCATTGCTTCCGAAATGTCCCTTTTCCAATGATTGAAATTCGTGCCACTAGCATCAAGACGAGTACACTTTTCAGCTCGTTTTCTGAGTTCTTCTTCATACTTATAATAATGTTCGCCCCGAAGTAAGAATTCGATTCCTTGGTGAGGAGCTCTTTCGGATTTCGCTTTTCCTTTATTTGTGGAAGATGCCGATTGTTCCATGATGTTTTCAAGATGCGTCAATGATAACGCAGATAAAGATGGTGAAGATGATGATGTTGGTGATGTTGGTGGTGGGAATGGTGATGATGGTGACGATGGTGATGATGTGTGTGTGCCGGATCTCGTAAGTACCATCCAAAAATGAGAACTGCAAGACTTTTACACGGTAGGTAAACAAAGGTATGCGCAGCGCAACTAAATGCCCATAACCTATTATACCGCAACCCGGGATAGACTAGGGTAAGTCTCGTCGGTCTCTACTCCGGAATGGATAACATTACTTGTACTAACCTATTATACCGCAACCCGGGATAGACTAGGGTAAGTCTCGTCGGTCTCTACTCCGGAATGGATAGAGACCACCCGAGTGCGGTAGGCTAACTATATACATACGGGTGACAATGTGCCCTAACCTAATTTGTACCTATCATTTCTCTTATGTTCCAACATTACGGTGGTGTCAAAGTTAGCAAATGAGCACTTACAAACCCGCACCTAATTTTGGTCACATCCGCATTTATCCAAGTGCGGATTTCATAAACACACCAGCCCCAAAACTGGTGTACACCTGCCCCCATCTCCCCGCCAAAAAATGGGTCTCCACCAGCCGCACAATACTAACTCTCTCCAACTCAAAATTTTACAACTTAACAGCCACCACTCCCTCTTCAATGATCCTCTCACTGCTTCCTTTGATCTCCTTGCCCTCCAAGAACCTTTCCTATCAAACAACCACATCACACTAGTCCTTGCTCAATGATGGAATCTTGTCTTCCCAGCCTTCACTTCTCCATTCCCTCTTCCCATATGCTTCCGCTACTACATTAACAAAATCTCCCCCCCACACCTTTTTTCCTCCCCAGCCCCTGTTGCAACATTGCACTCCTCCTCATGAATAATGCTTCCTCCCCCCTCCTCATTTCCAAGATGTATAATCCCACCACCACTTTTTCTTCCCTTCCTTTCATCCTACCCACTCTCTCTCCACACAAACACCTTCCATGCATTCTACTCACCAACTTAAACCTCAACAATGATCTGTGGTGCAACCCTTCCAAACACTCCAAAAACCACCCTGGAGCCACCCCCTTCTTGACTCAACATTCCAACCTGGCATCACCACTTTCTGCAACACCAGAAATTTCACTTCTAAGATTTACTTAGTGCTTTTCAACAAGAGAGCAAGTAAGCTCCTTGTAAAGTGTATTACTGATCAGGAAGGCACCTTCTCTGACCTCTCAAACCATAGAGCCATCCTCACTATGATTTCTATCTCCTCTCCCACACTTCCCCTAACCCATCCTTATTGGAACTGGAATAAGTTTGATAAGTGTTCACATATCTCTGCACTCTCCTCACTACCCTTCCTCCCTCCCCTAACCTCCCCAGACAAGATTGAACTGGCTTCCAAACATCTCACTTGTTTCATTCCTGGTGTAATCAAAGTATCCTGGAACCTCTCAAGAAATCCTACTATCAAGTCCAGAAATGACTCAAGTTCTCTCAGATCCCCCAACATGTAGCTGAGTTCAATGCAGTGTGCAAAGCTTTCTGAGCCAGTATTAACTTCCTTAAAAAATAACACTGGAGTCAACCCCTTGTGACTCTCACACCCGAAACTCACCATAAAACAGCTAAGTACTCTTCATCCTCCCAACCTCACCATGCTAACCCAACTTTGGTTTCCCAAGATAGTAAACCCATGTTAGACAACTTTTAAAATGCCTAACTTCTTTTTGAAGTCACATCAGTTGCCTCAATTCCCTAAAAACTATCTGACATCTGTCTCTCCCCCCCCTTCACAACAAACAAGTTCATCACAACATTCCTAAAAACAAAACTGAAGAGGGCTCCCGACCCTGAGGGAATTCTTAATCTGCTAACTTACCTATGACCTTCAAAAAGCACCAGACTTCCACTCCAAATATTCCAGAATTTCCTTAAGAGCAGCTATTATCCAAAAAATATGGAAAAAGGCAAACACAAGAATCATCCCAAACCACACCACCCAGAGTATTCCATCCCCAATTCTTATTACCCCATTTTCATACTCAATACTATGAGTAATTTAATTGAATCTCTTATGATCAAGCATCTTTTCTCCTTGTTTGAGACAGGTAACCTCCTTCCTGACACACATTATTGACACCACCTTCTGCACTCCACATCAGACACTTTCCTACATCTTACCACTTGGACCAGAGATAGATGAAGGGAAGGTAAAGTGGTAGGAGCACTTTTGCTAGATGTGAAAGGGTCTTTCCCCTCTTTTAATATTTACAGTCTAGCAGCTATCTTATCCTACATTCCTATTCCTCACAACCTCACCTCTCTAATCCTCAATATACTCAAGTAGTAATACTCCAGAATATCCTTCACCATAAAAAAACACTTGGAACCTTCTAGCAGGCTCCAATACCTCAATCCATTTGTGACACAAAAATAACTCATATTTGATGCCACACAATATAGAAAATCCTATATTACTAGCTATAGGCCTTGACCAAGGGAGTTGGAGAAAAACCAGAGAAAAAATTCCCTGTCCCTTTGAGAAATACCAGGTGAGATTTATTTGCTACAGAAAATTAGAGACTGTTACAATACCCCTTCCAACACACTTCTTGATTGCTTAACAAGTCAGGAAACTAGCCTAGATAGACCACAGACCAAAGAAAACCTGAAATTCAGAAAGATCCACACCAGAAAACCAAAACACTGTGCACCTGTTGCAAAGAAAACAGCAATAATCCTTGATGCAGGTTGCAAAGCTACACTAGAGAAAAAAGTTGCCAAAGTTCAGTTAAATGAAGAAATAACCTGGAAACAAGCATAGCCAATTGTGGCTAAAAAACAGTGAAAACTGAGTGAGAAACAGTGATCTAATTACCAAATGTTTGAATGATAATAAAAGTTGCCCCAAACTGTCTTATTCTGTATGTACACACAGACCCCCATCTAAAAATCTATGCTACAGCAACTAACTTGGAGCTTCTGCCAGCCAAATTGCATAAAAAACCTCTAGAAGTGCTCCCCAGCTTGCTAAAACCAAGACAGGTGGGCCCCCTGAAGCCAAAAAACCAGAGAACAACAGAAAACACCTTAAACCTTAAAATATACTAAAAAATCATCAGGGCATAGAACATAGAGAAAATTCAGGGCTGTCTAATGGCACTAAGCACTTAAAAATAAGACTTAAGCTTATCTCAAAAAACATAAAACAAAATTAAACAGTTATAGTAAAAAATGAAAAGTGACCAAAAGAGCCCTTAAAACCCAAAAATACCAAAATACCCTTTAAACATAAAGCATAAAGAAAGACCAGGGCTATCCAATGATAAAAGTCTCATCCCTGTAGCTTTAATATTCAGCCTGAGAGCCCAGAAAAACACCATAAACAGAAATCAATGCCATTTAAGACATCACCAAACAGTACCAAACTACACAACAAAGGCCCCAGCTAATGTTGGATGACCACAACAAGATAGAATGCTCAGTGTCTAGAGTGATGACTTTCCAGAAAAATTACAGCTGATCTAGAGCTTCATAAAATCAAAGATAGGTATTAGAACATGTTATCAGGTGCCCACATTTTTTCTGGTGCTTCTCCTCCTATTCATCACCTCCATCCTTTGAACCAAAATGCCTACCCCAAGGGTCCTCTCTCTCCTCTATCCTATAAACCACATATAATTTTTCATCTTTTTCACTCCCCACCCCCCTCTCACAGTCCTTTCTCTCCCTAAGCTATATTGATGACATTATTTTTTTAGCCATCAGTTGGTATCCTAAGTGGGTGGTTAAAAAACTGGAATCTCTTGGGGAGAAAACCCCCTTCTGGGAAAAAAAACCCCATCATTCTTCAACCATTCCAAAATTATATGGATATTATTCACAAAAAATAATACCCCCCAAAATAACCTCCTTCATTAACCTTTGACTCCTGAAATATCTCTCCAACATCCTCTCTCAAATGGCTTGGAATGATCCTACCCCACCCTTTTGTACAAGTCAAACAGCTCAAAAATCTCGGCCATTTTCTTTTCTCAGCTGCTAACATCCATCAACTATCCTGTTAAAGATGGGAATTCCCTCTCTGACAATAAAAAACTCTCATTAAATCCTTAATTCACTTGCACACTCAGTGAAGGGTGTGTGCCAAGGATTGATGAGAGGATAGGGGTCTGAGTGTCACATGTGACAGGGATGGGATGGGAAAGGAAGCGATGACGTGGCCAACATGTGGTTGTGAAAAAAAATTAGGAAAAAAGTGCTAATTTAAGGTCAGGTTTGACACCCATTTTTGAAATAAGTGACTTATTTGCAAAGTTCAAGTGAATATTTGTAAGGTTGTATTCACTGACTTCACTTTGTCTACTGAATTTCAATATTTATTACCCATATTGAGCTATTTTTATTACTCAAAAGCTCCAAAATAAATCTATTCCGCATTTTTTGAGTTAGTTTCCAGACATGACACTTAATTTTTTCACTCAATCAAGCCATTAATTTAAATATAGCACTACACCATGTGCAAAAAACTGACCCTTCCACCACAGAGTCAGGCTGATGCTGCAGGAGGTTCTTTTAAAGATTGGCCTGAAGAATCAGCTAGATTGCTCTCATGGTAACTAGCACCATGAGAATTTGAGTCACATTAAACAGATTATTTCACCCAAAGATTACACAAATCAATGCATTGAGCTCATACTTGATGTGTGATTTCAATTGCACACCTCCACTTCCCCCATGTACCTTCCACTATTCTCTCTTCTCCCTTACTCTCCAACACCAAAATCATCACTTTCATTGGTGTTGTCTTAGCTGCCTATGTACTCTTAACACTGGTACCCATCATACAGTGAATGATATTTTGTGCTTCCCCCAGAAAAATGTAGCGGAAACCCTTTTTTTATCAGTTCTCACTTAATTGTACATACCTAGCACCAATGATAGTATTTTCATGCCCTTAGGGAAAGAAATAAAACAATAAAAATTAAAAAAATCCTCCATTCTTTTCTCACCACCAACACCTCCTGCTTCCTTGCTCAACACAAACTGGTGATTATAAGGTTTTAGGCAATTAATATGTTTAGTAAGATTAAACAAGTAAGAATTAATAAGACTAGTGACTGGAAATCGATTACTTGAGAGGAAAAATTAGGACTAGATCTAGTTAGAGATGTTTAAGTAAGGATTGAAAAGAAAGTAGATGAGGATGTCATGAGGATCTGGCCACTCTTATAAATTGTAGTGATCTCCAGTAAGGTAGAAAGATAGATGACTTAAATACTCATAGTTTTTGCAACAATACACTACACAATATAGGGGGTGGGCTTTCTAGCAAGTCCCCAACCTGAACTCAGATGGAACTCAGACTGAACTCTACTTGATCACCCACCTGAAAATTTTCAGCTGAGTGGTGTTCATCCCTGATTGTATGGTTCCTTTTTTAATAGCTCAATGTGTGTTCAATCTGGGATGAGTTTGGGTCCAAGGTTGCGGACTTGCTAGCAAGTCCGCCCCCCATATTGTGTGGTGATAGTAAATGAGATGGATACATTTGGGATCTATATTGTGTAACAAATGAGAAGTAGTATTTAGTCTATTTAGAGAAGAATTATTTAAATATTTGGTTTGGATATTAAAATTAGTTGAACCTAGTATAAGAAGGAAAGGAATATGGCAAAATTATGAGGAGAGAAATAAATTGTAACCTATCAATTCTAATAACTAATAAGCTAATGATATCATTCTGAAAAGTGATGACTTAGAAAATTTGAGCTGTTTTTTGTGAGGGAGAAGGAGTGTTGGAGATAATGAGAAAGGGGAATAATAGGAGTAAGTAGATATGGAGGTGGAGGTGAAGTTGGAGGTGGTGACTGAGGGTAGCTGGAGGCTGAGGTAGAGCTGGTGTGAAAAATAGAGTGGTGGAGGTGGAGGTGACATGCAAGGAGGGAAGGAGGTTGGGGGGAATGAAAGGGGGAAAATATCATAGTTGAAGAAGCATGAGGGAAGGGGAGGTTTTAAATGACATTTCACATCCAGAATAAGCTCAATGAGTTAATTTGTGAAATTTTTCTCAAATGCTTGTAGTTTAGGTAAGTTTTTGTATATATCACCACAAAGTATTAATGGTGGAATTTCTAGAAATTCCACAAACCTGAACCCAAATTCTTACCCAATTGAGTACACATTGAGGTAGTGATGAAAAAATCATGAAATATTGAATTTACTTTGAACATAAATTGACTTTAATTCAAAAATTTATTGAAGCACAGGTGATAATTAGCCAAATTTAATCTTGAGGCTTGAATTACAGAAATTTTTGTAGGAATATTGAAATAAGTGAATCCCACTACCAAAAAAAGTGGGTGTGGTACATTAATAAGATTGTGAAAAATCATGTTTTTTTTTCTTTTTTTTACAAAAATAAGAAACTTCTTATAAAAATTTAACTAAAAACCATTTAAAATATTTTTATAGGATTATTTACCAATCAGTTTATAGAGGAATCATCCAATAATATAAAAAGTTATTCAAGAAAAAAAATTCTCAAACTGATACTTTTCATCAAAATTTTATCAGTAAGAATTCCCAGAAGTATATAATTGTTCTCATCCCATGAGTTTATATTGTTAGGTATTTTCAAGCTTTAAAATATTAGTGGAAGATACATAATTTTCAAAATTGAAGTTAGAAATAATTTATTTAATTGTATAATCAAAAAATTAATAATTATACCATACTTTTAGATGTAAAAATATTGTATTGTAAATATTTAAAAAAAATAAATTAACCATTATCTTCATTATAGAAAAAAATAAGTTTCAAATCTTCAAATTAATAAAATATATCGCTAAAAAATGGTGCACAATAGTTATAAGTTTTTGTATTGGTTTCATGCCATTTCATTTTCAACGCCCTATAGTTTATTATATATATATATATTATTTATTTTCTTTAAAAAAATCCATCCTAATGCCTCCCTCCCCTATTAGGGGGTATCAATGTTCAGGGATCAGCAATTAAATTAATTGCGGATAAAAATCCTTATACCCCAATTATCTTCCGCAATTATTTTTGCTAATAATTGGGTTATTAGACACTTTACGTGTCAATGTTCACCTCTTATCCGACATTTTTTTACTCAATTTTTCATATCCACATCTTGGACAACCTTCTGTCATAACCACATCTTGACCTACTTTCTGCCATAACCACATCTTGGACTACTCCCTGGATATGCCTTCTACCTTGCTACACACTTCCATTCTCATCCCATCCTGTTCATTCTATCCGCTCAGAGCCCCTTACCATCTCATCTGCTTGTTTCTGCTCCTTTTCATCTTCATTTATAATAACATGCCTTGTCATCCTAGATCTTCTCAAAGGCAGCCATCACCCAGTTGTTCTTCAATTCCCACTACTTCCTCTTTCCCCCGCTCAGCCAAGAAATCAAAGACTGTTCAATTAAAAAAAGATGACCATCTCATTCTTATCAACTGGCTGAAAACCAAATCTAACTATGATTCTTGTTTTGGTACTGAGTATGCCACTAAAGTAGGAAGGCCCCCCGCATCAAAAGTTAATGGCTATCTTCTAATGGCAAATGAATTACGCAATAAGACCAAGGGAAGGATTGATCTTTTGCCTAAACAGATGTCTGAACGCTTCAATCATTACCAAGCAAAATACAAGAAGGCAAAGGCTCTTTCATCTTCCACTGGTTTTGGGATTACCGACAACGATATAACTAAGGGCATAAAATCCATAGACGATAAAATTGATTCTTTATGTCCTTACTTTAAAGAGATGGATGCAATTTTTGGAGAGCGAGCCGATGTTAATCCTGTAACCCCCTATTATGTGCTTCTCATACCCTTCACCTCACACATTTTCTCCCTATCTTAAATGTAGTGCTACTCTCACCAGTCCTTTCCACTCACCACCCCTCTCCCTCCCACCCCACCTCAACTAACTTTTTTTCTACAAATATTACCCCTTTTACTCCCCCCTCCATCTTTCTCTACCTCATATCACTGTAAATAGCTTTATTTTCTCTCCTTCTCACCCCTTTTCCTCCACAGGGACAAAAAGGGATGAATTGGTAAACAAAAGAGGTGGGGTGAATAGTGAAAGGGTTAAGATTATTTTGAAGAGGAATGGGTGGGATGGGGAGTGATTATAGTGGTCTTGGAAGTGAGAGGGTTGGGATAGGTTTAAAAGTGTGTGGTGAGTGAAGAGAAAAATGAAAGTATCATATGAGAGGCAAAAAAAGTGGGGTGGGGTAGGGAGAAGTAAGAAAGGGGTGATAATGGATAAGGAACTAAGCAAGAGTAGTGTGGTGGGGTAAAAAATGAAAGGGAGGGTGAGTAGAGGGATAAGGAGTATGAAGAACTACTCTGGGAAGTTTTGATACTGCAGTGAATTTTTCAGGATGGTTATCAAAAGGGGAGATGTGGGAATAAAATTGTAAGGAATTCAAAAAAAGACAAAGACAATTTGAGAGATAAAAAGGATGTGAGATGAGGTAGAAAAAAATGAATGTGAAATCTATTGTTTGGCCAAAAAACAGAGTACACCTTGTCTTTTTCAGTACTTATTTTCAAAATATAATAAAACATTTAACAGTGGTGTATGACTATCTGTACCCCTCAATCCATACATGATCATGGTTTATTTGATGTTTGTAATAAATACTAAACATTAAGACTGAAAATTTACAGGAATGTAAATAGTAGCCATGAAATACTATTTTTATTTATTGCAAATTCTTTTACAGAATTCCTCTTAAATATATATATAAGATAGAAAACCAATAAAAATGGCAAATTTTTACAAAATTTAGCAAAAAGGAAAAAAGCCTATATTAAAATTTTGAGCTAATGCTGATTTCTCTTTTATGAGATAAATGTATAAAGTCTTTAATTTAGCTCTTAATGATTTTAGAGAGATTTTTAATAGCTTTAAGTTCAATTATAGAATTTAAATAAAGGTTTAACATAAAACACATTGATAGACTTAAATTTTTTTCTAGATTTCATGTTCTATGATTACTGTACATACCAGTATAACTACCCATAATAACAAATAATTTCATAAAATGAAATATGTTAACTTCTTCAATATCCTTACTATAATCTATTCATTAGAAAAAAAAACTTTTTAAATCCTTTTTTTACTAAATTTTTCTCATTGCAATGACTACATACATTTTAAAAAAATTATATATCTTGATTTTGGTGGAATTTAGATTGAACTCACAATGAGATCTTGTCTCCAACTATGGTTTAAGCTGAGTTAAGCTGTGAGAAAATTTATAAATTTTCAAAAGTTTTATTAAATAATTTTAAATGTATAAATAAGTATATTTTTATATCAAAATGATTTATATAAAATACTATAAATTTCTGGAAATAAATACAGATTATAGATCATTTTGGGAAAATATTTTGTTAAAAATAGTTGGATGTTGATTTTATAATATTATTAAATTATTTGTTTTTCTCCATGAAACATAAAGAAAATTACTAAAAACTAATTTTCTAAAACTATAATATATAAAAAGGGTATCAGATTATCTGCTTAGATTCAAACTAATTCAAAAAAGAAAAAATTTTTGATTTAAGTAAAAATTATATATATTCTTCAAAGCCACACATTATTTTTTTGATCTATATGTCTAAGTTAAAAGGAAATCTCATAAGATAAAAATTTTAGCTTTTTAAAAAATTAAATAAATGGTTTTTAAATCAATATATATTTTTATAAAAACTTATATTTTAACATTAATTTTCTCTTTTAAATGTGTACTGATAAGTTGAACTATTCTCTATTTAAATTCATTTTTATAAAAAGGTATTCATTCTACTATTGCTTTTTTATAAGGACAATTATAAGAAGATTAATAAATACTTAAGATTATGAGATTTATTAAGTTCTGGTAAGTCACATATCTCACTTGTATGAATATGCTCTTGAGTATTAGGTGAGAAAAAATCTAGGTGTTAGAATTTTGGTACCAAGAGTTGGTGTCTCTGTACCTAGTGCTGAAAAAATAAGATGAAGAAGGGAAGTAGTTTGATGAATTATTTTAACCTAAAGAAGACATATTTGGGGAAAAATATGCTGTTGAAATACACCTGTCCAGGGAAGGTGGATTTCATATTTTGATGGTGGGTTTGGTACCTTTCTTGTGGCATGCTTTTGTGGACTATTTGGTAAGGTTTGAGACCCCCTAATAAAATATAAAAATAAAGTCAAAAAAAATAAAACATAAAAACATAAAATATAATATCATATATAATTCAGTAATATGAGATAAAAAATTAGATTAAATGAATAAATAAACAAAGCAATACAATGAATTGAAAGATATATATGATTATAAAAAATTAAATATGTTTCTTTAATAATATATCAATTTATGTATGTATTGATTTTTTGTAATATAAATTATCATCTAATTAAATAAGAGTATGAATTAAAGATGTTATGCATTTAAAAAACTATAAATATATGACATAAAATATAAGATAATTAAGTAATATAAGACCAAATTAATAAATTGAAACAAAATATCAATGAAGTGTTATATGAAAAGTAAAACTAAAGTGAAAATAGCATATTGAAAATAAGCATTGTATAATAAGACATAATAAAACATAAATAGAAGAAAATAAAGCTTTAAAGGCTTCTAAAAACTAAATTAAATAGGGAGTTTTAAACATGGAAAATGTGGAAACACATTAAATTCATTTTTAGTCATGAAAAAATTGGTATCTCATTTATGTTAAGTCATCTAAAGAAAGTTTTTTAGGAGTAAAAAAAATTATAATTAAGATATATTTACCTATTATTTTTTCTTCAAAAGAATATAATTTTCTAAAGACTGATTGTCTAAGTTTGAGACCCCCCCTAATGTAAAATGATATTTTATGCCATTCCTCAAGGTATTTCAAATGTGCATTTGAGATAGAGAGCTGAGAATTAGAGTAACCCAGATCCATGAAGCATCACTACGCAATATAGGGGGTGGACTTGCTAGCAAGTCCTCAACCTTAACTCAGATGGAACTCAGACTGAACTCATACTGAACCCATACTGAACTCTACTTGAACACCCACCTAAAAATGTTGTGCTGAGTGGTGTTCATTCCTGATTGTATGGTTCCCTTATCAATAACTCAATGTGTGTTCAATCTGTGGTGAGTTTGGATCCAAGGTTGCGGACTCGCTAGCAAGTCCTCCCCCCCAAATTTTGTGGTGTATGTTAGAAATTTTAAAGTGAGGGAAGGAAATTTTAGTACAAGTAAATTATATAAGACATGGAAGATGTGTGCCTTTAATTTTCATAACAGATATAATGGCCATTTTATTTAAGCCAACAGCCTTATTTTTTACTAACTCTTATGTAGAGAAGAAACTGGGAGTTTTGAGCTTAATAGTAAGAATATGAGGTAAAAGAGGCCCTCAAAGGTTACTTCACAAGCCTTTTCAAAATTTCTGAGAAACAACATGAGTTCACAAGTTTTATATTTTCCCCCCTGGTTTTTATTCTTTCACTTCACACTGCATTTTTCATATTGTTCACCTTTCAATTTTTCAATCAACTCATGAGTAGCTGAAATTTCAGAATTGTAACTCATCCCAAGAAACAATTCTCTCCTAAATAGTTTCATCAAGATGAGGAGATGCTTGAAATGTTTTGGCTTCACAACAGTAAGTAACCTGTGTTTTTTACTTTCCAATCTGGTGAACCTTTTTATAATCAAATAGAATCTCATTTTAAAATTAATTCCAAGATAGATTACTGATACTATGTGAAAAAAAATTGGTGTTTTATTTCTTTTCTCATTTTCTCTGACTTGAATTAATATTTGATACTCACTATCATTTTTTCTCTAGATGGAAAGCCCTCTCAAGTTCAACTCTGAAGTTTTTTGCACCTTATTATGAAAATAAGTAGAATTTTGACTTCTGACTGGTTTCAAAGAGAACTTATCCTTTATCATGAAATAATAGGTCAACTTTCAAGATTTTATTTTCTTGGGAAAAACTAAAGCATTATCTTAAGTGGTGATTATAATCCAAAAATTCTATCACAACTACTCCTTCCTCTGCACATCTTATGCAAAATATTAATAAAATATCACATACCACAACATTAACATCACCACAAAAAACGCCTGGCACCTGCTGGCAGGTACTGACCCCTCAATCTATTTGTGATTCAATAATACACCACAAAATATTTGGGGGGAACTTGCTAGCAAGTCTTCAACTTGAAGTCAGATGAAACTCAGACTGAACTTTTATGGAAATCTTACTGAACTGTGCTTGAAAATCAACTTGAACTATTTTACAAACCTAGCTGAATCTTTTGTGGTATCATAATGAAAGTGAAATGAACTCATCTTAAATTTTGAATGAGAAAAGTTTCTGTAATCATTCCAAACACTTTTCACCTTAAGTACATAACTTTGACTCAGTATTTTAAATTATAGTTTAAGATGGAGCTGAAAACTCATTTAAAACTTTCAATTTTAAAGTGATATTGTCACTCTAATTTATTACTTATTTAAAATAGATTGAAACATATTAAAAATCATATTTAAATATTCAATATTTTTTGATAAAAATTACCAGAATTTTCAAAACTATACATTTCAGAGAACTATTATAAATTGAATTTTTTTGATTCACTTTGAAATATTTTTCAGTCATCTAACAATATTTTGAGTCAGGAAACGTGAAATTGAATATTCACATGATCAGTAGTATTCAGTATGTAAATGTAAAATGATAATTCATATATATAATGAAAATAATTTTGAATATTCATCCAAAAAAATATACATAAAAATTTATATTGAATATGCATATGAAAATCAATATTGGATATGCTTATGGAAAATCAATTGCATATTATTATTCAATATCCTATTGAATATGAATATGCAAAATTCATATTGAATATTTATGTGCAATGAAATAATATATATTCATACAAAAAAATCAATTGTGTATAAATATTAAAATTTATATTGAATAAAATATTTAAAAACAATTAGTATAAATTGATTTTGTTATATTATCTAATTTTTTAAATTGATTTTATTTTGGTATAATCTAATACACTCATTTTATTTAATTCATTACCTCAAATAAAATCAAATCAAATTGTATTGTATTTGGTTATGTATAATATTATTTTATTTTATTTCATTAGAATTTCATTTTATTTTATTGCACTTCCTTATATCCTTTTCAAAATATATTTAATAATGATTTATTGTCAGGCTAATATCAACTAAAAGGACGTGAACTAGCTTGAAAATTCTTTTTCTAGAAGATTTATATGGTCCTATATGAATACTGTAGTATCAATCCAACAAATAGTAAAATAAAATTAAAAATAAAGGTCTCAGTAATTGTCAAGGGACCACCTACGCACAAGGTCGAGGATGTTCCTGAAAGTGAGATGAGATATTTAGAAACTTCTTCAAGGCACAGAGGAATGATTCGAGGAAGTGATTCGAAGGTCACTCGAAGTAAGAACTACAGGTTCGAGATTCGTTTGAGAAGAATTATAAAATAGTTTCAAAGGTAATAGGAATTCTTAAGATCTCACAAAGGGTTGGAAAACTCAATAATCAAATATTTAGGATTTAGAAATGAATTTTGAGAAATTGAAAGAAAGATACAATAACAATGTTTTAACTTTAAAGATTTACCACTATTAATGTAAATACGATTTATAATTTAATTCTAAGGAATATCAAACCAAAATACCCAACCCTTTTATATCCTTTGTTCCTCCTCCCATTGGCCTCCCTTCCATCGCACCATTCCCATACCATTGACCATTACTAACATATACTTAGACCCTCTTCACTAAATATCTGTCCATGCTCAATTTACCCCTTTTTAATTAATTAACAAAACTTTAATGAAAAACTACTACTGTACTATTTCGTTGAACCTAGCCCTGTGCGTCGCTTATTGAAAAGGAGACTAAGGCACCCTATTGAGAGATTGACTAATTTAGATTTAGAGTTTAGGATAGCGCAGTTAAATAGTAAGTACACAAAGGAAAATTGCAGTTGCTATGGAGAATTGCTTACTGCGCTTCGAGTATAGATTTAGGACTCGATATTATTGATTTAATGAGCTGCTTTCCCCTCGAGTGTCACGTGGCGCGTGACAGATGCCCGGGTATAAGAATCGCGAACTCCGTTGAGCTTGAGCCATCTTCTCACACTAGTTTCCCTTCTTCTATAACTTTTTCCTCACTTATTGATTTCCCTTTTTATAATGAACTGCCCTACTCCCACACCTACGCCTCCACACCCTAAAGCGGATGGGGGAATGATTACGCGACAATTTTCACAAACTTGCACGGCTTGTGAAAGCATGGAATACTTTTGTGTCGAAAGTACGGCGACTCGAGGCCCTCGCCAGAAATGCGAGTTTTGCTGTTGGCGACGAGTGGCATGCGATGCGTTGACGAAGAATGCAGAGATCGAACAACGGTTTACCAAGACCAAGTTTTGGGTAATCCCTAAAACAAAAGAAGTGGTCAAAGACATTTGGGATGTCTCGGTTGAAGATGAACAATCGGTGGGGGAGAATGATAAGGAGATAAATAACGAGATCACAACCTGGGTAACCCAGGCCACGAGTTCGAAGCGGGGTGTCGAGGAAGAGGTCTACGAGTTGGTGGAGGAAGATGAAGATGAAGTCCCTGTTCCAGGGTGGGCACTTAAGAAACGACGGGTGTTCATCGAAGATGACGAGGAGGAAAGGGAAGCAGAGGTAGAGGTGGCGCCAAGGTTATTCTTAGAGCCTGACCCCATCTTTGAGGTAATTTTTCAATTGTTATTTTTTAAGGATGAGTTTACTGAGGAGTTTTGTTTAGACATCAAATACCCTTGAAGACCCGATTGGGGAGCCTGCGCCGCTTTTACCAACTGAGGCAAACCCTCCGGCCACGGATGTAGTCGAAGAACCTGAAGACACACTGGACCAGGTGTGGTCAAAGAAACCTCGTCAAGGTCGACAAGTAAGGTTCGCGGAAGAGTTGTGTGGGGAGGTCGACACAATTATCGACGCTGCTTCCTTTGACGTGGCAGAGGAACTCTTGGAGATTGGAGAGGTGGTTCCGGTAGGAGAGGAGGAGGTATTTGAGAAATGCAGGAAGGAGATAAGGGTAGTTTTGGAGAAAATGAAAAGATTGGTTTGAGAAAAATTATAAGAAAAAATTTGAAATGAAAAGGAGATGTAAAGAAGTAGAGAAATAGAATTGTATTTTAGGTTTATTTTATTTTACTATATATATATATATATATTTTTTTGTAGGTGAATATTATTAATGTTTTATAAGGTTTGGGAGAGAGAGAAAAAAAAGAGAAAAAGAAGTTTTAAATGAAATTTTGCTTTTAGAATTTGAAAGAAGAAATTTAAGTAAAGAAAGAAAGAAAAAAAAAGTTGTTTAATTGAAGGAAGTTTTAAGGTTTTAAAAGAGAAAATTTATTTAAGAAAAGAGAGAGAAAAAGAAACGGTTGGTGATTGAGATGAGTTTGTTAAATTGAGAATTTAATGAAAGAAGAATTTGTTATTTGCGAAAAGTTGTTGATTTTTTTTTTGTTGAAAAGAGAGGAAGAGGAAAGAAGAAAAAAAACAGAAACACAGAATTTAGAATTTAAAGAGAATTTGAAAAGAAGAATCATTTGTTCGAAGAAAGTTTATAGGGAGATTTTAGATGTTGAAGTTAAGTTCGAGGAAATGGTCGTGTCGTACAAGTTTTGATGATTCGAAGGAAAGGAAGTTTTTAAAGCGAGAATAAATTTTAGGAAAGAAAATTTTAAAGAGAATTTTAAATTTAAGAAAAGAATGTATTTAGAGAATTTAAAAAGAAAAGAAAGAAAATATTTTAGAGAGATTTAAGATTTTTTTTTATTTTATTTTAATATTTATGTTTATTCTATTTATTTTATGTTGTTTTATTTTATTTTATTATTTATATTTATTTTATTTTATTTAATTTTAATTTTGATTTTATTTTTAGTTGGTTTTGAAGGAAATTTTATAGAATGAGAAGAAAGAAAAAAAGAAGAGGAGAAAAAAGAAAACAAGGCTAAGACTTTTAAGAGGTGTTTTAGATTTTTACGAGAAAAAGAAAGAAAGAAAAAGGAAAGAAAATTTAAATAAAAGAAATTTTAAGGTTTTGGTTTTAAAGGATATTTCAAATGAAAAGATTTTAGGAGTTCAGGAGCGTTAGAAACATTGATGGCTGGTTCCCAGGATGTTTTGTCTGAGTCATTGAGGAAGCCTTCCCATTCCACAAGGTATTGAAGTTTCCCCCATGCGTATTCTTGAATCAAGGATACGACTTACTTCCCACTCTAGATGATCTACTACTTCGACCGGTTCCGGAGGGGGTTGGTTCTTGCCCGGGTATATTTCTCGAGCCAGTTCCAGGAGAGATACAAGGAAAACAGGGTGAATCGCCTGCCATTTAGGAGGTAACTTGAGTTGAAATGCAGTTTTAGAGACTTCAGAGTCGATTTCGAATGGTCCCAAGCCCTTTTCAGCCAGTTTCTTTGATGGTCGTGTTGTTCGAATATTTTGTGCATCGAGCCATACTTTGTCGCCTGGTTTAAAGGAAGGAGCAGATTGTCGATGTTTGTCGGCCTGTTCCTTGTATCTTCGAATCGCTGATTCCAAATTTGTTTAAGTTCTTCTTGAAGTCGTGATATAGTTCAAAGATAATGTTCCGCAGGATGATTAGTTCCTACATGGATTGAGTTGAATCGAGGATGTTGTCCATAAATGGTTTCGAAGGGAGATTGTCGTGTCGAAGAATGAGTCGAGTTATTATAAGCAAATTCGGCCAATGGTAACCATGTGGTCCAATCGTCTTGTTGGTAACTGACATACATTCGAAGATATTGTTCGAGGATTTGGTTAACTCTTTCTGTTTGGCCATCGGTTTCAGGGTGATAGGCCGTGGAGAGGTTCCTCGTGATATTGAGTTGTCGACACAGTTGGGTCCAGAATGTGGATACAAACAATGAGCCTCTATCTGAAATAATATCATTTGGTAAGCCGTGTTTAGAAAATACATATTCTAGAAACAATTTTGACAAATCTTCTGCTGTAGCAGTAGTAGTGGTTTTAATGAAAATCTATCTACTATTACTAATATAGCATCAAACTCATTAGAAAAAGGAAGTTGAGAAATGAAATCCATCGATAAAGATTCCCAAGGTTTAGAGGGAATAGGAAGTGGTTGAAGCAACCCATGCTTCTGGTGACGGGGAGCCTTATTCCTATTACATTTGTAACAAGCTTTTATATAGGCCTTGATTTCCCTGGTCATACCTGGCCAGAAGAAATCCCTCGCTATTAACTGGTAGGTTTTATCAACCCCAAAATGACCAGCTAATGGAGAGTCATGTCGACTGTTGAAAATCCATAATTTTATCTCATTCTTGTTGGGTATGACTACTCTACCTTCGAAGACTAATAGACCTGATTCAATACTAAATCTTTTGGCCCCTTGCTTTGAGAGTATTTTGTCTTTTAACCCTAAACAATATTCGTCCTTCGACTGAGCTTCGAGGATGTTGGATAGTGGATTTCGAAAAGATTGAATTGTCATTGAATTAAGTTGATGAGTCGTTAACATTGATTCGTTGAAGATTGATTGCACATTTTCTGGGCTCTTGTCAGCAAATGCGTCCCCCCGCTGTGGGTAAACGTTGTCCCGACGTGACAAGATATCTGGGACAATGCAGTTTTTTCCTGGGCGATAGGAAATAGAGAAGGAAAATTCAGACAAAAATTCAGCCCACCTGGCTTGACGCCTGGTTAACACTTTAGAAGACATGAAGTATTTCAAAGCATTATGATCTGTTAAGATTTGAAAAGGACTATCTAGGCTGAGAAGAAAAGAACGCCATTTTTTAAGGCAATGGATAATAACTAAAAGCTCTTTGTCATGAATTTCATAATTTAATTCTGCGGCTATGAGTTTGTGTGACTCAAAAGCAACAGGATGAAACAAATTTGTTTCAGGATTTAATTGGGAGATGGCCCCTGAAATAGCATAATCACTCGCATCTGTCTCAACTATTGTCGAGGCAGAAGGATCAAAATGTCGAAGAATTGGGGCTGTGGTGAATGCCGTTTTTAGTGCTTCGAATTCCTTTCGTGCTGTAGAAGTAAAAACAAAAGGAATGTCTTTTCTAAGAAGAGAAGTAAGATTGGAAATAGTTTTAGAGTAATCTTTAATAAATCTTCTATAGAAGTTTGCAAAACCCAAAAATCCTTGCAGCGATTTAATGTTTTTGGGCTCAGGCCATTCCAGGATTTTCTGGACTTTTTTATCATCAATGACTAAACCGTCAGTGGACAACATAAAACCCAAAAAATCAATTGATTTGAGGTGGAATTCTCATTTATTATGCTTGGCGTAGAGACCATGATCTCGAAGACGATTTAGGACCTGTCAAACATGATGAATATGTTCATCTAGTGTTTTTGAGAATATTAAAATATCATCTAAATAGACGACTACAAATTGTTCAACAACATCTTGAAAGATATCATTAACAAAAGTTTGAAAAGTTGAAGGTGCGTTACATAATCCAAAAGGCATAACTAAATATTCAAAACTACCAAATCTAGTGCGCATTGCAGTCAGTGGTTCATGACCTTCTGCAATGCGAATCAGATTGTAAGCGCCTCTAAGATCAATTTTAGAAAAGAAATTAGCACCATTGAAAAGGGTAAGAAGTAATGACATAGGAGGAACAGGATATGCATTCTTCTTCGTGACTGTGTTGAGCTTTCTATAGTCAACACACAACCTAAGACTACCGTCCTTCTTTTTTACAAAGAGGAAAGGGGAGCCGGTTGGAGATTTACTGGCTCTGATGAAACCTTTGGTTACATTCTCTGCAATGTAGTCTCAAAGAACTTGAGATTCGTCCTTCGATAAAGAATAGACAGGACCTGCCGGAGGTACTGGGCCTATTAACTCTATTTGATGGTCGTAGGGTTGATGAGGTGGTAACTTATCGGCCTTGCGGATTGAGAAAACATTGAGGAAATCGTGGTAGATTTCCGGTAGAGTTGATTTAATGGCTTCAACGTTGATTTGGTCGTCCTCTTCATCTTTGAGAGAATCTGTCAAGGGGATACCTGTATTGAGAGAGCAGAATTTGATTACTTTGAGGCAATTTAAATCCTCTTTGAGTGAAGTCATCGAGCTAGAAGGGTTAGCCAATTGCTCATTTAGAGAAGGATCAGATGCTTGCAAGTCATCTGGCAGAGACTTGTCCTCTAGCAGGACATTGTCAGGCGGGTTGTTTAACTCCCTATTGACCTGCATTGAAGAATCAGAAATATACTTAGAGCGTGGGGTGATCAATCCCTTAGTCCAATCAATTTCGGGATTCCAATGCGTTAAAAAGTCATGGCCAAGAATGGTATTGTCCATCCTTGGGGCGTCCAAGACTGATAATTCCCACTCGAAGGGGGGAAAGTTCGGAAAGTTGAAAACCCATAAAACTTTCTTACTTACCCAATATTTGGGTTCCTCTGATTCGACCAAATAGATTGGATTTTGATCGATATCTGTAAATGTTAGTTGAAGCTTCTCAGCAAAAGATAAACTAACAAAAGAAATTGAAGCTCCAGAGTCTATAAGACAACTGAAGGGGATATCCTCCTTAAAAAGAATGAATCTCAAGCGGTTTAAGGCAACTCCAGTCCTTAAGACATGGAGGTTCTGTGCACTGGGAGAGATAAGATAGTTTGCTTTGCTCACAAGTAAACTATCTACTAGTTTTTTGACTTCGAACTAGTACCTTCTCTTTCCTTCAACTTTACACAGTCTTCCAACTTGTGCTTACCCCCACAATACATACATAACCCATTATCTGCTTGTCTCTTCCTCTCAGCTTCTTTAATTTCCCCTTTAGGATCCAGTACTTTGCTGATATTGCCTGGGGTTGAGCCTTTTGGTCGAGGTTTATCCTTTCCCTTATTGGGTTTGGATTGAGTCGAGGAGGATTGATTTGGTCATGGGTGTGAAGAAGGTCCCAATTTAAAATTTAGGCCTTGAGATTTGTTGGCATATTGACAATGTTGAAGTCGTCCTTGATAAACACCGTCAAGTTTGAGGGTTCGATCCATTAAATCCGTTAAAGTAGTCATCTTCTGACCGTGAAGATTTAATTGATCCAGAATCCTCGAAGGAAGTCCTTTCTTGAAATGATACTTAAGGGCAGCATCATTCCAACCTACTCGAGTCTGAAGTGCTCTGAAGTTCGAGATATATTCAGAGGCTTTACCATTATCACTCATGCGAAGGAAATCAAGTTCAATTTCTGCGTTGTCCGTTTCATTAGGGTCTCCAAACAACGTAAAAAGTTGGTCTTCAAACTTTTCCCAATTATTGATAAGTAAGTGGGTTTCTGTCGAAGAAAGCATGAGCAGATAAGGTTCAAACCATCTTGCTGCTTTTCCGGCTAGGAATGAAGAAGTGTAAACGACTTTTGATCGGTCGCTATTAAAGGTTTGAGGGTCATTATGGAACAGTAGCTTGCAGGTTTGCAAGAAGGGTCGCAATCTGTCAGGGTGATCTCCGTCCAATTTGTCAGGAGATTTCATAGAAGGAGTTTTGAACTTTGATCCCTCTGAAGACGTTGGATTTGAAAGGGTTTTCATGAAAAGTCTCATGAAATCTTCAAGAGAGTTAGATGGTCCAGGTTCTGAGGATTGACCAGAAGGGTGATTGGCTGGGGCAGATGGTGCCTTGTGCATTGTATCCTCTCCTTCTTCTTCATCACTAGAATCCTCAAAATCTTGTGGGATGTCTTCTACAGATTGAACTGAATGTTGCCGTTCCCTAAGGTCGAGTGGTTCCAGAGTGAGTGCGGGAAACAGACCTTGTGGCTGTTGGCCTGCCCCTAGCACGAGCTCTAGTAGTTGCGCCCAGAGGAGGAGTGTGTTGAACAGGTGCCATTTTAAAACTTTAAAAACACCTAAAAGGACGTAGTAGTGCAAAGAATGAGAACTACGGAGAATTAAATTATACTGTCACCGGACGACCTACGCACAAGGTCGAGGATGTTCCTGAAAGTGAGATGAGAGATTTAGAAACTTCTTCGAGGCACAGAGGAATGATTCGAGGAAGTGATCCGAAGGTCACTTGAAGTAAGAACTACAGGTTCGAGATTTGTTCGAGAAGAATTATAAAATAGTTTCAAAGGTAATAGGAATTCTTAAGATCTCACAAAGGGTTGGAAAACTCAATAATCAAATATTTAGGATTTAGAAATGAATATTGAGAAATTGAAAGAAAGATACAATAACAATGTTTTAACTTTAAAGATTTACCACTATTAATGTAAATAAGATTTATAATTTAATTCTAAGGAATATCAAACCAAAATACCCAACCCTTTTATATCCTTTGTTCCTCCTCCCATTGGCCTCCCTTCCATCGCACCATTCCCATACCATTGACCATTACTAACATACACTTAGACCCTCTTTGCTAAATATCTGTCCATGCTCAATTTACCCCTTTTTAATTAATTAACAAAACTTTAATGAAAAACTACTACTGTACTATTTCGTTGAACCTAGTGCTGTGCGTCGCTTATTGAAAAGGAGACTAAGGCACCCTATTGGGAGATTGAATAATTTAGATTTAGAGTTTAGGCTAGTGCAGTTAAATAGTAAGTACACAAAGGAAAATTGCAGTTGCTGTGGAGAATAGCTTTCTGCACTTTGAGTATAGATTTAGGACTCAATATTATTGATTTAATGAGCTGCTTTCGCCTCGAGTGTCACGTGGCGCGTGACAGTAATATAATTCTCACTATTTTTATATGAGGCTTACAATCTTTTTAGTTGGTAGAAAAATAGAGTTTAATAATTCAGATACTACTCAAAAGACTTATGAAAGTACTAATTGATTTGTATTTTAATTTATTTGGTTATATGGTGTAAATTGTAATGATAAAGAATGTAGAAACAAGACCCAAAAACCTCCTCCTTTTATACACACTGAGCTCCCCAATGAATCTTTTGATGTACCACTCCAATACACAGTTAATGACGCCTCAAACCAACTAATAGACATGCCCATAAACATCCCCGGTAACCCATGACATAATTAGAAGAGTAACAACCGTCAAAATCCTGTAATAATAAGGGAAATCCATCAAAATTAAAGAATAAGATAAAAAGAGAGTATATGCGTATTAAACAATAATATAAAAGACTAAAGAGGAATTTTTAAGGTTAATAATAGCTTAATAATAAGGGGGATTCACTGTAGAAATTATAGGGCTAATTCTGACATTATACTATGTGAAATTCCCATTCAAAAATAACCAATATTGACTGAGAAACCACCCAAAAACTCAAAAAAGAGTGTGAGATGTGGGTTAACTACATGCAGTCCTTGGCAGGAGCTTGCACGGGTAAATCCTTGACTAAATTTAGGTGAATTTAAGCGGGGTGATGAAATGTGAATCCAAGAGTGAGGTTATTAATGAAATTAGTGCATATAAACAGGGTCAATGCATTATTAATTAAGCTAGGAGACTAAATAAGCGCCTCTCGCCTATTTTAGCGTGTTTCCCCACAGTGGGCGTAGAATGTGGGGTAATTATAGTGTTAAAAAGCTAAATTTGCTAAAAATGAAGCTATTCACACGGGAAAAAAGCAGGCAGTATGTGGCCAGTACACAGAAGCCATTTCTGGCATAAAAAACACCAAATTTGAAAAGTGTTATTTTTATGCAATTAAGTAGCCAAATCAATAGTCCCAAATGAGACAAATTGATCTGTCAAAGCGCAATTTTGATATTCTCAAATTTATGGCACATATAATCAACTTTTAAGTGAAATAAAGCGCATTTCTTGTTTTTTGCATAAAACAGTAAAAATAACAGCTTTAAGTGTACTTAAAAATTATGTATCCTTATACTTAAGGTTCTTAAGGTTACCCTAACATATTCCAACTTAATATTAAGTACATAAGACTTATAAAAGGTGGATATATGCGTGTATATAAGGTGTTATAATGGCCTTTTTTATGTATTATCATAATTTTACTTATGTATATTGTTTTGTGTACTCTCAATTATTATTCCCATGTATAGTTCATGTGTTTAACATAACTTATAAGTACTTTTTACTCAGTCCTGGGGATATACAGGCTGACATTTATTTTGTTTTATCTCATTTTATACCATTTGTATTTATCTTTCTTTAATTGTAGCTATTATACTTATCTATCTGTCTTTTTTATATTCAATTACATTATAATAAGTAATAATTTCATTTAATTCATTTTATTAGATTTGATTTATGCTTTTGTATAGCCATGTAGAAGCATTAAGTTGGTAAAAATTGGCTGGTGAAATCTGATGTACAGCCATAGATCAGAGTTCACAGGCAAAAAATTGGATGTGGTAATCTGATGTATGACCGTAGATCAGAGTACAAATGCATAAAAATAGTTGGTGAACTCTGATGTAAAGCTGTAGTTCAGAGGTCACATGATCAAAATTGAATGTGGTACTCTGACCTACAGCCATTGAACAGAGTACCGCTGTAGAAAATCGTATCGTGCTAGCTATATAGGCCTTGACCAAGGGAGTTGGAGTAAAACTGGAGAGAAAAACCCCTGTCCCTTTAGATAAATAAAGTGAGATTTACCTGTTACAGTAAACTGGTTCCTGTTTGCTAAAGCCCCTTTTCAAACACACTTGATTGCCTGATCAACCAAGAAAGTAGTCTCCAGACAGACTACCAAACCAAAGAACTGAAATGTAGACCAATTTCCACACCAGAGAAAGAAATTATACTTGATGTAGGTTGCAAATCCACACCAGAGACAGCAATAATACTTGATATACCTTGCAAGACTATACCAGAGAAACCAGTTGCCAAGTTAAGTTAAATGAATAACTCACCTTGCAACAAAAACACAGCCAATTGTGGCCAAAAAACAGTGAAAACTCAGTTAGGAACCAGGATATCACCTCCAGATGTTTGTATGATAATTAAAGTTGCCCCAAACTGTCTTATTCACTATGTACATACAGACCACTATCTAAAAGCCCATGCACACCAATGAATTTGGCGTTCCTGACTGTTAAATTGCATAAAACCACCCTAGAAATGCTCCCCATCCCTCTAGCACTGAGGTGGGTGGTCCGCCTGAGGTGGCCAGACCACCCTGAAGGCAGAAAACCATCAAAAACCACCAAAAATACTGAAACTACTTAGAAAAATTTACTACAACTACTAAAACCTGTAAAACACGTAATTAGGCTATAACAACGTTGAGACATGAAATGTAGAGAAAATTTAGCTCATTAAAACAGTACTAAGCACTTAACCCTAAGACTAAAGGTTATCCTGTAAAACACAAAAAAAATTAAACAGCTATCTTTTTAAAAGAAAAATGAGAAATTATCCCCTTAATACTTAGAATATAAAATTTTTCATCAAGACATAAAATATAGAGAAAAACCGGGGCTATCCAATAGTAGTATCCACATCCCCATAGTCCTAATATTTGCTGTATAATTCTAGAAAAACACCTAATTATTAAACAAATGCCATTTAAGGCATATCAAAACAACACCAAATTAACCAAAAAAGGGCTCTGCCAATTTTGGAAGACCACATCCTCCCTCCAATTGAGAATGTCCACATTTTCCTTCATCACAACCACCATGTTCAGTTTTCTTTCCAAATCTGCTACTGACATGGGTCCTTGCCAATACTGCATTGACAACAATCTCATCTGTACCATCACACCACCGGCTCATCCCTACAGAACCTCCTGTGATTCCTGTCACTCTAGGAAGAAGACTAGTTTCAGACCTGGTCCATTGTCCTATTCAACATCTTCTCCTCCTCCTCAACCTGATCCACCTTCTACCAGCACCAAAAGATCCAGGCCATCCATCCTGATTCCCAGACTGGTCAACAAATTACACCCTTCAAAAAAGAGTGCCAACCCCGCTAAAACCACTTGCTCTACCATCCCTGGTCCTTCTGATGGTAAGCCCAATACTTCTTCATACTGAAATTCAATCTGACAAATTTCCAGTTCATTTCCATCCAGACAGTGATGATGACAATGTGGGAACCATTGAAGAACCCCCACCTAATCCATTGCCCACCATCAAGGATTAATTCCAACAACATTCTTCTCAAAAGAAGAGTTTCATACTAAATTACTTCCAATCCACTCCTGCCAGAAATCCACAGGACCTTAAGAAAAGGAAGAACCTCATACACCAGTTCGAAGCCAATGCTGAACTTTTTGTTACATCTCTTGATTCTCTTCTGCCTCTTGACTCATGATTAATCTCTTGACTTAGAAATAAAAAAAATTCTTGACCTCTCCAGACTTCCTGAATGTAGCCAATCATCATAAAAAAGTTCCTCAGTTTACAGTTTTGGGGGACTAATCATCAGTTTTAAGTCTTGGGGGACTCAAAACCCTCAGTTTATAGTCTTGGGGGACTAAAAACCTAAATCAAAAAGACAGAGCCAGAGATCAAAACATTTAAGACCCAAAGAAACAAACTAACATTCTGGGGTAACTGTTCTACAGAGCAGCCAGCTCATCAGTTACCCCCACACTTGCCTTAATAAAATTCAGAGACTCCCCCTTGGATGCCCTCTGCCAGAATCACACCAACTCCCATTATCAGTTTATAGTCCTGAAGGACTCAACCATTAAACCATCCTCAGTTTATAGTCTTGGGGGACTGTACCATTTCTCAGTTTAAAGTCTTTATGGACTGACCAGTGTTCAGTTTAAAGTCTTGACCAACTACTGCAGTGTTCAGTTTAAAGTCTTGACAGACTGTCTGCAGTGTTCAGTTTAAAGTCTTGACGGACTTCAGAACCCATAGAGGATTCAAATTCTTGAAATAAAATTTTAATCAGCCAGTTTAAAGTCTTGGAGGACTAGTAGATCCAAAAAAGTAGAAGCCAAATTCTTGATAAAATCTTGAAAACCAGCCAGTTTAAAGTCTTAGAGGACTAACAGATCTACAGTAGTAACAAAAATAAAAATCTTGAAGCAATATTTAAGAAAAAACAGCCAGTTTTATGTCTTAGAGGACTAACAGAATATCTTGAAGTAGTATCCAACAGTTCTTGAGCTCCACTAGGCCCTTCATCCAGTCTAAAAAAAATAACAAAATGGTATCCCCCAGCCAATTGATGAGCTGATCCCCTGATACCTTACCCACATCCAAGTGCACCTTGATGTGGTCACACCTAAAAAATAATTTTTTTATTTTGACTCCTCCTCTTCTACCAAAAACATCACCAGAGCCCTATCTTGAGCCTTTGAACTAACATAGCCTCTGTAAAAAAATTAAAAGAAAAAAAGAGAAAAAAGAAAATAATCTTGAATCCACCACTTTTACAGCCAACATCCTAAAACCACACAACAGAGCCATGTCCAGGTTGACATAAAAGATCACTGGGTGGGCTCCCTCCAATAAGTAAAAATGATGGGAGACAACCAGTGATCCACCATCAATCCAAGAGATATAAGAAGCCAGTCCAAACCAGTTTAAAGTCATAGTGGACTAGAAACCTGAATAACAAAAACCAGAACTAGGATTCAACTAGGACAAACAAAATACTTGAAACAGAAAGTATGAGGTAACTGTTTTAAAGAGCATCCAGCTCATCAGTTACCCCCACACTTGCCAAAAAAAAATCTAGAAGCCCCCCCCTGGGTACCTTCTAACAAAAACACAACATCCAACACAAAAAAATTAAGCCAATTGGCATGAAGAGTCTGGCACTTGAAGACCAAAAGAATTTCCAATTTAAAGTCATAGATGACTAAAACCTGTGAAGAAAAACCAATACTAGGGTTCAACCAGATTAAGAGAAGGGGTTGGAAACAGACAATCTGGGGTAACTGTTGATAGAGCAGCCAGCCCATCAGTTACCCCCACACTTTCCAAGATCAAATCTAGAAGCCCCACCCATGGGTACCTTCTAACAAAAGGTTTCCAACAAAACAGATGCACAGCATCACCAAAAAAATCCAAAACTAAAGAATGTTCCATAGTTTATCCTCATTGCAGAGTCAATCTTCTTCACTTCTTGTGCCTCTTGGGTAAAATCTCTTCACCTGGTCAGCAGCCACTCTCTTCTTTAAGACTGCACCATCCAACTCTTCCAAAACATAAGAACCTCCAGACACCTGAGATCTGACTCTGTAAGGTCAATTCCATCTGTCAGAAAACATTTTTCCCCACTGACTCTCCAAATTTCTATTATACACCAGAACCAAACAACCAGGTTTCAAGGGATTCCTGAGTCTATGAGCCTATTTCCTATCCCAGTATCTGACTGATTGATTTCTTATCTTCATCATTCTAGAGTATGACTTCTCTTGACATTCCTCTCTACATTCCAACTGTTGCATCCTGACACAGAGCAAATCTTCTGTTGAGCACACATCATCCCAATCAATTCCAAGATAGGAGATGGCTTCCAAATCAACTGGTAGAACAGATTTCTGACCAAACATTAATTCATAAGGAGAATAGCCAGTTTTCCTCTTCACAGCGACCCTATCAGCAAATAATACCAAGGGTAAATAATGCCTCCACTTTTCAGCACTATCTCCACACATCTTCATTAAAGCATTCTTGATAACTTGATTTCCTCTTTCAATCATGCCTTCAGCTTCAGGATAATAAGGTGTAGCCACCCTGACTTTAGAACCAATACTTGCCGCAGCTTCTTTAAATTCTGCTCCAAACTCTGGCCCACCATCAACTGTCACCAACTTCATTAACCCATATCTAAACACACATTCCTTCCTCAAAAATTCTGCCACATTCTTGGCAGTCAAATTAACCAGAGGCGCTGCCTCCACCCAACCAGAAAAATAATCCCTGGAAAAAATCAAGTATTTATACCTGCCCTCTTTGATATGGACAGCATCCAAACTGACTCTTCCAAACACAGTTGATTCACCAGTAGCACAGCCAACCTCTTTAGGTTTCAAGTGACTTATTCTTTGACATTCTTCAAAAGATTTAACCCAACCCTGCACAGCCAACTTCATACCAGGCCACCAAAATCTGTCTGCTACTCTTCTATAAGTCTCCCCAAAGCCTCTATGACCAAGATCTTCATGCAAAGACTTCAACACCAACTCTTGAACCTTATTCTGAGTCACCACAATTTGAGGATTTGGATGCCTTCTCCTCATCAACCTTCTTCCTGACACATTGAATCTGAACAAAAAACATCTTTGGCAGGATTTTTATGTGCCAGATCCTCTACTCCAACCAAATATTCCACCACAGGGTCAAACTGTTGCAGAAACTTCCTGTAACTATGCAAGTTACCCACACTACCATAAAATTTTCATTCACTGAAAACTTTATTAAGATCCACCATAGTGAACCTGACACTGCATCTATCCACCATCTTCCTGCAAAAAAACTTCCAATCCCTCTTCTTGTAGCCAGACATGGCTACCACCTCCTTCTCTACTGCCCTATCACCAATGAAGAAAATAATTTTCTTCACAATGTCCAGGTGAGAAGCACCATCCACACCAGCAGAAGCCTCATACTTCTCCAGAAAACACTTCACATCTTCACCATTAAACTTTTTACCATCCCAAGTTTTGATACTAACACACTCACTAACCATCACAGCAGGAGGACCTCCCTCCCCACTGACAGTCACCATAGGAATAGAAGAACCAGAAGCCATTCCTCCTGACCATAATCATCAAAAAGGGCCAACAAAAGACAAAAAAAACTCCAAGTAACTAGAAGGTTCTACCCCACGTTGGGCACCATAAATGTAGAAAATCCTATAGTACTAGCTATAGGCCTTGACCAAGAGAGCTGGAGAAAAACCAGAGATAAAATCCCCTGTCCCTTTAGAAAAATAAAGTGAGATTTACCTGCTAAAGTAAATTGAGTCTTTTTTTCTAAACCCCCTCTCCAACACACTTGACTTCTTGATCAGCCAAGAAAGTAGTCACCAGACACACTACCAGACCAAAGAGCTGAAATGTAGACTAATGCTCACACCAGAGAAGGCAATGATACTTGATGTAGGTTGCAAAGCCACACCAGAGACAGCAATAATACTTGATATAGCTTTCAAGACTATACCAGAGAAAACAGTGACAAGAGTTGAGGTCAATTAAGAAGTAACCTTTTCGCAACCCAGCCAAAAGATGCCACAAAACACACACAAAAGAGTAAAACACAGAGACTCCAGGTATACCAGATGGTTGATGATGAGCTAGAATGTCCTTAAACTTGCTTAACTATCTTTCACACAGACCACCCTATCTTTTTCCCAGCCAAATCCAACTCTCTCACCTCTCTACATGCATAAAAACACCTCTAGAGGCTTCTGCAGGTGCAGGCAGGTGGGTCGCCTTACATAGGAATGGCCGCTTGGCGGAGGGAAGCCACTTTTAGGCCTTTAAACACCCAAAAACACCCTCTAAACAACTAAACAACAGTAACTACACATAGAAACAAGCTACTCACACAAAACACATACCAAAATGATGAGAAAAGTAAGGACATTAAGCTGAGAAATAATAAGTGACCCTAGCTTAAGCCCACAAAAACACAACTAAACATCTAAAAATTAACCAAAGACCAATAAACAACACCATAACCCCAACTATAACCTACATACCAAATACCTCCAAATATGCACTCCAAAGGCATACCCAGCTTTGGAACACACCACATTTTCTGACAATGAACTAGATTCACTCTACCATCACATTGAAATGATTGGTCATTTGATGAATGAAATCAGTTCTACCTCTATCCCTGGCTTTCCTACAAATCCCAATCACTTCATCTAGCATGAATAATGGAAAGGATTCCCTGCCTTTTTTGAAGCAGACTCTGATTAATCATAACTTTCCTTTTACCTCAATTTTATTAGCACTCTTATTCTTAACACCTGTACATAGCTCCCTTAAAAATATTCTTTCCCTTCTCAATTATCATACATCATAACTTTCAAAAAAAATCATAAACAAAGCAAGCAGGGATTTGAAACACACTTGACTTCCCTAAAAAATAAGCCCAGAGAGCACTGCCTGTGCTCCCTCTACTATCTTTAAATAATTCTTACCCTTCACAATTATTTTTTAATACTGAGATTTGCAAATCCAGGTCCCTGAATTGGGCGCTCCATCTGCAAATATTCTTCAACTAAGTTTCCCCCCTTCTGCTAAGTTTACAGTAGCTTTCTGATTTTCCAGACAGCCGTTCCTCTATCTATTTTACCCTCTTCTTCATATCACCTCAAATGAAGTTGATTCCACACAATTTAACTTATGCGCTAATTCCAACTGCTTGTTCAGCCATCGTCACTTTGCCATTGCTAGTGCCCTATCTTTCAGAGTTGCGTCATAGCCTCATTAAAATCTTAACAAACATACTGATGATAGTTTACACTCATCCAAGAGTTTAAAGAAAAAAAAAATATTGTTAGTTTAACCTCTTCCCAGGAGGTAATTCTTATGTTACTGGTATCCCTCTTGGGCAGAATCTTTTGATCTGATCAGCCACTACACGGCGTTTACATTCAGTACCATCCAATTCCTCAAGTAAGTAAGACAATCCAGTTATTTGTTTCCTGATCCTATAAGGTCCTTTCCATTTATTTTAAAAAAATTTTCCCCATTGACTTTCGAGAGCTCTATTGTATTCCAATACCAATTCCCCTGGGTTCAATGGTTCCCTTAATCTGTGCACTAAGCACTTATCCCAATATTTAACTGACTTGTCCCTAATCTGCATCATTCTTTCATATGTTTTTTCTATGAACTTGTCCATTCTTTCAAGCTGTGCAACTCTTGCTAGAATTAAATCCTCAGTTGAGTGTACCTGATCCAAATCACATCCTAGAAAAGATCCAGCTTCCAATTTGATAGGTAATACTGCCCTTTGACCAAACATAATTTCATAAGGTGAAGAAAACTTTGACCTTTTCACTGAAATCCTATCTGCAAATAATACTAAAGAAATATCTTTTCCATTTTTCCCTGTTAGTTCCACATAGCTTAGCTAGCGCATCTTAAATTACTTGATTCCCTCTCTCAATCATACCTTCTGCCTCTGGATAATACAGTGTTACAACTCAAATTTTGGCACCAATCCCTTTACCAACTTCTTGCAATTCACCTGAAAATTTAGTGCCCCCATCCAAAGTTACCATTTTCATTAGCCTGTATCTATATACCCATTCCTTCTTTAAAAACACAGCCACATTACTTGCCTTAAGATTTACCAAAGGCGCTGCCTCAACCCATCCTGACAGATCATCACTGGCTACTACCAAGTACTTAAAGTGTCCTTCTTTTATATGGACTGCATCTAAGATAATCCTGCCAAAAATAGTATCTTCACCCATTGCCTTTCCCTTTTCCTTAGGCTTTCTGTAACTTCTGGGCTAACTTTCCAGACAATATTGGACATAATCCTTGGCCTCTTCTTTCATATTAGGCCACCAGAATGGCTCCTTGACTCTCCTTAAGTCTCATCCTGTCCCCTAAGTCCCAAATTTTCATGAAATTCTCTAAGAATATTTTCTTTTCTGCCTATTTTTGATATAACTAATTGCAGCGTAGAAGAGCATTCTCTACATACCCTTCTGTATTTAATAAAATAATCCTAAGCCCATTTCTCTATCTTATGCCATGTGTCTTCATCACAGTTTTCCAGTTGACTATTTCCTTATAGATATAATTTCAACCAATATACTTCCTCAGTTGAATCCTTGATTAAATCTCTGCCTTCTGACTGCATATTAATTTCTTGACTGCTGCTTGAGTCATCCTCTTTGTCATAAACCTGAATCATTTCATCTGGGGCTCCTGTTGTTATAATGTTATCTTCTACATTCCATTTTTGTGTGTTTATCTCCTCATGAACATCTCTGTCATGAAATTATTTTCTAAATTCTATTAGTTTTACGCCATTGCGGAAGCCCCTAGACAATGATGATAGTTTAACGTCTTCCCAGATGCCAGTTATTAGTTTTACGTCTTTTCAGACATTTCTCATTAGTTTTACGTCATTGGTGACAACATTTTTATTATTGCTAAACCTCTTATAACAATAATCTATCCCATTTATCCACCTTTTATCTTCTTCAAATACTTCTGCCTCAGAATCCTCTTCACACAACAGCCTTCTAGATAAAGAATCTGGCATTGTGAAAGATTTTCCTGGTTTATGAACTAAATTAAAAGAAAAGAAATTAATCTGTTCCACCCATCTAGTCATTGTTGTGTCTGGTAAACTTTGAGGACTAATCATTTGCACCAAAGATAGCGCATCAACCTGCAACTTAAAATGTTTCCCCCAAAGCATCCATTGCAACTTATTCGAAATCTTTGCAACCCCAAACAATTCTTACTTGGATTGAGAGTACCTAGACTCAACTTTTGTAAAAGTCTTTGAATCATAAAGGACAGTCCTATCATTTCCTTCCTCATCCTCTTGCATCAAAACTGTGCCTACTTCAGACACACTTGAATCTACCACTAGAGTAATCTTTCAAGCGCCTTTCCCATATTCCAGTTTCTTTAAAGAATATCTTTTCCTACAGTCCTTTTTAACAACTAAAACTATTCTTTACATTCCTCTTTCCAATCCCATACTACATCCTTTCTTGTGAAGCACCTCAACAGAGAAGAAAACAAGGCAAAATCTCAAATAAACCTTCTTACATATGTGCAAATACCTAAAAAGCCTCTAACTTCTGTAGTGATTCTTGGTCTTGGCCATGTAAGTACCTTGTTTTTCTGTTTTTCTGTGATGATTCTTCCCTTCCTACATACAACATGACCAACAATATCTAGTGCTGGCACGCAACAAGAAAATTTTGTCCCTGAGACCCTCAAGCCAGCCTCTTCTATCCTAAAAGGTACCCTTTCAAGAGTAACAGAATATTCCCAAATAAAATTTCTAATGCTTAAGTTCTCCTCTAGAACTTCCCTATGATAATCAGTCATGGGTCCTTTTATACCGCTTTCATCAATAAAAATTCCTAAATGTTCCGTAATTTCATCCTGTAATATCCACATCATCTGTGCCTGATACACTGCCACTGAGTTTGTAGTTCCCTGTGGTAACCTTGTTAACCTAAAGTGCCCCAATTGAGTTTCAAATGTAGTCATTGGCCTTGAAGACATATCTAACTTGCACTCATTGTATCCTCCTATTATATCTCCTAATCCATAACATGCTTGACTTGCAAAAGATTCCAAAAACTCTTCTGGTGTTGGTGGTAATACTGCATCCTTAACCGTAAACTTTTTCATCTCTCTTAAATCATAAACAACCCTTAACTTTCCATTATGCTTGAAAACATGAAATACTGGACTTGAGTAGCTAGACATTGATTGTTCATACAAGCCAGACCTTAACCTTTCTCTAATTAATTCTGTATATTCTTCACTTATAGCTGCTGGTATAGGAGATTCTTTCTTTTTACAGGTTGCATGAGGTATAACTGGAACAATATAAGGTTTCCCATAAGAGTGCTTTAATAAACCTCTTTCTTCTTCTCAAAACACAATAGCTTTTTCCCTAAGCACCAAAACATGTAACAGTAAATTCTTCTCCTCCTGTAACAACTAATCCTCTGGTCCAAAATTAACCATTTGAATTCTTTCTGGAGTTATCTTATTAGTAGGCTTGAATTTGGGCAGAAACTTAGTTAAAGTTGTGTCATAAGAATTTCTTGATAGGGCCAGCCTCTGAAAAGAAGGGTTCAAATCCAGCATTGGTACATTTACTGGTTTAACCTTAACCACTACTGGTTTATACTTTGACCCAAGAAAGCCCCAGATGATTCCTTCATTAATTAATATTAGACCTTTTCTAATATAACTCCAAGTTGTACCTACATCATATTTTTGTCTTTTCTTCCTAACATAAGCATAACAAAATCCATAATCAAAGAAATTAAAAATTCCAGGCACAATACCCTCTATAGTAGTATTACCAAGACACCTGTGAAGCCCCACTTTATGTATCCCTTCTTGGACTGACTGACCACTATCCGGGTTCCTCTCATCTTGGAAGATAGTAATACCTAGAATTCCAGCCTCTAATGAAAAGATTGATGCCACCTTGGCGGTTTCCCTTTCTCTTCATCCTCATAAAACTCTCTTTCCTTCTCTAGACTCACAGATCCAACGTACTTAGTTTCCCAGCCACCATCCTTAGGCGCTACTAGAACCACTGTTACTGGAATACCCTCATCACCAATGATCCTGATTCCTATAGTCTTATTCAAACAATAGTCTATTGTTGCTGAATAATCCATCACAAATGGTGTTCCCAAAACTGGTTTCACTACACCCATAGGAACATAAAAGTGTAGATCTCTTGATTCTCCTGCAACTTGCGTCTTTACATATTCAGCTACCCCTATAACTGGTAACCTACCACCTCCAATACTTGCCACAGTTCCTTTTCCATCTCTTACTGGAAAACCTAAATCCACAGTGTCTTCTGCTGAAACTACATTGATCTGAGAACCAGTATCTACTAGCGCTATGATCTGCTTCTCATTAATCATAACCATTAATTACAGCAATGGCCCTGCATAATGTGGTACCCTTGATAGTTCCAAAGCTGGTGGAAATGAATGTTCTGCCACATCATATTCAACACAATTTGAAACTCTTTTCTTCCTACATTTATCTACTATGTTGTTTGCCACATCTGGAGCTACTTCCATTAACACCCCCAATGGCACTGAAACTGTTGTTTTAAGACATTCTGTAATTAAATCCTCTGCTGCCTTAGGATATTCTGCATGAACTGGGCACAGCATCCTCGATTTTTGGTTGAGACACCTTTGCTCCATTTTTGGCCCTACCTGGCGGGTTCTTTGAAATATTATGTTTGGCTCCTGGAATTCATTCCACCAGTATTGCTCTCTGTTGTACTACTTTTGGTTCTTCCAACAGTTGTCCTTCAATATGCTGATTCATATCATAATCTATTTTATTCCCAAATTCATCCTCCATTTCCACATCCTCAAGTGGTACTGGTTTATTTTATCTTGTAGTATACCCTACTTTGTTAATATCTTCAGGATTTGCATACTTAGCGCCATCCCTCCTTGGCCTGCTATCATTTGGTGGAGCCATCTTCTTATGTTTTGCTGCAAACATCTCCAACCATGCTGTAGTGAGTGGCACTGCAACTTCTCATTCTTTAATGTTAAAATCCAATACTGCACAAGTTACTGAAAAATTAACTGAATTCAGGTTTTTATCTGCGGAATTATTGTCCTTACTAATCTTCACTTCCATAGCCTTTTTTTTAATATGATCAATGACTTTAGCTAGCATCCCTTGATCCCTATCCATAAAAAGTTTTGTTTTGTCTTCTAACATTAGCACTGTTCATTATTCAAAAAAAACAGTCTTATTTATCCTTCTAAAGCGCATTAAACTCATCCTTGTATGGCCTTCCTTATTACAATAATAACATATCATAGAAAAAAATTGTGACGGCTGAGTAAATCTAGGTTTGGGTTTAGACGCTTCCCTCAACTTCTTCTCCAACTCTTCAATCCTTGCCATCACTGAATTTGAATCCTTTGACATTGCCTTAGCTTTTGGAGTTGATGCTGAAGAAGATGATCCAGTACTAGGAAAAACCTCTATCACCTCTACATCCTCTAAAGAAACTCTAGCTGCTCTGTGCTTTACCCAACGCATCTTCATTTCTGCTTCCACAGCCATTTCCACTTCCTCCAACTCTGGATACTTATATCCCCATTCTTCTTTCTAACTAATTTTCATTTGTTATCAAGGCACCTATTCACCCAAGCTTCAACCTCAGGCACTAGCACCTCACAAAACTAAGGTAACAACACACTAGTATCACTAAAATCTTTGTTACTGACCAAATAATCTACTACCTGATCAAATTCTTGTTGAAACTTTTTAAAATCTTTAGGGTCTCTGATACCCCCTCTAGCCTTTACCCTGTTTACCAAAACATCTAGGTCCTTGATTGTATAACTTGTCTCCTCAGTAAGTTTAGGCCATCTTTTCAAAATCTGCACTTTTAATGCCATCTAGTTGCATTTCTTGTGCCCATCCAGTTCCTCTAGATTGTCTTTATATTCATTTGAAACAAAAAACAACACTTGATGCACCATAACATAATCTGATTCCCCATGTACTTCTGCCACTTGCTCAAACCCCCTCAAAAACTTTTGAATGTTGACTCCAGTAAATTACAAGCTTTCATCCTTGAACCTAATATTTGTCACAACACTGGGCGGTATGGAAACTTTAGAATTGGGTGATTTTACCCTTTTCTGAGTGACTCTAGAGGTAGTTGCTGTAGGTTCCATACTACCTTTTCAAGAAGAAGAAAAAACAAGTAAAATAAATTATACCAACTATATTATTTCAATACATCCCTACTCTATCCTCTGATAATGTCTTTATCCACTTAATGTAGACCCTATGGCTCTTCCTTTGAAGTTCTGGCTTGATTACATCCTCTTTGACAAAACCCTGAATAAAAAAAAATAAACAAACTTACAATCTGGCTGCCACTTTTGGGACACCAATTGTAGAAAGAAAAAGTTCTATATTACTAAGCTATAGACACAATCTGAGGTGGGTTAATTCTCCTTCATAAAACCAATTCAAAAAGAAGTGCCTGCCACTCTAATTTTTAAGACAGTGAAAGCATGTATTGTAAGTGTGGTTATCTATATTTGTGGAGAAGAAAATAGAATAACTTTGTAGAGATTTGAGAAAGGGTTATATATTTTTATATAAGTAATCAATCTGTTGGCTAAATCTATTCTCATTAAGCACTAGTATTCTCATTCACTCCCTCTTGAAGTGCTCTTTTCAATAATATCCTTACTGTAGCAATAAATTAACTCTACAGCACTACTTCTGGTATGCACACCCATTATGTAAAAAAAAAAGACATATCTATTTCTTTTTTATCTAAAACAAAAAGATATACTGCTATCTCTTCACAATTATTTACACACTATTTTTAAAAGATAAGTGCTTTTGTATATACCTGTATTTTCAGTGCTCTACCCCTGTGCTCATTTCCCCTACTGGCTTTCTTACACAAGTTTAGCACTAACCCAAAATATAAAATGGTAACCAAGTATCTCAATAAGCTGTGTAAATATTTTAGTAAAATTCTTGGTTCTAATAGCGCTTGAAACATTTGAACAAGAACAACTATTATCACCTGATGCTCCACTTTCCTGTACATACCCTTTGTTTCTTAAGATTCCTGACTTAATAATAGGTACTGTACCACCTTCATACCTATCATATAGCCCATGCTCACCACATGAGTCCCTACTAATATTGAAACTGTCTGGGCTAAGAGAATGACTTCCATATTTCAGATCTTACTATCTTATCCCCTTCTTTGAGTGCTACTCACAACCTATTTGTCTTCCTAGTTCTACCTTCTTTCTATGATGGGGGGACACAGCTTTACCTAAAAGACATCTCCCTTATCTAAGCATGATTTTTTGTATCCTCTCTTGTTGATGCTTCCTAAGTCCATATTATGCATCTAGCGCTGTCCCTGACTCTGAAAGTACATATCATAATTTATTTTCCTATAGTCCATTATGTACTTCTGCCATCTCTCCGATTGTCACTGCTTGTATATCTATACTGCCCCCAAAAAAGTTTACGGGGGAAGTTTACTTTTTCTGCGCTTCTGAAAACTCTTTTGTTGCACTTTTGTAACAATTCTACCAGGAAACCCCTTTGTTGCGCTTGCTGAAAGCTGAAACATTGCTGAATTACTGCAAGATGTGTAACACAACAGCCTGGTGGATAAACATGAAAGAAGATGTACAAAAATACATTGAAACATCTGACTCTTGTTAAAAATCTAAAGGATTGACTGGGAAGAGTGCTGGGTTGCTACAACAAATAGAGCAACCAAAAGCTCCATGGAAAATTGTAAACATGGACTTTGTCACTGGATTTCCATTACCAGGAAAAGAAAGTTTAAATTTTTTCTGGGTAATTGTGGATAGAATAACAAAAATGTGTAAATTTATCCCTACCCATAAAGAGGTATCTGCAATAGACTTGGAATTAATATGGTGGACACAAATGATGAATAATTCTGGGTTCCCTAAAGCCATAATCTCTGAAAGAGACCCTAAATTTACTTCAGCGTTCTGGACATCTTTGATGGAAGTATCAGTTTGTCAATTGAAATTATCTACAGCATACCATCCATGAAATGGTGGGCTGGCTGAGAGAATGTTACAGACTCTGGAAGATATTATCAGAAGATATTTTGCCTTTGGATTAGAATACAAAGACAATGAGAAATTCACACATGACTGGGTAAAATTAATTTCTGGCCTTAAATTTCCTTATAATAGAACAACTCATTCTGTAACAGAGAAAAAACCATTTGAACTCTAGCTGGGATATGTACCAAATACCCCAGTAAATCATTTAGACAAATAAACAAGGTTAGATATAAACCCTGGCACTAAATCTTTTATTCATATGCAAAAAAATGTGTAGAAAGCATGCAGAGGAATGCATTCAAAGACCATTTGAATATGAAAAGAAAAGTTGGGACAAATCTCATAAAGAATTTGAATTAAAAAAAGGAGATGAATTCCTAATTTCAACACTAAATTTTAACTTACAAGGTAATGTTAAATTGAGAAATCCTTTTGTAGGACCTTTAGCAGTCAAAAAAATGGTTGGTAATAATGCTGTGGAAGTCATATTATATGCCCCATATGATAGGAAACATCCAGTTTTCCATATCTCATTATTTAAACCTTACCATGCAAATGATCCTGACTTATTTCCAAAAAGAAGAGGAAGGTCTTAAAAGCAACCTGAAGAAATTGTGGAAAAAGAAAATATTGAAAAAATACTCAAGAAAATAATCCTTACTAAAGAGAAAGGAACTGAGTATTTGTTAAGATTAAAAGGGAAATCAAATGATTTTGATAAATGGATACCTGAAAAAGAAATTTCAAATCTATCCTCCCTTCTTAAAAAATTTAAACAGAAATAAAATTCTGCCCAACCAGCTGAGGGGTTAGAAACCAGCACTCATAATATTTTATTATGTTTTATTTCTTTAAAGAATTAATCTTCAATAAACACACAATATGGGGGGCAGACTTGCTAGTGAGTCAGAAACCTTGAACCCAAACTTACCACAGATTGAACACACATTGAGCTATTGACAAAAGAACCATACAATTGGGGATGAACACCACTCAGAAGAGCAGTTTTAGGTGGGTGTTCAAGTAGGGTTCAGTATGGGTTCAGTATGATTTCAGTACAAGTTCCATCTGAGCTCCTTCTGAGTTCAGGTTGGGGACTTGCTAGCAAGTCCACCCCCTATATTGCATAGTGAATGCCAAAGAATTTTCTGAATACCTGAAAAATAAAATAAAAAATGTATAACTTATCATTTTTTTATTTTATTTTTTTGGGTGAACAAGTTTCAGCCTGGATATCCCCAAAACTGAGTAAAAAATACTTACAAATTATGTTAAACACATGGACTATACATGGGAGCAATAAATATAGATACACAAGTGGTATGCATAAGTGAAAATTATGATAAAATAAAATATATGCCATTATAACACCTTATATACATGCATATTTCAACCTTTTATAAGCCTTATGTACTTAATATTAAGTTGGAATAAGCTAGGGTAATCTCAAGAGCCTTAGACATAAGGCTACATAATTTTTAAGTAGAATTAAAGCTGTTTTTTTCATTGTTTTATGTGAAGAACAAGAAATGCACTTTAAATCACTTAAATGTTGAATATATGTGCTATAAAGATGATAATATTAAAAATGTGCCTTGACTGATCAATTTGTCTTCATTAGGATTATTTATTTGGCTAATAAAATGCATAAAAATAACACTTTTCAATTTTGGTGTTTTTATGCCAGAAATGGTTTCTGTGTACTGGCCACATACTGCCTGCATTTTTCCCATGTGAATAGCTTCATTTTTAGAAAATTTAGCTTTTTCAAACTATAATTACTCCACATTCTATGCCCACTGTGGGGAAACACACTAAAATAGGCAACAGGCGCTTATTTAGTGTCCTAATTTAATTATAGGTGCATTGACCTTATTATATGCACTAATTTCATTTATAACATAAAGCTTGGCATCTTTAATTTACTACCACACTTAAATTTGCCTATATTAGTCAAGGATTTACCTGTGCAAGCTCCTTCCAGAGACTGCATGTAGTTACCCCACATCTCATACCTTTTTTTGGGTTTCTCAGTAGTTTCTAAGTCAATATTGGTTATTTTTGGATGAAGATTTCACATAGTATATAGCCATAATTAGCCTCATCATTTCTACTGTTGATACCCCTTAATTTTTTGTAATTTTTCATGTTATTATTTCTTTTTTTAGTCTTTTATTTTAAGATATTACACACATATACTCTCTTTTTTGCTTATTCTTCATTTTTGATAGATTATCCCTATTACTCCAGGATTTTGGCAGGTGATATCATTCTAATTATGTTATTGGTCATTCTTTATGTTTTTTGACAGGTGTATTAGCTAGAATGAGGCGTCATTACCCATGTACAGGACTGGTAAATCAAGGGGTTTATTGGAGAATTATAAGGTATAAAAGAGAGTGTTTTTGGTCTTGTTTTCTACATTCTTTATTATTACAGTAAAAATGTATAACCAATACAATTACAATACATATCAATAGTACTTTTAAATTCTTTGAAGAGTATCTGAATTATTACATTTATTTTTCTACCAACTATAAGATTGTAACCCATATATAATTAGTGAGATTTAAATTACTGAGACCCTTATATTGAATTATATTTTAACACTTATTGGATTTTTACTACAGTATTCATATAGGATCAGTAAAATTTTATATACAACTGTCTAATCAAGCTATTCATGTCTCTGTACTTGAACTCAGCCTGACACATTCAATCCCAATCCAGTACCTTCTCAGCATGAGTTGAGGCTGAATTCCATCTGAGTTCAATCTAAGCTCAAATTGAGGACTTGCTAGCCATTCCACCCCATATATTGCATGGTGATATCAGATAAAATTAGTTTCATTACCAATTCATAATAGGGGATGTCAGTTCTTGAAAATCTGCACTTAACTTAGGTGTTGATTTCAAACCAAATCAACACTTAAGATTTGAAAAAAGTCACTTATTTCAAAAATGGGTGTCAGTTATGACCTCAAAGAAGCACTTTTTTTCTGATTTTATTTCAAAACCACATGTTGGCCACATCATTCCTGTCACATGTGACACCCTTACCTCTATCCCCTCATTAATATTTGGCACACACCCCTCACTGATATTTGAAACATTTTATTGCAACATTATAATCAGGCATGTTTTTCCTATGTTTTTTTTTGTTTTCAACCTTTAAATCTCTTTTATTTTAAAATACCAGTTTCATGATGCCTCCCAGAAAATAAAACACTCAAAAGGAAACTCAAAAAAATGCTTCATCACAAAGGTCTTCCTGTAATGCAAGCCCCTCACCTGAGAAATCAAAGTCTGTACAGCTAAAAAAGGAAGATTAACTCATCATCATCAACTTCCTCAAAATTAAATCAAATTATTATGCATGTTTTGGATTTGAGAATTTCACCCAAATTGGATGTCCACCTTCATAAAAGGTCAATGGCTTCTTGTTGATGGAAAATGAAGTAAAAAAAGAAAACAAAAGGAAGAATTGACATCAATCCTAAGAAAATGAAGAGGAGTTTCAAAATTTATCAATAAAAATATAAAAAGGCTCATTTTGCTTCTACTTCCACAGACTTTTGTATTGATGATAATGATTTGGAGAATCAAATTACCACTTTTTCCAAAAAGCTCAATGTCATGTGTCCTTTCAATGAGGAAATGGACAATTGTTATGGTTCCCAAGTTGATTTCATCCATTGGTTTATACATGATACTACTAAGGATATACCCTCTGGTTCTCAACCATTTAATAATCCTTCCAACATGCCTGTACTTCAACAACATCATTCCATTACAGCTTCTAACCATAGTTCACCTGAAGATGATCCATACTATCAATCAAAACAATTATTTTAGAGCAGATCTGAGTTCCCAGAGCCCCAATTCTTCAATGTATGTTTACTTTTTCTATTTTCATGAATTCTTTTCTAAATTTCTCATTCTTTCTTTTCTATTCAACTCCTACTCAAACTCAAATTTCTAAAAATATTAATGATTCTGGCAATGACAATATTTCTTTGGAAGCTGCTTTAGATGAACTTCCTGAACCCTCTAGCCCAAACTCCAAACTAAAGCATAAAGCCTCAACCTCAATGCAGTTGAACTATTTTTTAAAAAGTGGTATTACTTTAACTGGCTCTTTGTCTCCTTTGAAAACTATTTTGAGAAAAAAGATATTAGCAAGATTTGGTCACAAACTTCTTTTTCAATAAAATATTTATTCTTTTTTTTCTATTTAATTTTCTCAGAAGAATCCTCTATTGCAAAAAATGCCCTTGAATTTGAGAAGATGAAGTTTGATCATATGCTAATGAAAGATTGACAGGAATTTGATTTGGAGGAAAAGTTTTTTGCTTCAATAAAATTTTGAAAAGGTCAGATTTTATGCAGAGGAGATGGAAAGATTTCATCTTTTCTCAGAGAAAACAAAAGACTGTGATTTTCAATGAGAAATGGAAATTCATTATTTGGAAAATCAAGAAAATTCAAAGAAAAATAATTTATTATGGAAGGTGTAAAAAATGTCCAAACTTTTCTTATGAGGCCATTATAAATTACTTGACTTTTTTCATTGACTAATTGTTTTTTTGGTTTATGGTTGGGGAAGAACTTTGATTTTTACTTTTAATCTAATCAAAAATAGATATATCATGAGATTCTTATAGCATATATTGTCTTTACTAGACTCTAAGAATTTGCAATTTTGGAATTTCAGATGGTAAAATAATACTGACACCTGTGCAAAAATCCTCATAATCAACATAATTTTATCACCTAACCATTAATTCTCATTTCTAGATATAGATAAGTCAACAAAACTCTATATCTGTTTGAAAAATTTGGAAATCCTATCCCCTGCATTTTATTGAGGTAAGGGTTGAGTATCACCAAATATTTTCCAAGTCATCAATTTTGCATTTCAGATTTGAAAATTTGGCAGTACCCTTCCCTGAATTTTACTTAAATAAGGGGTGAAAATCACCAATATTTAATATAATTACATAAATTAATAAATGAGTAAATAAGATAAGTGAAATTTACTAGTTTTAAAGAAATTGAAGTTCCTCATGCCAAAATGCAGATCAATTCTAGAAATTAAGTTTGGGACTTTCCACAGGTATAGGCTAGTGGAGCCCCATGAACCAAATTAATTTTTTCATGATTACTGTTCATACAACACAAGGTTGTTGGCCCATTACATTAGTTTATTGAATTGAAATATCAGAATTATTTATTAAAAATGTATGAAAGAATAATAAATATTTTATGACTTTACAAATCCCATACTTTTTTGATCTACCTAAAGTTTTATTTAATTTATTACTCTGTTTATTTGTTGGATTAACCTTTGACTTATCTGATAAGAGCAGCCAAAATGTGTGAAGAGTTAGACATACAGAAACGGTAAGAAAGAGAAAAAAAAAGCAAAACTTGATGAAAGGGCTGAATAATAAGTAAATAGAAAGGTAGTTTCAGGAATTTGGAAGGATAAATCCATGATGTAAACATTATGATATGCATTCTGAAGTAAAAAAATAAGAAATTGGGAAAAAAAGGCTGAGATTTACAGGAGAATAACTCAGCAACCACTTAATGAACTTCAAATCTGTTTGTAGGAAGTGAAAGATAGGCTTCAGGAGCATCTTAAGATAAAAGTATATTAAATTTAAATAAACCTAACCCTAATTTCAACTCTGATTTTCAAAATTGCACAAAAACTTGAAAATTGATGATGGAAATTCCAACAAGAGGAAGATAAAAGCCTAGATAATCATCATATAAGAGTTTCAGAAGCCTTATACTCTAGTTAGGCAATATAAAAACATGAAATAAATAAAGTGAAGTTTGAAAAAGGCTCAACTTTAAAGGCCCAAATCTCAGAAACCAGTGAACAAAGTTCAAACACGTTTGTTGGAAATGAAAGATAGGTTTCAAGAAAATCTCCAGTTAAAAGGCCATTTGATTTAAATGAATTTAATCCTAATTTGTTATATAAAATAATGAGATAAAAAAATTTAAAATGGGAAAAAAAGGCTCAACTTTAAAGGTCAATATCTCAGAAACCACTGAACAAAATTCACATCTGTTTGTGTGAAATGAATGATAGCCTTCAGGAGACTCTTTGGTTAAGAGTAAGTTAGATTAAAATAAGCCTAACCCTAATTCTGTCTCTTTTTTTGTAAGTTTTATAAAAACTTGAAAAGTGATAATGAAAATTACAACATGAGGAGTTGAATAAGTCCACTGTTATACAGATAAGAGTCCTACATATATTTAAGTATGAAATTTTCATAGAAAGAAAGAGATATCATTAATTCATGTAAAAAAGGAGATTAAACTTACTTTGATTGAATGGTAGGAAAAATAAAGTAAGAAAGAGTGAAGTTCGAATTTGAAATTCAGGAAAATGAATATGGAGCAAGTGAAATGCTTAAAGAATGTGCAATGTATGTGTTTCAATGACATGGAAGAAATAAAAGTGAAATAAGGGAGGGTAAAGGGGGGATAATGATTATTCCAAGGAGGGATAAAGAGTAGAATGATAGAGCTAAAAAAAGAAAGAAAAGAGGGAGAGAAGAAAAAGGTTAATTTTACCTTTAAAATCAAAAAATAAACACCTACTAAAAAAATTTAGACACAAAAAAACAAAAAAAAAACAAAAAAAAATTAATTAGAAAATATAAAAGTAAAAATGAAAAAATAACTTACATGGAGAGATGAGCTGAGAAAAAAACTGACTTCAAATTATTTGAGGGATAAAAGAGGAGAGGAGGTAATGGATATGAGTGATTAAAGAAAAAAAGAATGACTGAAAAATTATGCAATTCACTAAGCAATATAGGGGGTGGACTTGCTAGCAAGTCCTCAACCTGAACTCAGATGGAACTTGGAATGAACTCATTCTGAAACCATACTGAACTCTACTTGAAAACCCACCTAAAACTGTTTTGCTGAGTGGTGTTCATCCCTGAATGTATGGTTCCTTTATAAATAGCTCAATGTGTGTTCAATCTGTGGTGAGTTTGGGTCCAAGGTTGCGGACTTGCTAGCAAGTCCACCCCCCATATTGTGTGGTGATTGCAGAAAGTAAGATATTTCATGTTGAGTTGATGAAGGAAAACAAAGAGACTTGAAAAAAAGAGACTATAACAGAAAATTCAAAATCAAAGTCAACATGCAAAATAAAAATAACCATTCTAAGGAAAAATTACTGAGAAGTCCTGAACAACTGTCTAAAACTGGGCACAGATAGTTTAAGAAGTGTTTGGATGGTGTAATTGGGAGTATGAAGTACTTGAGGATTTCTTGGAAAAAGGTAACATTTCCTGGCTATTTTTGATAAAAAAAGAAAATCTTCCTCAAGATCAGAATCAGAATTACAATCAGAGTCTAAGAGGAGATTAAGAGCTGTGAAAGTCATTGCTTGATGTAGCTTATCGTGATTTGAGAGTGAGGAGTGTGTGACTCTTGTATGGTATAAAAATTTAAATGATGTACAATGTTTTGATCTATAAAGTGTTAAGCTTCAGAGTGCTGTGTATGAATTAGATGATGCTGAAAAATCAGTGAAATGAGAAATTATGGTGAAATCAGCCTTTTTGGTTGAGAAAGTGTGGATTTGTGTCAGGCTGAGGTCAAGTACAGAGATTTGAACTAGCTTGAATGTTCAGTTTTCTATAAGATTCTAAATGTTCCTATATGAATAATGTAGTACAATTCCAATAAGTATTAAAATATAATTCATTATAAGGGTCTCAGAAATTTTAACCTCACTAATTATATATGGCTTACAATCTTATAGTTGGTAGAAAAATAGATTTAATAATTCAGATAATATTTAAAGACTTTATATGTGCTTTTGATATGTATTGTGAATTTTATTGGTTATATGTTTAATTTTAATGATAAAGAATGTAGAAAACAAGACCAAGACCCCCTCCTTTTATACACAATTAATTCCCCAATGAGCCCCTTGATTTACCTGTTCTATACATGGTTAATGATGTCCCATTCCAGCTAATAGACATGTCCAAAAACATAAAGAGTGACTAGTAACATAATTAGAATGACATCACCTGCCAAAATCCTGCAGTAATAGTGATAATCCATCAAAAATAAAGATTAAGCAAAAAAGAGAGTATATGCATGTAATACATTAAAATAAAAGACTAAAAGGGATAAATAAGACTAATTATTACTCCATATCAAGGGGGATTAACAGTATAAGTGATGGGGATAATAATGACATTATACTACGTGAAATCCCCATTCAAAAATAACCAAAATTGACTGAGAAACCACTTAAAAACCCATAAAAGGGCGTGAGATGTGGGGTTACTACATGCAGTCCTTGACTGGTCTTGGACAGGTAAATACTTGACTAATTTAGGAAAATTTAAGCATGGTAGCAAATTAAAGCGCCAAGCTTGAGGTTATTAAGGAAATTAGTGCACATAATAAGGGTCAATGCACCTATAATTAAATTTGGACACTAAATAAGCACCTGTTGCCTATTTTAGTGTGTTTCCCCACAGTGGGCATAGAATGTGGGGTAATTATAGTGTGAAAAAGCTAAATTTTCTAAAAATGAAGCTATTAAACACGCAATACGGGGGGCAGACTTGTTAGCAAGTCTGCAACCTTGGACTCAAATTTACCACAGATTTAACACATATTGAGCTATTGACAAGGGAACCATACAATCAGGGATCAACACCACTCAGCAGAACAGTTTTCATTGGGTCTTCAAGTAGATTTCAGTATGAGTTCATTATGAGTTCAGTTTTAGTTCCATCTGAGTTCTGTCTGAGTTCAGGTTGGGGACTTGCTAGCAAGTCCACCCCTTATATTGTGTAGTGATTCACACAAGAAAAATGCAGGCAGTATGTGGCCAGTACACAGAAGCCATTTCTGGCATAAAAAACACAAAAATTGAAAAGTGTCATTTTTATGCATTTGAGTAGCCAACTCAATAGTTCTGATTAAGAAAAATTGGTCTGTCAAAGCGCATTTATTGATTTTTACCTAAAACAATGAAAACAACAGCTTTAAGTCTACTTAAAAATTATTTAGCCTTATATTTAAGGTTCTTAAGTTTACTCCAACATATTCCAACTTAATATTAAGTACATAATACTTATAAAAGGTGGATATACGCATGTATATAAGGTGTTATAATGGCATATATTGTATTTTATCATAATTTTTACTTATGTATACAACTTGTGTACTTTAATTAATTGTTTCCATGTATAGTCCATGTTTTTAACCTAACTTATAAGTATTTTTTACTCAGTCCTGTGGATATCTAGGCTGACACTCACCCACTCAAAAAAAACAATAAAAAAAATGATAAGTTATACACTTTTTTCATTTTATTTTTTTTTCAGGTATTCAGAAAATTCTGTAGAATTAAAGATTATTTCTTTAAAGAAATAAAAAATAATAAAATATCATGAGTACTAGTTTTTAACCCCTCAGATGTTTTAACATAAATTTATTTCTGTTTAAGTTTTTTAAGAAGGGTGGATAGATTTGAAATTTCTTTTTCAGGTATACATTTATCAAAATCATTGGATTTCCCCTTTAATCTTAACAAATACTCAGTTCCTTTCTCTTTAGTAAGGATTATTTTCTTGAGTATTTTTTCAATCTTTTCTTTTTCCAAAATTTCTTCAGGTTGCTTTTAAGACCTTCCTCTTCTTTTTGGAAATAACTCAGGATCATTTGCATGGTAAGGTTTTAATAATGAGATATGGAAAACTGGATGTTTCCTATCATATGGGGCATATAATATGACTTCCACAGCATTATTACCAACCATTTTTTTGACTACAAAAGGTCCTACAAAGGGATCCTTCAATTTAACATTACCTTGTAAGTTAAAATGTAGTGTTTAAGTTAGGAATTCAAATTCTTTATGAGATTTATCCCACCTTTTCTTTTCATATTCAAATGATCTTTGGATGCATTCTTCTGCATGCTTTCTACACATTTGTTGCATATTAATAAAGGATTTAGTACCAGGGTGTATATCTAACCTTGGTAATTTATTTAAATGATTTACTGGGGTATTTGGTACATATCCCAGCCAGAGTTCAAATGGTTTTTTCTCTGTTACAGAATGAGTTGTGCTATTATAAGCAAATTCAATTCCAGGAATTAATGTTACCCAATCATGTGTGAATTTCTCATTGTCTTTGTATTCTAATCCAAAGGCACAATATCTTTTGAACATATTTTCTAAAGTCTGTATTATTCTCTCAGCCGGCCCATCAGTTTGTGGATGGTGTGCTGTAGACAATTTCAATTGACAACCTGATACTTCCATCAAAGATTTCCAGAACACTGAAGTAAATTTAGGGTCTCTGTCAGATATTATGGCTTTGGGGAACCTAGCAGAATTTATCATCTGAGTCTACCATAGTAATGCCAAGTCTTTTGCAGATACCTCATTATGGGTAGGGATCAATTTACACATTTTTGTTATTCTATCCACAATTACCCAGCAAGAATTGAAACATTCTTTTCCTGCTAATGGCAAGCCAGTGATAAAATTTATCTTTATAATTTCCCATGGAGCTTTTGGTTGTTCTACTTGTTTTAACAACCCAGCTCTCTTCCCAGTCAATCTTTTAGATTTCTGAAAAGAGTCACATTTTTCAATATATTTTTGTACATCTTCTTTCATTTTTATTCATCAGGCTGTATTTTTTACTCTATTTAATGTTTTGTTAAAATAAAAATGACCAGCTAAGATGTCATCATGACAAGTACTTAAAATTAACTCTTTCATAGAAGGTGGTATAACTATTACATTACTTAGCTTTTTTTTGTAATATATGTATCCATCTACAATTGAAAATTTACCTTTTTCTAGTGCATTTTTATACTTTGAAGGTAAGGTTTTAATTAATGTACTCACAGAGGCATTTCTTGGATCATTTAAAATGGTAGATAATTTAGACAAATCTTTATCAGATGAATAATTTTCTAATATAGTTTGCATAAATATTTCCTCTGAATCCACTATATAAATCCCAAATATATGTATTACCTCATTCTCAGGTACATAAGCTGGGTTGTCAGTATCATTTGGAAAAGGGCTTCTGGATAATAAATCCACATTAGAATTCAATGCTCCTGCTCTATGAGTGATCATCATTCTTCCTCTGTACTCTTGTACAGCTAGTTGATAAACATGTGCCTATTAGGTGTTTTCATGATTATTAATGACTTTACTGCACCACAATCTGTTATTAATTCAAAATTTTGGTCTTCCAGATAGTAATGAAGATTCTAAGTTGCCCACACAATGGCTAACATTCCAGTTGGGTGGCACCATACCTTTATTCTGTCATACTTAAGGTACTGGAGATATAAAAGATAACTACTTCAGATAATTTACCATTTATTATCTGTTTTTTCTGTAAAGCAGCACCTAACCCTGTGAAGTTTGCATTAGTAAACAAGATAAAAGGGAGGTTAAAATCTGACAGCCCCAATATTGGAGCTGACATTAAGCATTCCTATAACTTATCAAAGGTGGGTTGTCTTTCATTTTCCAAATGAAAGCCTCATTTTTCCTGATTAAATTTGTTAAAGGGGCTGCAATGGATTGTTAGTTTTTTATATACTGCCTATAATATCCACACATACTTTAAAAACTTTGAACATCTTTCACATTCTTAGGTATACTAATGTTTTTTATTTCTGCCACTTTATTCTGGTCAACACAAATTTGCAATGCATATACAACATGTCTAAGTGATTTTAAGGATTGAAACATAAACTTACATTTCTTTAATGCAATTGTCATATTAATTTAATTAATCTTTTGAAATACTCTTTTCAGGTGATATAAATTTTCATCATATGTTTTTGAGAACACTATGAGGTCATCAATATAAACTAAAAGCCATCCTTCAACCATTTCCTGATGAAAAAAAACTATCCATCAATTTTTGGAAGATTGAAGACACATTCTTTGGGCCAAAAGGCATTTTCACATATTTATATATCCCCATGTGTGTGGCTATGAGTAAGAAATCCTGAGAATTCTTTTCCACAGGGATCTAATGGTAACCTTTGTTTCCATTTAGAAAGGAAATATATTTTGCACCTTGTAAGGTATAATGGATAGTAGCTATCACTGGTAGAGGTTGAATATCATCCACAGTGAATGTATTCTGAGCTCTGTGGTCACGAAATAATCTTGCCTTATCTTTTTCATAAGAGATTAAAACTGGTAAAATAACACAATACTTAGGTATTGTGCATCCTTTCTCAACAATACCCATTTCTAACAACATTTTAATGCTGTCTTCAATATCTTTCCTTTTTGCAGGAGAAGCTGAGTAAGTTTTCTTTTTCAAGCTGCCAGGAATATTTTACAAATCACAACTTAAAGATATTTTCATCTCATGGTCTTTTATCAATCCTAGCTCATTTCAACCTTGAGTGAATGCCATAGGATAAGATTTTATCAATCTCAAAATATTGTTTTTTTCAATTTTTGAGAATTGAGGACTGAAAGAGGCTTTTTAAATTTAATTTTCTAATTATACCACTTCAGAGGTGGTTCTTCCACCTTGCAGTTGTTCTTCTTTAGGAGCAATGGAATAAACTGAATTCTCAGAGCAAATCTTGAATTTTTTTTTCCCATTTATGCCTATATTGAAGCAACTATTTGAAGGATCTAGTTTGATGCCAAATTTGGTCAATAAGTCATTGCCAATAATAAACTAATCACTATAATTATTATTATCCATTACTACAAATTCACAAACTGCTCTTAAATATCCATTATTATATTTAAAGAATACCACAGCTATTTATTTGCCAATTGTATTTAATACAGAACCAAAACCCCTCAAGTTCTTTGTCTGTAAATGTTCTAGTTTTTCTTTATACTTACTATCAAATTTCATAAATGTATTAGTGGAAACTATACTACCTGCAGCCCCAGCGTCAAGAATGGAATTCATTTCTTTTCAACATATAATAACAGGTGCTCTAATGGGTGTGATTTTGTAAGTATCATGAGTTACATCTTTAATAATTTCAGCTTCTTCAATGGAAGTTAAAGATGTACCTGTATGAGGTATTGCATCATTCAGGAACATAATATCCAGTTATAATACATATATCTCATTTTCATTATCACTGTAAGAAATGTTACTTTTACAATCCTCACTATATTCCTCCTTTTCATCTTCATGATTACTTTGTTCAGAATCTTGTGAGTTTTCAATAACATTTATTCTTTTCTTACAAGTATGACCTTTAGCCCAAGGTTCATTACATTTGTAGCATGTGTTATTTTCTTGTCTTTTAGGGACAAGGGGAGCTGAAGGTTTTTTCTTCTCCACTGGTAACTTATTTGTAGTAGGTTTTACTACCTCAAAATTTTGCTTGTAATTACTAAACCTTGTTTCATATTTGTGGTTCAATAATATTTTATTGCATAAATTAATAAACCCAGAAGTATCTCTGATGGTTTCAGTTCTAGCTACAATGATGTCTCTGACTGATATAGGCATTTTATATATTATTTTCTCTTTCCACTCATCATAATCCATTTTTGGATCCATGGCTTTCATTATTTTTATTAAATTCATTAAAAATACCATGGGTTTATCTCCAGCATTTGAATTATATCTGGCTTTTTCATACAATATTTGTGGAGTGATTCTAAATTTTGGGCCACCAAACTGCCTTTGAATTAGTGCCTACCATTCATTCCAGGAGTAGTAAATTCCCTTACTCAATACAGACTCAAACCATAATAAGGCCACATCTGTAAATAAAGATATCAATTTTGATGTAATTTCTTCATCAGGTAATTTTTATGAAAATTTTAAGTTGTCAATTCTCTGAATGAATTGTTTCCAAGCATAATTTGAATCCCCATCAAAAGAAGGGTACTGATCTAACTTAGGCCAGTTCTTTTGGTTAGTTTTTTCTTCCCTAACCTGAGGAATATTAAGTAATTCACTTATTTAGAAAGATGATCACTTATTTCATCCTTTACTGATTTTATCTTCTCAGAGCCTATGAAACTATTTTCATGTTCAATCATTGGTTTATTATCTGTGTGTTTCATAAAAACCTGTACTCTTTCCACATAGGAGGTATTATCTTTTACTTTATCATTATTTTTAAAAATGTTAGCCATTTCAATTTCTACTCTTTGTAACCTATCTTTTATTACAGGTACATGTGTTAAGGTATCATTCACATTTGAAAAAGACAATTTTACAGGTCCCTCTATGGTAGCCATAATATTCTGAGAATGTTCTAATTTAATTTGTAAATTCTTAATCTCAGAGTTTAATCTTTTATTTTCTTTGGTTAATTCACTATTTGAATTTTCAATACTTTTTAACCTATTGGCTGTGGTACTCAATGATTGTGTGAGGTTTAATAATACACTTTCTGTATTATTGTTTGAATCTCTAGAGAATTCTTCTAATTTTTCAATTCTTAATAATAATTTGCTAAGTATTTTTGATTCCATTGGATTTTCTTTTAAAAAATATTCAATTTTTTCTGTGTCTAATTCAGAATACTCATCATAAGGCTCAAGGTTTACTTCATTTGGTTCCATTTTAAGGTGACTAGTATTATCCTGGTGATCAATAAAACTATGTACATTGTCATCATATAAAGACAAGTTTAACATGTTATTTTCAAATGAATAATTTTTTAAATATTTATCAATTATATCCAGTAACTCTCTATCAATCTCATTGCCTATAAGTAATTCATTGTTAGTATTATATAATTGATCATGAGAAGATGGATGACTTACCAAGGTCTTATTCCATTTTCCCTGCCTCTCCTTTCCTTTTGCCTGTAAGGGTGACTGCTTGAGCCCTGCTGTTGAGGTTTGTTGTATTGTTGGGCATACCAGTCCCACTTCCAATTGCTTACTGTAATATTTTGGTCCTCCTCTTGGGCTGGAGTTGTGGCTGTTTCCACCACAGAATTGTTGGGTGCAACTGTTGTTGGTTAAGCTTTTATTTCCACTAGAGCTTGGTTGACTTCTATGAAACCCTGTGCATCTCTTTTCTCCAGATTTTTAATCTGGTCTACTATGTTGTTGACTCTTATTGTTAGGGTGTTTAGCAGAGTGGATAGGGAGTGAATTTGTTCTTGCAAAGTATTTTTTGTTTTCTTTATTGATACTTGTTTTAAAAGTCTTTCCCTTTTCTGCAGAGACATCTGTGGAGTGTTTCTGTTGGTAGTAGAATCCTGGCCCTCCATTGAAATTTCCTGTAGCAGGTCTTTCAGCTCTAGGTATTAAGCTATAAGGTTTCTCCTTATTACTCACAATATCATTGCTGTTGTCTCAAATTTTTACATGGAATATAAATCAAAAAATTGAAATTTGAGATATTAAACTTCAAAAGGAGTTTTATCAGTATTAATCAGTACTACTGAGGACAATTTTATTGCTTAATTGTAGGTATTAAGTGAATTTATATGTGCCAAAAGTGAAATATGCTTTTATGTGGTCACTTAATTTAACTGGTCTACAATATGAAGCCCATTTTTTATATAAAAAAGAGAATTTGTCAGTAATATTCTTTCTAAATATTAAATAAGTTTTACAAACCAATAAAAAGGGATTAAGAGTCCTGTTTAAAAGAAAACAATTAATCAGTTTTTATTATCTGGCTTATTATATGCAAAGATCACAAAATTAATTGGTCTATTGACAGACTCCCACTAAGAACAATTTTTATGTTAAATTAGTGGTAAAATTGTTGATTCAATATCACAATTTTATGATATAACAGGGCTTCTTTTTCTGAAATCACTATATAAGTGACACCAACCTGTTGTAATTATCCAAATATTTCTATAGTAATTTTATTTATTTGTAGCCTCTTTTTGAATTTTTTACTTACTGGAAGATAACCAACAGAATTCTTGAGGAAAGGTCCCCAATTTTCAGGCTGAGGTCAAGTACAGAGACTTGAGCTAGCTTGAATGGTCAGTTTTCTAGAAGATTTTTAATGGTCCTATATGAATTTTGTAGTACAAATCCAATAAGTATTAAAATATAATTCAATATAAGGGTCTCAGAAATTTTAACCTCACTAATTATATATGGCTTACAATCTTATAGTTGGTAGAAGAATAGATTTAATAATTCAGCTACTATTCAGTGACTTTATAAGTGCTATTGATATTTATTGTAAGTTGTATTGGTTATATGTTTAATTGTAATGATAAAGAATGTAGAAAACAAGACCAAAACCCCCTCCTTTTATACACAATAACTTCCCCAATGAACCTCTTGATTTAACAGCTCTATACACAGTTAATGAAGCCTCATTCCAGCTAATAGACATGTCCAAAAACATAAAGATAGACCAGTAACATTATTAGAATTAAATCACCCACCAAAATCCTGAAGTAATAGGGATAATCCATCAAAAGTAAATAGTAAGCAAAAAAGAGAGTATATGCGTGTAATACATTAAAATAAAATACTAATAAGCTAAAATTAAGACTAATTATTACTCAATAGTAAGGAGGATTAACAGTTGAAATGATGGGGCTAATCATGAAATTAAACTTCATGAAACCCCCATTCAAAAATAACCAAAATTGACTGAGAAACCAGTTAAAAACCCAAAAAAGAATGTGAGATGTGGGGTAACTACATGCAGTCCTTGGAAGGTGCTTGAACAAATAAATCCTTGACTAATTTAGGCAAATGTAAGGATGGTAGTGAATTAAGGCGCCAAGCTTGATGTTATTAATGAAATTAGTGCATATAATAAGGTCAATGCACCTATAACTAAATTAGGACACTAAATAAGTGCCTGTTGCCTATTTTAGCATGTTTCCCCACAGTGGGCATAGAATGTGGGGTAATTATAGTGTGAAAAAGCTAACTTTTCTAAAAATGAAGCTATTCACACAGGGAAAATGCAGGCAGTATGTGGCCAGTACACAGAAGCCATTTCTGGCATAAAAAACACCAAATTTGAAAAATGTGATTTTTATGCATTTGAGTAGCCAAATCAATAGTTCTAATTAATAAAAATTGATCTTTCAAAGCTCATTTTTAATATTTTTAAATTTATAGTGCATTTACTCAACTTTAAAGTGATTTAAAGCACATTTATTGATTTTCACATAAAACAATGAAAACAACAGCTTTAAGTCTACTTAAAAATTATTTAGCCTAATATTCAAGGATCTTAAGATTGCCTTAACATATTCCAACTTAATATTAAGTACATAAGACTTATAAAAAGTGGATATATGCATGTATATAAGGTGTTATAATGGCATATATTGTATTTTATTATAGTTTTTTCTTATGTATACAACTTGTGTACTTTAATTTATTGTTCCCATGTATATTCCATGTGTTTAACCTAACTTATAAGTACTTTTTACTCAGTCCTGGGGATATCCAGGCTTAAAATTTGAGTGAAATAAGTGATTTATTTCTTTTTAAAGTCCACCAGTGCTGGGGCTAGTGTTTTTTGGAAATCTGCACTTAAATAAGTGCAGATTTTCCAGAACTGACATCCCCTAATTAAAATATTTTGGGTGGAATAATGATTGTTTTTGATTGAAGACCAGGTTTTATTGAAAGTTATTCTCTTGGTAAGTGTATTGTTTATTTTCATAGTTAAAAACATTTTACTTGGTTTAATTTTATAGGCATATATTCTTTACTAAAACATTTTTCAAAAGCTGAAAAAATAAAGATTTTTAAAAATGGGACACCTTATCTTCTTTTAATTCATTTTTGTCTCTTTTACTTAAGAAAATCTGTAATAACTCCTTTGAAAAGAGTCATGAACTAGCTACAAGAGTAGGAATACCAAATTGGTGTGATTCAGAATGGGAAGAGCTTAGCAATGAATATCTTTTTTTTCAAATGTTATAATTAGTCACTGAAGATTTTATAACAAGATACATATTAATACAAATGTTGCAAATCATCTTAATTTTGGATTATTCTATTATATTAATCCTATTACTGGACAACCAATACAATCACCAGATAAAATAAAAGTACATGTCTAATATTTTCTGGATTGTAAGTTTATATTTGGTTTTTGTTTAGGAAATAGTATCATTGAATTTTTTTAGAACTCTTCTCATGATAATCACCAAATGATGAATGCCCCTCCATGTTTGTAATCTTTTCAAGACTTCACTCATTTTGGTGATTTTTTCAAATAATTCAAAATTTAATTTAACAACTCAACATGGTAAAAAAAGAAGTTAAAGATAATAAATTTAAAGCAACTTTATGTAGATAAAAAAAGTTTGGGAATTTTTAATGTCATCAAATATTTATTATTCTTTCACAAATTTTTAATAAATAATTCTGATTATTCAATTGAATAAACTAAGGTACTGGGCCAAAAACCTTGTGTTGTATTAATGGTAATCATGACAACCCTAATTTGTTTCATGGGGCTCCTCTAGCCTATACCTGTGAAGACTCCAAACTTAGTTTCTAGAGTTTTCTGCAATTTGTCTAGAGGAGTTTTCATTACTTTAAAGCTAGTAAAATTCACATATCTTAGTTATTTAGTTATTGATATATGTAATTATGTTAAATTTTGGTGACTCCCACCCCTTACTTCAATACAATTCAGGGGAGGGTGCTGTTTATATTTTAAATCAGACATGCAAAATTGATGACTTAAATTGATTTTGGTGATACTCATAAAATGCAAGGAAGGGGATTCCCAATTTTTCAAAAAAGATATAGAATTTTTTTAAATTAAATCTATTTAGAAATGCAATTGTTTTTACTTGAGCTATAATATTGAAAAATTTGATATGAAGACACAAAGAAGTCAAAAATAGCGTGTCAAATTTGCCATTGGGAAAATTTAAAAATGAATTTTTTACATTTCTTGATACGTTATTCAACCAATGATGGAAAGATTAATGAAAAACAGGAAATTATGAAATACTTTCATGTAAGTAAAATTATGAAAAATTGAAATGGGAAAGAAATCAAAAAGAACTATTTAGCAAACATTTTCATTAAGCATTCAATTTCCTTGATAGATCTATAAGCTTTAACACATTCTATCATGAAAAAAAATCTTTTGAACCATCTTTAAGTTGATACTTTGGTTCTATTTAATCAAATTGGGAATTTAACTCAAGATCTTTCTCCTCTTTCTTTTATTTTTCAATACTTAAAGATGGCTCCAATTTCTTCTCCTCCAATTCTTGTTGCCTATCATCCCTCCATGAAGAGAGTTCATATTTCATCTCCTTCAAGTCTTTTTTTCCTATCATCCCTCTATATATAAAGTTCATATTGTTTCTTTTGTAAGCTAAGAGTCTCTCTTGAAGCTTTCACTTTACATAGTGTTTTAACAAATATTTTTTTTAAAAAAAGTAGAGAAAATTATTAAGAAGTATCCTATCATCTACCAGCATCATGTTTCTCAAAAAAGTCTTTGATAGAAGAAATTGGGGTTTGAGAAGTACAATATCTTTTTTATTTTGTTTGACTACTGGAATTTAGAGTAGTTGAAGCCCTTTCCTTTTTTTTGGTGTAATTTGGTATATTATTTTCAGAATCATCATTTTTACTAGCTTCAGAGTCACTTGATTGTGGCTCCTGAGTTTATTCATCAGTCTTTTTAGAATTAAGAGAAAGAGAAGTAAATATAAAATTTTCACACTCCAACATTTTGAAATACAACCCTTTTAATTTTTTTCATACTCTCAAAATTTTCTATTTGTGTGTTTTTTAATTTTTTTTGCATATTTACTATTATTTTGAATTTGCTGTGAATTCTCTTTTTTTGATGTCTCATTTGTTTTTCTTCATCAGCTCAGCATGAAATCACATATTTTTGTCAATTGCATAGTTTTTCACTCTATCTTTTTTCATTGATGCCTCATATCCATTTTCTATTCTCCTCAAACATCCCTTAATTAAATTCAATTCACTTTTTTTCTCTTATCATCTCACCATGTAAGTCTGTTTTTGTCCTTTTTTTCTATACTTCCTAATTATTAATCTTGTTTTTTTCTTTTTTTTTTACATTTTTTCTTTGTCCTGTAAGTACTTTTTTTTGGTTTTCAAGGTTAGACTAATTTTTTTTTCTTTTTTTTTCTCTCCATCATCCCCCCTTCCCCCCCTTCTTGGTGTCCTGAAATGGTATTTTACATCCTCACCCCCATCTCTCCCCCCTTCCTGGCTTGGGTATTTTATACCCCCACACCTCACCACCACCTCCCTGTCCTTGTAAACTCCAGGTAGGCAGCTTCTCTGACTTCCTGGGGCACCCTAAGCACACCCATCTAGTTCCTAAAATATAAACAACCAGCCAGCTAGGTTCCTGGCTGGCTGGCTAACAACATACTACCACACACTACCAAACAACTGCCTTTAAAAATAGCCATTCAGATTCACTGGCTGCCTTGCTATTTAAAATCCTGCAACCCCCACCCTCCTCTCAAAAAATTGAACAGAAAAGAAATGGCCAGACCTATGCAGCTACCTGCACCTTTCTATTACCTACCCTGTAAGACCCATTGCCAACTGCCTAAAATAAACTTTACAGACATGTATTAGAGAATTTCTTATTATTATTAATATTATTAGTATTAATTTTGCAGAATTTTATAAAAATATTCCTCAGCTTCAAGTGAGGTATTAATTACTCTTATTAATTTTATGAAGAAAAATTTTATGGCCATTTCTTTTAAAATATGTGAGTTTTTTTAATTTTTAAATAATTTTTTTGAGGTTTTTTTGACCAGTAAAAATTATTATACTTTTTGGATCATATGTGTATAACTGATTTTGGATTAGGAAATGAAATAATTGAATTCATTTGGAACTCTACTCACAATAATCACCAAACAACAAAATCTCCTCCAGGTTTGTAATCTTGTCAAGGCTTCACTCATTTTGTCTCCTTTTTTCAAATAATTCAAAAATTAATTTAACAACACAACAGGGTGAAAAATCAAGTTAAAGATAACAAATTTAAAGAAACTTTATGTAGATAAAAAAATTATGGGAATTTTTAGTTTCATCAGATATTTGTTATTCTTTTATAAAATTTTAATAAAAAATTCTGATATTTCAATTTAATAAACTAAGGTAACGGGGTAACAGCCTTTTTTTGTATAAATTGTAATCATCAAAACCCTAATTTGTTCCATGGGGTTCCTCTAACCTATACCTGTGCAAATTCTATATTTATTTTTAGATTTATCTGCATTTTGGATAGAAGAATTTTCATTACTTTACAACTAGTAAAATTGGCATATATTAGTTATTTATTTATTAATTTATGTAATTATATCAAATTTTGGTGACTACCACCCCTTTCTTCAATATAATTCAGAATAGGGGTTTCCAAATTGATGAATTGAATTAATTTTTGTGATACTCATAAAATGCAAGGGGGGGTATTCCCCAATTTTCAAATCAGATATAGAATTTTTTTTAAATTAAATCTATTTAGAAACACAATTTTTTTTACTTGAGTTGTTATTTTGAAAAATTTGACATGAAAACACAAAGAAGTCAAAAATAGTGTGTCAAATTTTCCATTGGGAAAACTTAGAAATGAATTTTTTACATTTCTTGATAGGTTATTCATATAATGATGGATAGAGTAATGAAATACAGGAAATTATTAAATGCTTTCATGCACACAAAAGTACAGAAAATTTAAATGGGAAAGAAATCAAAAAAACTATTTATCAAAATTTTTCATTAAGCATTCAATTTCCTTGATAGATTTTTTAGCTTTAACACATTCTATCATGAAAAATTTCTTTTTGGAAACATCTTCAAGTTTATACTTAAATTTCATCTGTTCCAATAGTAAATTTTACTCAAGAGCTTTCTCCTCTTTCCTTGATTTTTCAATACTTAGAGTTAGCTTGAATTTCTTCTTCTCAAAGTCTTATTACCTATCATCCCTCCTTGAAGAGAGCTCATATTTCCTCTCCTCCAAGTCTTGTTCCCCATCATCCCTCCATAAAGAGAGCTCATATTTCCTCTCCTCCAACTCTTGTACACTATCATCTCTCCATAAAGCGAGTTCATATTCTTGCTTTTTGAAAGTTAAGAGTCTCTTATGCAACTTCAAATTTACCTACATTTTTATTAAATATTAACCAAAAATAAAACAAAAGCAGACTAATCTCTCAAGAGGTATCCTGTAATGTACCAGCATCATGTTTCTCAAAAAAATCTTCAATAGAAGAAATAGGAGTTTGAGAAGTACTATCTTATTTTTATTTTATTTGACTTCTCATATTTATAGTAGTTGAAGATATTTGCTTTTTGTTGTAGTAATTTTGTATATTTTTGTCATTGTCATCATTGTTTCTAGCTTCATAGCTGCTTTATTATGGCTCCAGGGTTTGTTCATTGGCCTTTTTAGAAATAATTAAAAGATAATTAATTAAAAAAATTGACTGGATACAAGAAAATAACTCAATAAATTTAGATTGGGTTGGTTTATATTACCATAAGGATCTATGAAAAATACATCTTTATTGATTTAATTAAAAAAAGGGGAGGCTTGAGTGAAAGAAGAAGTTTCAAAAATATTTCTCTTGCTATAATTTTCAGAGATAGCATCTTCTCCATCCAAAATTTTTTCAGGACCAAAATCAGCTCACTCTTCAAAAATAGCATCCATCTCTTTAAAGTAAGGACATAAAGAATCAAGTTTATCATCTATAGTTTTGACGCCCTTACTGACATAAATGTCAGTAATACAAAAACCAGCTGAAGATGAAAGAGTCTTATCTTTCTTGTATATGGCTCAATAGTGCTTGAAGTGTTCAGAAATATTTTTAGGAAATAGATCTATCCTTTTCTGAGTCTTATTCTGTAATTTATTGGCCATTAGAAGATAGCCATTAACTTTTGATGTGGGGGGGGAATCCTACTTTAGTTGAATTCTCACTTCCAAAACAAGAATCATAATTAGTTTTAGCTTTCAGCCAGTTGATAAGTATGAGATGATAATCTTTTTTTAATTGGACAGTCTTTGATTTTTGGGCTGAGCAGGGGAAAAAGGGAGTAGTGGGATTTGAAGAACATCTGGGGGAAGGCTACCTTTGAGAAGATCTATGTCAATGAGGCATTTTAAGATATTTGATGATGATGATGACAAAAAAGAGCAAAAATGAGCAGTGAGATGGGGATGAATCTTAATAGATGGAAGAAATGGACAGGATGGGAGTGTGCAGCAAGTTAGGGGGGCTGGTACATCCTGAAAGTTGTCCAAGATGTGGTTATGAAAAATTGAGTAGAAAAATTTCAGATAAGAGGTAAAAATTTAAATGTAAAATGTCTAATAAACCAATTATTTTCAAAAATTATTGCAGAAGATAATTGGGGTATAAGGAGTTTTATCCACAATTAATTCAATAGGGTATCTGATAATGTTGATACCTCCTAATAAATAAATTGACTAGATACAAGAGCAAAAACTCACTTGAGTTAGATTGGGTTGGTTTATATTTCTATAAGGATCTATAGAAAAGATATCTTGATTGGTAAGATTCAAATGAGGTGAGGCTTGAGTAGAGGAAGAGGATGAGAAAATATTTCTCTCAATATTATGTTCAGAGATAGTGTCTTCTCCACCCAAAATTTTTTAAGGATTAACATCATCTTGCTCTCTAAATATAGAATACTTCTTTATATAGTAAGGAAATAAAGAATCAAGCTAATCATCTGTAGATTTAATGCCCTTACTGATATCAAAATAAGGAATTCCAAGACTAGTGGAAGATGAAAGAGTCTTAGCCTTCTTGAATTTTTCTGGATAGTGCTTGAAATTTTCAGACATCTTATTTTGAAAAGACCAATCCTTCCTTTTGTCTTATTTTTTAATTCATTGGCTATTAGAGGATAGTTATTGACTTTTGTTCAAGGGGCCATCCTACAGTAGTTGCATTCTAAGTACCAAAACAAGAATCAAAATTAGTTTTAGTTTTTATCCAGTTGATAAGTAAGACAAGATCATCTTTTTTTTATTTTCATTGTCTTTTATTTATTAGCTGAGAAGTAGAAAGAGGGAGAAGTTGGATTTGAAGAACAAGTGGGGGAAGGCTGCCTTTGAGAAGATAAGTGGTTCTGAGGCATTTTAAGATATTTGGTGATGAAAAGGAACAGAAATGAACAGATGAGATGGAGAGGAATCTGAATGTATGGAAGAAATAGACAGAATGAGATTGCACAGGAAGGCAGGGAGGCTAGCATATCCAGAAAGTTGTGCAAGATGTGGTTATGAAAAATTAAGAAGAAAAATGTCAGAGAAGAGGTGAACTTTGAAATTTAAAAATGTCTAATAACCCAATTATTTTCAAAAATAATTGCAGTAGATAATTGGGGAATGAAAATTCCTATCTGCAAATAATTTTATTGCAGATCTTTTAAGTTTTACACCCCTTAATAACAGTAATAACAATAATAATAATAATAAATATGGCTACTTTTTCACTGGCTGCCACTTTTTTTGAATTGAAAATTCAGAAGCCTAAAATCCTGCTCCATACTTTCTATTAGTTTTATTATTATTATTACTATTAGGGGGTATCAATGTTGACTGATCCGCAATTAAATTTATTGCAGTAAAAATCATTATACCCCAATTATCTTCCACAATTATTTTTTCTAATAATTGGGTTATTAGACCTTTTACATGTCAATTTTCACCTCTATCTAAAATTTTTATCTTCAATTTTTCATAACCACATCTTGGACAACTTTCTGGATGTGCCAGCCTCTCTACCTTGCTAGGCACTCCCATCCTGTCTATTCATTCTATCTGTTCAGAACCCCTCCCCATCTCATCTGTTTTTTTCTTCTCCTTTTCATCTTCAAATATCTCAACATGCCTCATTGTCATAAATCTTCTCAAAGACAGGCTTCCCCCTGTCTTTCTTCAAATCCAACTACTCCCTCTTTCCTCCGCTCAGCTGAGAAATCAAAGACTGTTCAACTAAAAAAAGATGATCATCTCATACTTATGAACTGGCTGAAAATTAAAACTAATTATGATTATTGTTTTGGTACTGAGAATTCAACTAAATTAGGACCTCCCCCTGCATCAAAAGTCAATGGATATCTTCTAGTGGCAAATGAATTAAGAGACAAGACAAAGGGAAGGATTGATCTTTTGCCTAAACAGATGTCTGAACGCTTTAAGCACTATCAAGCTAAATACAAGAAGGCTAATACTCTTTCATCTTCTACTGGTTTTGGTATTAGTGACCTTGATATCAGTAAGGGCATATAAACTACAGACAATAAACTTGATTCTTTATGTCCTTACCATAAAGAGATGTATTCCATATTTAGAGAGCAAGCCAATGTTAATCCTGCAAACATGTTGGATGGAGAAGATGTTATCTCCAAACATGATGTCAAAAGAAATTTTTTTCTTTCCTCTTCTACTTTGACTTCCACCAATCAAGATATCTTTTCAATAGATCCTTATGGCAATATAAATAAAGCTTATCTCACTTCAGTGAGATTTTATTTCTTGTCTATTTGTTTTATTTTTTTTATTCGCATCACTTTTTTTATTTCTAAAAAGGCTAATGAACAAAACAAGGATCCTCAAGCAAGTGAGTCTGAATATAACATAGAGAAGAAATTTGAGTTTTCTTTATAGAGGGATGAGAGAGCACATGACTTGGAGGAGAAGAAATTTGAGATAAAGAAAGAGGATAAGTCTCTTGAGTACATTTTCCTATTGGATCAAATGAAACTCAAGTATCAACTTGAAGATTGTTCAAAAAAGAAATTTTTTTTTTATAGAATGTGTTAAATATAATAAATCTGTTGAGGAAATTGAATGCTTAATGAAAATTTTTGATTGATTACTAGTTTTTTTGTTTTATTTCCCATTTCACTTGTTTATAATTTTTTTCACATGAAAGTTAACTAGTATGATCCTTACTCTGTGTTGTTGGTGAGACTTAAAATTGATGTGTACATACTTTTGTACTCTTCATCTGACAAATATTTTTATTTTTACCTAGAAAATGTTAATTTTTTGCAGATATTAAATTCCATTAAATTTATACCTTAATAAATTTAAATATCATTGGTTTTTTTTAAACAATTACACCTGTTTAGTAGAGCTCAATAAGAAGAATTTTGTTCAAGTTACCACCCAACACATATATACATCATTCTTTTAAGAAATAAAACTGTGACTACACAGATGACTGTTTGTCAGCCTTTTAGTTATTTTTTCAGAGATGCTTAATGTGGTGAAGTATAGTAATTTCTTTATTCATCAGTTCATTATTTATTTATTTTTTAGATTTTTTCTTCAAATAATTTTCATTCATATTTTTATTTTTTGGGCTATTAAATCATATATCTAGTCTCATAGAATTTTTCATGTATTTCCAAACAGTAGTCCATATCATTGACTTATTTTAATATTTTTGTATTAATTTAAACATTAAAAAAATAAAAATAAAAAAGGAAAAAACTCACCTTACCAAAGTTGCTGCAACTAGCTGCAACTTCTGTTCTCTCCCAGCCAGGTTCTTCATGGCTGGGAGAGAGCAATAAAACATAAAAAAATAAAGAAAAAAAACTCACCTTACCAAAGTTGCTGCAACTAGCAGCAACTTTGGTTGTCTCCCACCCAGGTACTTCCAGGCTGGGAGAGAAAAACTAACCATTAAAAAAATAAAGAAAAAAAACTCACCTTACCAAATTTGCTGCAACTGGCAGTTACTGGGACCAAAATTAATAGCAGCACCAAAAAAGACTGGACTCACCTTTATCAATTAAATAAATAGCCTCTTGTTGTTGGGGAAGAAGATTTATCTTTTAAACTTAAAGCTTTCATATAATTCAATTTTTGGAACTTTCAGATTTAATAATGTAAGCTATTTACTATTTAAGTTTGAAAAAATGTGCTTCCTTCAGGTCTGTATAGGGTTTTAAGTGAGGTTTATTGGTTGTAGCCCCCTCCCACCAACAATAATATTGGTTGGGGATTTAAGTGGGGTTTATTAGTTGTAGCTTCCGCAACCAAAAAAAAAATTTTTTTTGGAAGATGTTTGTTAGGTTTTTTATTGGTTTTTTTTTTATTTGAAGCAGATTTAATATGACAAGAAGAGGAAATGGACATCCAAATAAGAGCTCTTATTTCAAAAGGGAGGGGGAGGCCTGGAGCAATGAGGTGGGAACTGATTTTGAAGAGTTTTGGTACCAAACTTATCCATTTCAGGAGGGTGTTACATCTCATGGCCTTATCCCTAATTTCTCTGACTCTTACAACACTGGGACCTATTGCATAGCTCATGTCTCACCAAAACCCTCTGTAATTCAACCTTCTAATCATGAAATTCTTCTAGTGATTGTGAAATCCTTTCAACTTGAAGAATTGAAGAGCTTGGGGATGTTGGAAGATTCCAGGAAAAGTTGAGGCATATAATAAAGACTAATTCTGCTCATAAAAAAGGAGGTGTTGAGGGTAATATGTATGCTTCTGGGGAAAGATCTGCTACTCAACATATATTTTACATCAGTATGTAAATTTATTAATTTTTAAACTTCATTATACTTATTAAATCTCAAGGTCTTTATATAATTTTAAAAATAGATGATTAACAAGTATGGGAGGCTTTAGGATTCATCTTTTCTTTTTACACCTTTTTATTTAAGCTTCTTGCTTCAAAGCACTATCATAACTCTCTGAAACTGGTGAATGAAGTAGATCTTCCTTGCTATGGTGGTGTTAATTCTTTTTGAGGTAACTTAACTTGGAATTCTGGAGTCTTCTCCAATGTGCCACACAAAGATTTGGATGTCAGTGATATTAGCCTGGGTGTTAGGTGGCCAAAAACTTTAGATGGACTTTTAGATGAAGATTTATGGAAAGAATGCACACCTAGACAACATGGAGGCCACTTTATCTTTCCAGAGCTCAAGTATATGGTGGAGTTTGAGAAGTGTGATGGTTTATGGGTGGTTATTTGGCCTGCTAACAAACTATATCATCAAACCACTCCATTAAGATAGTTTGGTAACTTTACAAGGCTAGGTTCTTCAATTCAAATCAGTAAAAGACTATCAAAATCTATTAAAACATTAAAAATGCTTATGCCAGATTTTGTAATGTCTGATTATATAAAAATGAAAGAAAAATAAAAGTTAGAATACTTACATGATAGCTTTCTTCAAAAATTATTGGATAATACTGGTTGTTTAAAAATTGATAATTATTATTATTATTATCAAAAGGCATGTGTATTATTAGAAAAATACATTTAATTCTATCAGAATGGGAAAATTGAATACATATAGATTGAGGGATAAAAGAGGAGGGGAGGAAAAGGATATGAGGGGTGAAAGAAAAAAAGAATGAAATATAATAAAAAATTTAAAGGAGTTGTGCTGAGAAATGATGGAGTGTGATTGACATAATGATAGAGCATACTCCAATGGAAATTAAGTTTTGTGAATCAAGGGGGGGGAGGGCTGGTGCAGCATCAGGATCTTCTTCTTTATAAAGATCATGCCACTCATCCTTCAAATTAGCCAGGATATTGTGGAGTATAATGCAATTCATTATCCAATGATTTGCAGTTTTGATTTCAATTTTTTTTTGAAATTGGATTCTGAGTTCCTGGAGACTAGAAAATTTTCCCTTTAAAATCCCAATAGCATGTTCAATTTGTGCTCTTTATTGTGAAAGATGATAATTAAAAGATGTTTTTGGGTCATTTTCTTAAGTTGCAGCTTTGAAAGTAGGTATAATGTAATTTCCACTTGCATATCCTGAGTCTGAAAGGAGGTACTGAGATTTGTTAAAGTATTGGTCAGGATTATGAGAAATCTTCATTCATTGGAACACAGAAAAGTCATGACATGAGCTGGTGCAGCCACTATGAAAAGCAATAAACTTTTTATTTATATCACTCACAAGTTGAATGGCAATAGAGTATGTAGAAAGAAGATAAAAAGTTAGTTCTTGAAGAGAAATTTGAGAACATTTTGAAGAAACATTTTTTTGTGATCAAAATAATGGTTTCCATCATGAGCAGGCTTTTGGCTCAATGGTATAGTTATACCATCAACAAAACCTACACAGCCAGGGAAACCTTCAGCTTTCATTACTTGAGAGAATTCAAGTCACTGTTGTGGAGTTGGCCAAGCAAGTGTTTGAGACTTGAGAGAAAGGATAGAAATCATGCAGTGCTGGTGTATAATATAAAAATACCATATCCTATTGTAAAGAGATTATCTAAAAATCTTACATAAGCACCATTTCCATTTGAACCAAAGAGACATAGTGCAGCAGCAAGTTGAAAGGCAGGATTACGCTGTTTGTTATGAGAATTATTATGGAAGATAGGATGATCAGAGATGAGTTGAGAAAGTTTGAGAAAGTTGTGTGAATTTTAAATGAAGCATTTCAAGAATTGAGGCAAGATCATATCTGGGTCATGATAAAGATATGGCCTACTTGGGATGATGTAATGCTTTTTGGAAAGAAAAGAAATATAAGCTAAAGTGTCTTCCAAACCAGAGTCAGACTCAGAGTCAGCAGCTAAAGTTAAAGTGATAGCATTCTTAGCTGAGTGAAGTTGCTTCCTAGTATAGAGGTGCTTCATTATTTTTGGTAGAAAAGGTTGCCAGTAGAAGGTTTAGGTGATGAGTGGGAAGTGGAAATTTGCCACCAAATGAGCAGGTGGGGTGTGTAGATAGAAAAAAATGTTATGTGTTTGCCACCAAAATGAAGTAGGGTAGAGTGAAGAAAGACTTAATGATGGCATCTACAATTGTATATCATGTGACTTTCTTACAAATTAATCATGAATGTGATGAGTTTGGGATCAGGAATTAGGAATGTACATTGGGGTATAAGAGGTGGGATAATGCATTATCATGGATTCCTTATCCACTAGCCCCAGGGCTAGTGGATAAGAATCTTCTGCAATTATATATGTTGGATGCAGGAAAAAAAAATTCCTGATCCCTAATTGCAGATCCCTGAACATTGATACCCCCTATTATTATTATTATTATTATTCATTCTTATTCTGAATTTTGAAATTCAAAAAAATGTAGCAGCTGGTGAAAAAGTGACTTTTTATTTATTTATTTTTTGCAAAAACACAAAGCTTTATTGACATATATCTTTCATATGATTTAACAACACATTATTAATGTATATCAAAAATATAAACACCTTTTGTACCATGATTTTGTAAGAAATATATATATATATATATAATAATCTGAAAAAAAGAAAGAAAACCCCCTCTCACAATGAAAAAATATGAACAATACCCAATTTTAAAAAACCACTTTCCGCACCTTATGATCACCATCACCATCATCATTGCTATTGCTATGATTACTACTACAATTAATATGATCAACACTTTCAGATTTTTTTTTCACTTTGCTAAAAATACTACTAGGCAACAGTAAGAGTAAAGCTATACATGAATTTTTTCTGTTTAAATTAACATCCAACCTGATGGACCAGACCAACTACAGGAAACAACAGATAGGCAAAATACCATATTATGAACTAAAAAAAAAGACCGCCCCCTAAGCCCAATCGCAGCTATTATCAGACGGGCAATACTTCCAAACATTTAGGGTTAATGAGTAATTCAAATCAAATTTTCTTTTCATGAAACTACTAAAGATAGATTGCACTTCAATATTAGTGCTAAGTGTAACATTTTAGTGGTTGCAAGTTTTCACAATTTTATCAATAAATCATATCTTATAAAATATTTACTACCCATCTACTCACAGAAAACCCAAAATCAAGAACAAACGTGGTAACACCTAAAACATCTAAACCTCAAAGTGGAGGCTTGAAATAATTTTTATTTCATTTTCACTTCACTCCACACCAAGATTAGATGAAATAAAATCGTAGAAGAGGACAATTTTTGTGAGCATTTCAAGTATGTACCCTTCAATATTTATTTTTAATGATCTTGTTCTTTGATAAGACTTCGTTTCTTGCAGCCTCAGTGCCCCATATATCGGATTGTTTAGGGGGACAGTGAGGCATGCTCACATCTTTTCAAGAAAACTCTACTTTTTTTAAAAAAGGAAAACACTCATAGCGAATCAACATAGCCTAAAAAATCAATATCACTTCGCTAGCCGGATAAAAAGCGGATCTTTTCACTTGAAGGAAGATAAAAGCTTCCCAATAAAGGTTTTTTTTTTTTTTTTTTTTGTTTGTAAGGCGCTGGTCACCGGTTACAGTGAGTTATGAAAAATATAATGTTCCACAGGCGTTCTCCGTGTCAATCGGTGCTGCACTGCGGGGGACCAGATGGAGAGCAGAGAGAGGAGGAAGGGAGCCAAGTTCCTGCTCTTCGAGTCTTCCTGGGAGGCCCATCATAGTTTCCAAACTCTGATGAGCTTACTGAAGCCGGCAATGCGGTGTAAGAAGCATATTGGTTTGTTGAATAATCACATGAGTTTCGTTGGTAAGTTTGTGAGACATGGCGACTGCTACCACTAAAAGTAGTCGAGCATGGACTAGCAATTGAGCTCAATGGAGAAATCTGATCAGTTGAATCTCCATGAGCAGAAACCGTTCCGCTAGCTTTGCGCTTGTAAACTCTGCCCGCACTTGCTCTTTTAGCCGCGACAGAAGGATGAACTCTTCCAGAGCCAGCACTTAAAGGAGGTCGAGAACCTGTGGAAGCAATCGTAGGGGCAGGTGAAGGAGCGTTAAAGCCTGCAGATGCTTGTGAACAAAAAGGCGAGGCATATTGATAAGAGCCGGAGCAAGGGGTGGAAAACGAAGATCCCGGAAAACTCTGATTCAAAGAATTATAACTGTGGTTTGACATGGAGGCTAAAGAATCATGCTGAGCCACTAGATCAAATAGACCGTCTTGAATATGAACATTTGACTCTCCAGGAATTCTAGACTTGTGACAGCTAGTGAAATTTTGTCTCCAAAAAGTTAGCGACAAGTCTGAGTAGAATGAACGATTAAATTGTCATACCTTTTGGCATGCTTCCACCAAAAGAGCTCAGGTACCTTAACCTCTTGAAGTTTGACGCCTTCCATTGCAATCCATTTATCACACTAGAGAGAAAAAAATAAAAATGAATCCACAAAATTAAAGTCAACATTAGTAAAGTAAGTATATATATATATATATAAAGGTTTTGGAGTCATATAGGAACGCACTTACTTCATGACATCTGCCCTCTTTTATTTGAGCCTTCTCGTTGGCAGCCACTTTTGCCCTTTCAACAATTCGCAGCTCAATAGGGGGTGAGAAAGGTAACCCGTTGGAATTATTAATTCCGTGATAGAAGCTTAGATGATAAGAGTAGCTTGAAACCTTCATCTTCAGCCATAGTATGGTGTTTTCACCCCCCCTTTCTTTGGGCTCTGCACAAATGCAACACATCCCTACTTTTTCAGATCCAACACCTTTGACGTAACGTGGAGTGTAAAGATCTAAATATCCATGCGCAGGGGGGTTGTAGATAGCACCTGGTGGTTCAGGCAGAGTCGGAATATCATATTCTGCTGCTTGAATTCGGATAAGTTCACGATCTCCCAGTGCACTAGGTACAGGAAATGATCTATACAGGGCCGAAAGACTAGAATCAACCGGCACATCAGCGGGAAAATTTCGTTTGGTAGGGTATCCTAGAGGTGATGCGAGGCTGGTGGCTTGAGTGGATATTGAGAAACAACTGTGACGGTCGTCCTCCAGATTCCTGGTAATGGTATTGGGATCACTCCAGGAGTTTGTGCGCATGAAATCTGCAGTTAAGCTATCCATTCTACGGGTCCGGCTTCTTAGTGTTCTAAGAGAGATTTGGTCATTGTTAATTGGGTCGGTTCTGACATTATCAAATCGTTTACTGGTATCTTCCAAAGATTTAGCAATCAAGGCAGAATCAAAACATGGTTGTTGCTCTCGTCGCTTTAGGACAGGTAAACTAAGCCCTAAGCGTGCATATTGAGTGGGACTCCTGCTTGAGTTTGGTTTGTGGTTTCCCTCTAGATTATCAGGAATTGAGGAAACTAATAAAATTCACTAAATAAGCACCAGTCATTTGAATATCTAAAATGTGTCAACCTCTTACCTTCCTCCAATACAATCACACCCTCGCTTTCGAGTTCATTCACTTGACTACGGGTGCAATATCTTCTTCCACTAGGAGTAGATGGGATAAATGTGCAAGAACTGTGGGAAGCTCGGGTTTGTGTTGGATTATGAGCCGTATTATTCATCGATGATGGACCTGAGCTATCCCATTGGGATTCACGCGCATCGGTTGCGCCATTCATTTCTGAATTTTTTTCCTGAGAGATGTTTGCACCGGCTTTCCTTCGGCGAAGTGACATAGCGTGCCTAACAGATGACTCACTGCGTGATAGTTCTAATAATATGGATGCAGCATCATCTGAAGGAGTTTCATGGGGCGTGGCAACATTGTTGGACAAAATGTCTTTATTAAATACAGGACCCCCGACACGATAATTCACTGACGGGCCACAGTTTTGATGAAGAATGTTGCTATTCGAAGACTTTAAAGTAACGGTAGCGGAAGCTTCTGGGAAACTTGAGCCATTCGTGTTTTGTTCCGCCAAAAGTTCCTCATCATCGGACCCTTCGGCATCTGCGTCATTGTCTAAATTATAAATGTTTTGGTCAAGCTTGATTTGCATAGTTTTTGAATCAGGACTGTTGAGTAGATGATGGCTGTTGCTCGGCAACCCATCTTTGCTTTTTGGTTTGGTACTGGTACATCTGCCTACGATTTTGGTACCAGATTCTTTTGTGTGGTTAAAAAAAGAAGATAGAGGTTCAGAAACATATTGGGTATAGTAAAGTCCGTTTTTTTGAGACCCTTTTGGATGATCGGTGACTTCAACTAACACAAAATTGTTTATGGTAATGTAAATGAAGAAGCAAATCAGAAAAATAATATTTTGGTATGATATCAGTGAACAATCTTACTTTTAGGAAAAGATGAGATAATAGGAGATTTGAGAGGGCTATTAATAATCGGCAATAGTCTAGGAGTGACGCGTGCACCTGAAAGTGACTCACTTTGGTCTGATTCAGATAAAAAGAATCATAATCAGATATGTTGAGCAAATATGAAAGAATTTGAAGACATACTAAAGTGGCGATTACGATTATAATCATTCATTGAGGCCGATTGATTTCTTTTGTTTCCTGTGTCTGAATAACGATTTGCACAGACTCTAGAAGAGCGACGACCCTCAAAACGCTGATTTTCATTGCATTGCATGGAAAGGGCGTGACCAGGCAAGTCACTTTGTTGGAAAGAAGAATCTGTTAGGCAAAGCAGAAATAAAGATGAATAATAATAGTTAAATCTTTCATTCTGAAATAAACAATGCAAGAAAATAAATGACATACAATGGATGGATCTATCAAGAACATGGTTGGGCACCTGGGCCCAAGCTGAAAGGCAACTACTGGAACAGTTCTGAGAATCCAGGTTGAGATTCCCAGGTTTTGGCTCATAAGAAAGGTTGAGATCAGGGCTGGAAGCATCATTTATTGGATTGTGAAATCTTGAATACAGATCAGAATATGATTGATTATACGTCGGCATCGAATCAAGTCAAATCCTGTATGCGGTGAGATGTCAGAAATGGAGTTAAACAAAATGAATTAGTCAATATCATAGCTAAATTCCACACAATTCAGAGAATATGTGAAAGAAAGATATATGATGTAACCGCCTTTGAAGAATAATAAACCTATCAAAAAAGTTGTCTTAAATATTGGATGAGCTAGTTTCAAGCTCCTTTTCAAGTGATAAATTGGCCAGGGCGGCTTGGATGATAAATCCTTTGATCTCTTCAAAGAGGAAAAGAGTTTAATTTAAGAACTTTTCGAGTAAGAGGTGAAGCCCATATCACTTTATAGAATAAGCACATGCTCAAACACAATAAACTCGACTCATAAATGTTGTGCATATCATATATACAGCCCTAGAATCAAAACACAGAATATGACCTGCAGATGTGATTTAGAGGCAGGAGACGATAAATTTGAACAAAGACGTGTTATATTTTGACACATTTATAGTTATATGAATAAAAAAAAGCCGAGAAAAGAGGTAAAGAAAAGTTTTATACCCAGATCAAGCCACTAAAACACTTATCTGTTGGGTCAATCCAAAGGGAAAGTCAGTGTGTGAGAGTGGGGCAAACATGAGTTAGGAAGAGGATAAAGATGAAGAAAAGGATAAGAAAGGGCCAACATGAGGATATAATGATAAGAGAAATAAATAAATAAAAAGGAGAGAAAGGAGAGAAGGAGATAAAGAAAAAGGAAACAAGTACCAACCCTGACCAAAAAAATTCGAGACAATCAGCAGACGATTGGTATAAAAGCCAAAGCAGCCTGGGTGACAAAGATGAAGAGCCTGAGAGACAAAAAGATAGGAGATTTAATCAGAAAAGAAAAACCACCAGAAGAATTGATTGAAGGGAAGATAATGATCAGATAAAAGTGAAAATGAAGAAATGAAGAAACGCCCACGAACGATCAGGATCAGTGGACCAAAGCAAAGCTGAGGGTCAAGATATATAAATAGGTTAAGAGTTGGGGAAAGAGGAGATAAATAGAGAGGTAAAGAGAAAGGTAAAGAGAAAGGTAAAGAGAAAGGTAAAGAGAAAGGTAAAGAGAAAGGTAAAGAGAAAGAGAAAAAGACAATGAAGACCAGTAAGATTGAGTCCAGAACTGAAAGTTAGAATATGTTGACCATAAATTTGATTTTGATGGCATCAAAACTCGAATCTTATTCACTCTCCTATCCATCTCATCCAATTCAATTCAATTCAATTCACTTTGATTTCCTCTCTTTGTTGAACTCTACTTGGTCTACTTTCCTTCCTGGGCTTTTTTTTCTTTTTCCCTCACTCCAATCAATCTCATAACTGCCATAACAACTCACTCAGTCTTCATAATCCCTTTTATGATCTCTATCCCCTAACATTCCACATTCCTTATCTCTACTATCCAATCCTCTCTCCCTTTCTTTCCTTCATCCTCTCTCTTTTCCTTGCTCTCCGATCATTTTCTGTCCATTCTTCATTCTACTGTACATACATGGACCCTTAATCCTATAGTCCACATACCTGAACATCACTTCCCACCTACATACATATAAAATTACATACCTGCACATACTTCCACTCCATTTTCTTCAAGCTCACTCTCTACCTTTTTTTTTCTTTTTGGCAAAAAAAAAAACATTCATTTTCACCATCATTTTTAATTTAACATGCTCTCTCAATCGTCAAATTGGCATTATTCTGGAAGTAAGAAGTTCCTCTTATGATTTATACTATACTATGCTGTGCTGCCGTTACGAAATCATGATGGTATATAGCTTAAAGGATTGTGTAGATCATGTTGCTTAACACCTACGCTCACTTTACATAGCTTTAGCACTTCAAATGCGCAACCAGTGGGTTGTTTTTTGGGGTGACTATATCTTTTTGGGGCAATAAATCACTTAGCCACCTGCCAACCCATACATCAGACCCGCCTCATATCATTCCGCCATCTATGCACACCTTGTACTCACTTTTTCACGAACATTATTTTATCGCTTATTCCGACCCTTGCCAGAAAGCCCTATTCTTTGCCTTCTTCCTCATCATTGCCATCCATTTTTTATTATAATCTTATTTAACCTGAATAGTGTCTCTCATTAATGCGTTATTTTAATATATGCTTCTTAATAATTTCATAATCTATCAAACTTCATCAATATACATCTCACGGAACTTTCAAATCCAATCTTCTGTATTCAATTCAATTTCTTTCTTAGTTGCGCATGCACTCTTCTTCATTCATTTTGCCTCCACATTTACATTTATATAATCTTAGTACTTGTAGCAGGTACAACAACTAACTAGTTTTACGTGCATTTTAGCCGAAAATATAAAGATAAACATTTTCCCATCGTTTCTAAATGTTAAGTCGCTAGGACTATGTACTTAGTTATGTGTAAGAATGTATATAGACTGTAGTCGCGGCGTCCCCTGTTCTCCGGTTCTTTCCGGAGTTCTACAGGCTGACACCGTGCTACAGGTAAAGTAATGAAGTTAGAGGTTCTTTCCGGAGTTCTACAGGCTGACACCGTGCTACAGGTTATGGGCTGTACTCGCGGGCACTGAAACGTTAGCCAACCAAAACTCCACTAGCGTTAGCGACACTAGGAGCGCTAGTAACCGAAAAACCCCCAGCGCATGTCTGAAAAAGACTTACCATCATCTTCCCGCGCTGGTAAAAAACTTACCCGAACCATCTCCAACCGAGAGCTAAGGAGCATCGGTGTTGTACCTCCCCCTCAACGTTCCTCCGCACGCGACTCTTCCCCTACCCCTGCCCCTACCCTCACCCCTATTCCTGGCACCCCGGTCGCTTCCTCCTCAAACCTCGCTAAACAAACGAAGAATAGCGAGGCCTCTCCCTCACCTACCACTACCCCCTCCTCCCTTACCCCTATCCCTTCGGCTTCGGCTTCTAACACGACCGCTACCTATACCCCCTCCACTCACCTACCTACCCTAACCACTACCCCCTACACTAACAGAGATAACGCTAGCAGTGCTATCTCCCCTACTACCACTAGCGTGACTATCACCACTACCCTAGTATCTGAACCTACCACCGCTACACTCACCCCCACCCCCTTATCACATAGCAATACAGAGGATACTCCTACCCCTGTACCTAACCCTATCCCTGTGACTAATACTACCCCTGTGCCTACCCCAATCGACGATCTTACCCGCGCGATTGGGGATCTTTCGCTAAACTCAAATATAATGGCACAAATCAATCCTCTTAATCGTTCTAACTCTCCTTTCCGAAGGAGTGTGCCACCCCATCTTCCACAACCTCCACAACAGATTAGCATGACTGAGAGACAAAGAACTTTAAGAAATGTTATAGAATTTACTAAATCAATCCCAACTCTTGACATCTCTGGGGGCAATTTCTCCGAATGGCACAGTAATGTCTTAGCTTTAATCAAGGACTTTGTAGGAACAAGAGCATATGCGTTGAATGATGGCACTGGCCCTGATGATTATGAAGACAGAGTGACGCACTTAATCCTCTTACACTCCATTTCCCCTAACTTGCGCCATGAGATTTCTACAGATTGGAGAGCACGCCCAACCTATCTTCATATCTTCAACAAATTCTCTAGATCTAACCATACTTCCAAAATGACAGCCATTTGTAATTTCATCAACATTAAGCAAACACAGTTCACTTCACATACTGAATATCTAGAGGCATTCAACAAATATTTTGAAGCAATTGAACGCCAAGGAATCACGTTTGATCATAAAGTATTCAAAGCACTAATGTCTCACGCCTTATTACCTTCATCTCTTAAGGACCTATACGTTGATCTCTGTGTTGCTTTAGACAATCGTACTGACACAAATGCGGTCACCTTCGAGGATTTCTGCCAACTGATGCCATCTTTATCTCAAAATAGGGTGGATAGAGAATCTGTATCGATAACTCCTGCTGCTTCTTTATCATCTGAACCCATCTTTAGTGTGGCAACACAACCCCAACGCCATACAGACTCCTACAGGCCCCCAGGTGCTCAAAGACAATGCCACGAATGCAAATCAACTGCTCATTTCTTTACCCATTGCCCATACAACCTTAACTCATCCACCTTTTCTGCAAGGCTCTACCTCATGAGAGAACGTGCTACGTCCCTTACCTCTGACCCAAAGGCAAAAAGCAAACCAATATACATCCCTTACAGACGCCCACAACGCAGGCAAATTAGAGCACGGGATGTACAAGTTGAAACAGATGAAGTCACTATCTTTGAGGAAAATGTGGAGGCTTTGTATGAACAGTTGGAACAAATTGATCTGAACAGTACAGAATGGTCAATCGAAGCGCTCACCGGGAATGTGGCAATATTGGATTCTGGTGCTACCCATCATGTCACTGGCAATGTGAGCCTTCTCAGCAATTTCAGACCTCTTACAAATCAAATCCCTATCAAAGTAGCAACTAACTGTCCTTCCTCATTTATCACTGGCATAGGGGACCTAAAAATAAAAGGAGATGGGAAAGTTGTTACTATTACCAATGTTTTTTATTGTCCAGAAGTTAGAACTACACTTATTTCTCTCTTTGATTTAGTGGACAATGGTTTTTGTTTTGATCTATGTGCTGAAAACAAAAATTTAGGGATTTATTTTAAAGATGAACTGATTATGACAGGGCAGTTGGAAAGTACGAGGAGAAGATGGATTTTAGATGTAATTAGGTCTAGTGACTGCAATCAAAATGTTTCCTCTTATCACTTTCCCTTGAATCCTTCCCTCCTGCGTACTGTTAAAAAGAATGAAATCATCAATCGACCACCTGCTGCAAAAGGTTCCCTGATGGACTGGCATAGAAGGCTTGGCCACACCAGTGAAAACACAATTCGCACTATTATCAAAACTGGAATTGGTGCTGGCTTGCCCCTATCTATGCCACCAGGTAAGATTGACTGTGAAGATTGCTTAATAGCCAAAAGTACAAGAAAAGCTTCAGCAACACGGGAATCAAGACCAGAATCAATGATGAGCCTTATTGTTGGAGACCTGGTTGGTCCTATGGATCCCACTGTGAATGGAGCTAGATGGGCGGCAATGTTTAGAGAGAGTTCAACGTCCTATGGTGAGGTATTTTTGCTCAACTCCAAATCTGAGGCCACAACTGCTTTTGTTACCTTTTATAAAAAGCTCGAAAATGTTACTGGTAAGAAATTACAAGCATTAAGAACCGATGGGGGGGAAATGCACAGTAAACAGATGGCTCAGATTCTGGCTGACATTGGAGCTACTCATGAGATCACCTGTCCTCACCACCATGAACAAAATGGATCAGCAGAACGCTTCAACAGGACTGTTGGTGACATTGCCAGGACAATCTTACTAGCAAGTGAACTACCTGAATGTTTCTGGGGCCTTGCTTACAAATGGGCAGCCCATGTTCACAACAGGCTCCCAAATGTCAAGACTGGTGACAAAACTCCTCTGAAGCTCATGTACAATTGTGACCCAACTTACTCAAACCTTAGAATATTTGGTGAAACAGCTTTTGTCCATATCCACAAAGAAACTAGATGTAAACTGGACCAGCGAGCTTTGATATGTAAGTGTATAGGTTATTCTCTGAACAATGCAGGTTGGATTTTCTGGCACCCAGAATCAAACTCCTTTTTTGAATCTGCTATGGCTGTTTTCCCTGGTGACCAACTTCCTTCCCACAAAGCTGCTTATCAACCACCACCATCTAAGGGATCTTTAGGTCATATCCTCAATAATATGAAGCTAGGTGATTTCAAGGATGAAGAAACTCTTATTTCTCAGGAAAAAGCGGTACGTGAGACTGTTAAAAAAGGTTTGTCCCAATCGTCCATTATTCCCAGAACACACCTGCAAGCTATGATCTCGCCTGACAGTCGTAAGTGGGACCAAGCTTGCAAAAGGGAACTACTAAACATGAAAGATATGGATGTATGGTATGAGGAAAAGCTCCCCCCTGGCGCCAAGCTCACCAATGCAAAATGGGTCTTCACAATCAAAAATCCTTCTTCGAGCACTCCGATTTACAAGGCACGATATGTAGCTAAAGGTTTTTTACAACAATACGGTATTGATTTTACTGACACCTTTGCCCCTACCGCTACTTTTGCTTCACAACGCATTCTCCTCACTTTAGCAGCTTATCACAAATGGCCTGTCAAATCATTTGATGTCACTGCTGCTTACCTTCACAGTCCAATTGATGAAGCAATTTGGGTAAGACCTCCTGAAGGTTACCAGCTACGTGACAGTGGCAATGCCCTACGCTTGAAGAAGGCCCTATATGGTACCAAGCAAGCAGCAAGATGCTGGTGGCTCCATATAGCTAGCAAGTTGGATGCTCTGGGGTATAAAGCTAGTCAGTATGATAAAAGTTTCTATGTTCTTAGGAAGAAGGATTGTTTGGGGGTGATATGGATACATGTTGATGATGGTATAGTTACTGGTAGTAGTGAAGCGGTGTTAAAGTGTTTGGAAGATGGTTTAGATGGTAGTTTGAAGGTGAAATGGAATGATAATATTGATGGTATAGTAGGTGTTTCTATCAAAGAAGTTCCAGAAGGTTTTGACCTACACAATTTTCAGCTCATTGACAAAATTCTACGGACTCATAACCCATCTGGATTAACCACAAGATCACCTCTACCAAACAATTTGGAAATCACCACGGCAAAAGACGAAGAGGTAGCTATAGAGACAACTAAATATCTCTCCATTTTAGGTGCTCTCAGCTATGTGGCAGTTGCAACTAGACCAGACCTGTCCTTCCCAGTCAATTTTTTGGCACGCTTCTCCTCCAAACCGAATGCCACCCACTGGATAGCTCTCAATCACCTTCTTAGATATGTTCAACACACCTCCACCCTTTGTCTTCACATCCACCCTGACCGTAACTCACCACTTGAACTACTTTCTTTCTCTGATTCCACTTGGAATAACAAAGAATTCTCAAGAGCGCAAAGTGGACACCTGCTACTCCTTAATTCTTGCCCAATTGTTTGGACATCAAGACGCCAGCTGACAGTAAGTGATTCATCGTGCACAGCTGAATATGTGGCACTTGGTGGTGGTATGAAAGACGCAATTTGGATCTCAAACCTGCTCAAAGATATCTTTCCTGATATCCCCCCTATCAAGATCTTCTGCGACAACAAAGGAGCAATTGCCAATGCAAAAGATAACCCTGGCAACAAGCGGACACGGCATGTGGATAGGTGTTTCTATATTGTTAATGAACAACTCTTTCTGAAAAAAGCAACATTGGAATGGGTTCCCACTGCTCAAATGCGGGCTGATATACTCACAAAATCACTGGGCCCATCTCTGACAATGCTTAGAAGGAAAGATGTGTGTGTGTGGTGATGGGGTTACATTTGTTTTCTTTTCCTTTTCTCTTATTTTTCTCATTTCATTTTATTTCTTTGTCATTTTGGAGTTGGTTATGTTTTCATGGGGGGGATATCAACAATTTTTTTTTTCATAACTAAGTGGGGGGGATGTTAAGTCGCTAGGACTATGTACTTAGTTATGTGTAAGAATGTATATAGACTGTAGTCGCGGCGTCCCCTGTTCTCCGGTTCTTTCCGGAGTTCTACAGGCTGACACCGTGCTACAGGTAAAGTAATGAAGTTAGAGGTTCTTTCCGGAGTTCTACAGGCTGACACCGTGCTACACTAAAGACCTTCATTGGTATCTATGACATTTGTCATTAACATTATACCTACAGACCTATCCATACTGGAATCATCTATATTTTTGAGTTCCCAACCCTCAAATGCTATTAAATGTCAAAGTAGCTTATATATTTATGTTGCTCTGAAACTTTGCCCTACTGCCTAAAATAAACATGAGACAATTAACGTCAAACGGAAAGTCGAACACCAAAGTTTTCAATTGATTATATGTTATGTATGCACCTGGACTGTAGCATCGTATTCAGCTCGGGAATATAACACATACATCACATCTTGGTAACCGGCATTCATCCGTTTTTTGATTCCTTCCTCAACTACGACTACAACTAGTTTTAGAGCAGTGCAATGGCCATAGGGTCTGAGTAGGATTGTTAGATTTAGATTTAGATTTAGTTATTAAAGTTAGCTTTTACCGGAGGGAGAGCACAAGGAATACGAACGGGTTAATGTCCAGGTGGTAGGAGAATACGACTACCTGAACTAAACAGGACAAAACGGGAAGAAAAATAAACTAACTCACGAACAATTCATCCGCTCCACTGAAAAAAACACATTTACATTCCATAGGAAGAAAAAAAAAACCCCCCATTTTCACTTTTTTTCCCGGCAGGTCGCATTAAATGAAGCAGAGCGGGATTGATTAGGATTGAACGAACATGAGGTCTCATTTGAACTGATCGTTATCTTTATCTTGCTCGGGCAATATGTAATTTTTCTTCTCTCACTCTATGTAATTACTATTATTACTGTTCTACATATATGCGCCCAAATTGACCGCCGATCAGTGAAGGCGCCAACAACAACGACAAGATGGGCGATTAATCTTTTCAGAGATCAAAACGTTTGTTTTTTTCTTATTTTCTCTCTTCTGGCCTTTTCTCTCTCTCTCTCTCTCTCTCTCTCTCTCTCTCTCTCTCTTTCTCTCTCTCTCTCTCTCTCTTACTCTTACTCTTTTCAGAGTCGATAAGAAAAATGTCACGTGATTCGTTGCAGGATGAGAAAAAAAACGATGAAAATCAAAACAATGCTTTCTTTTTGTGAATAAAGTTTTGGCGTTTTTTCTTTTTTCGTCGATGCCGCAATCTCTGTAATGTATGTACATAGAGTTTGTCATTCAGTTTATTTTTTTTTTCAGATGTTTTTTTAGTAATTTGGATATCATGCATTTTGAATGAATGAATGAATAATGAATCAACTTGGCAGATTTGCATGATGGGTTGAGTAATACAGCCAAATTCGAAACGGTTGGTGCAGTTTTACTTAAAAATTCAAAACTTTTGGTCAGCTCAATTGACACTTGACAGAAAACTTAGCCTCCCTTCACCAAAAATTTGCCAGTTTCTCTGTCAAATGTCAATCATTCTGTCTAAATGTTTTGATTCTTTTTGCAAAACTGTACCAACCGTTTCCCATTTGACTGTACAGCTAATCCTGGAAAGCTTGCGGTTATCTTCCATCCTATCTCCCGCCAAAATTATGAGTTTAGGGCAGCTGACCTGTGCTTTTGGCGGGAGATGAGTGGCAAGACAATCGCAAGCTTTCCAGGATTAGCTGTAACTTAGAAGTGATAGACACAATATCGTAGATAATGACTTCGGCATGACTTTCTTGTCTGTCACTCAGAAAATGAGCTTGATATGAGTTGAGCAGAAGTGAGAGAAAAGAGTGAGAAGCATGCTTAAGGGGTGGGTATCCCTCAAACTCTTTTTTTTTTTTTTTTTCGCCGAAGAGACGCGTTTGCGATCAACTTAACCTGCCTGCAAGTGAAGATAACTTTTTAAAAAAGGAAGTTATTTTTTACGACAATGTTATCTTTCCTTAGTATGCATACATACCACAGCACATGTTTCTTAACTATTATTATTGTAGGAATACGGATTTCCATTGAATTAGTGAATTGACATTTCATTGGCAATCATATATAGACGAAACAAATGAGAAATTTTAGCGAAATACAAAGAACATGAAATAATGTCATGAAATAATACAAAAAAATCTGTTTAATACTAAAAGACTAACGTATCCTAGCTATATATATTTTTTTTTTGAAGAATGTTAACAAAAAAATAAATTTGATCGAAACATGAACGCAAATCTGTATATGCCTTTTCCTAAACATTATGATGAAGGATCTCGATCATCGAGTTTGCCCTTTTGCATCTACCCTTTTTTTTTTTCTTTCTCTATGTCTTTTTCTTTTTTTCGGAGAGTGTTTCGTTTTTAAAGTTCATGACTTGGTCTTGAAAAACATGGCCAACCTAAACACTGGTGTATTTCGAAAGCACGAAAAAAAAAAAAAATTGGAGAAGAAAGTGGGTTTGTTTTAAAATTTTCCGATAAAAATTAGCTGATTTTTTTTTTGGAGGGTTTAAAGAGACCACTTTTTCTGCTGCTTCGGAGACCACCTTTCTATTTTTAGTCTCACTTGGGCATTTTTGCCTTAACCAGCTACCAGAACCGTAACGCTAACTTCAAGAATGAGGAAAAGTAATGGTAATCTAAAGCTAACCTTTATAGAATTAAATAATGATAGGAATCTAACACTAACCTTTACAGCTGGAAAAAGAAAGGGTAATCTAACACTATCTTCAGTGGAGGGAAGCCACAAGCGAGAGATACTGCTAACTTAATAGGGGGAAAACACTAAAAATAGAAAGGTGGTCTCCATTGCAGCTCAAAAAGGTGGTGCCTTTAAAGGATTCCCTTTTTTTACCACTTTGACAAGCCCCCTATAATATGAATAACACATGTTGAAGTGATGCTTAATCTGTGAATATATATTGGTGAAACTAAAACTAAGAAGAACGTGTGTGTGTACATACTTTTCACATCGATCTTACCCATCATATTGTGCTGTTGCTCATCAAATTGAGATTCTTGTTTCCATTATTCTTAAACATCATCGCTAATCGGCTGGAAATAATACAAGTTTTTATATGTCTTTCTTTCATCTAAGTTTTTTTTTTCGGTTTTGGCTTTGAAGGGTGGAACTGTGAAGTGCTATTATTAATTGAATACGTTGAGTAAAATCAGAGATAGTAAGGGAGGTTGAGACTGAATCAGTTGCACATTGTATATATGACATCACATATGTAAAAGCCTGTAAAATCAAATAGAAATTTCATGTTTACCTTTATTTACTAGCATTACTAGTCTGGAATTTATGGTCATTTTTTTTTACACAATAATTAGCATTACAATTTTTAAAACAATAGTGGTATGAAGCTGTAAACGTGTCATAAGTACCACGCGAGTTCGATCCCTTCAATTTGCGCTATTTTCTATTGCGTTTCAGATCAACACTTTGTTAATAAGTGATGGGAGTAGTTAGTATTATGACAGACAACACGGCTCAGTTTTGTATGAGTACCAAGTAATGTAAGATCTCTCAAAAGGAGTTATGGAGTTTTAATAGGTTCAGCTAAATATTTTATGTGCGGTTTAGTTTAGTAAGAGAAAATGATTTACTCATCTTTAAGACATTCATTTCAGTCAAGGAAATATTATAATTAACATGTTCATTTTAGCATACAGTTACTTGGAAAAAGTTTGTGACTTTCTGAAAATGCTTTCCTCTCCTACCTCTATTAGTTTAGTTACATTAAGGTAAATGTACTGAAATCTGGCCCATTAGATAGTTCAAATTCTGTTTCTCTAAGGATAGCTAATTTCAACTCATATTTTAGGAGATGTGAGAGATTAATTTATTTTCAAAGAATCCTAAGAGATTCTTTAAAGTACCTGTAAATTTTTGTATGTAATTAAGCTGGATTAATAAGATGCGTTTGCTGAAAATTTTTTAGGATACTGCCGGTATGAAAATTAACTTGGGAGATCTTGCATCGCATTAAAGTTCAGTGTTCCCACCCTTTTCCTGTCATTGGTTGGAATGGAAATGAATGGTGGAAACTCGACATCTTGTACAGCAATGTCGAAATAGCTTGGTGGTTTTTGCAAAAAAAATCACTACTTTTTGCACCAACTTGCTACTTTCACCCCCGCCACATTACGCAGTGTAGCTGTCAAACTATAATTTTTTCTTGACATTTTCTTCTATTTTGTCATTTTTTCCTCACACTATGATTCCTACCTATCTGATGTCACCCCTCCTATGCCCATACTCAATAACCTACCTCCCAACCACAAATCAGCCAGCTGCTACCAACAACCTACCTTTCAATAACAAATCAGCACTCTAACCCTTTGCCACTAGTCACAAGATCAATTTCCTCCATAGTTTTTTTTTCAGGCACATGACTGGATTCCCCTATTAATTCACCCCCCCCCTATTCAAACATTCCTCCCCTGTCTTTCTCACCTCTTACCTTGTATCCATTCAGCCTACCAGGCTCACTCACCCATTCACATCTCACCTGGAAGCCATTTGGACTATTTTTAAGTCTTTTCTTGGGTTTTTTTAATTTTTTAGTCTGCTTCTTTTGGTTAGAAATGTTGCTGCACAAGCTTTTGTGCTCTCCCTCAGTGTCTCCTGGCCATTCTGGGTTTTCATTTCAAAATTATACCAATCCATCTGATGAAGAACAATCTAAAGTTTCTGATGACTCTGGAAAGTCTACTTTCACACCTTCAGACAATTCATTTGATAGTTCAATTCTTACTCATACATAATATGTGTTTTTTGTACCTAAGAAGAACATCAAAAGAAAATATCGTTCTAGAAAATAAAAATAAAAAAATTAGAAAACATTATAAACAAGTCATTTCTGTCAGGCTAAGGTCAAGTACAAGGACATGAACTAGCTTGAATGGTCAGTTGTCTAGAAGATTTAAATGGTCCTATATGAATACTGTAGTATAAATCCAATGAGTAGTAAAATATAATCAAATTTAAAGGTCTCAGTAATATAATTCTCACTAGTTTTATATATGGCTTACAATCTTTGTAGTTGGTAGAAAAATAGATTTTATAATTCAGATACTATCCAAAAGTCTTATAAAAGTACTAGTTGAAGTGTATTGTAATTGATTTGGTTATATGGTGTAAATTGTAATGATAAAGAATGTAGAAACAAGACCCAAAAACCTCCTCCTTTTATACACACTGAGTTCCCCAATAAATCCCTTGATATACCATCCAATACACAGTAAAAGACGCCTCAAATCCACTAATAGACCTGCCCATCAACATCCCTAGTGATCCATGACATAATTAGACAAGTAACCACCGCCAAAATCCTGTAATAATAAGGGAAATCCATCAAAATTAAAGAAAAAGACAAAAAGAGAATATATGCGTATAAAACAATAATATGAAAGACTAAAGGAGACTTTTTAAGGTTAATAATAGCTTAATAATAAGGGGGATTTACTGTAGAAATGGAGGGGATAATCCTGACATTATACTATGTGAAATTCCCATCCAAAAATAACCAAAATTGACTGAGAAACCACCAAAAAACTTAAAACAGAGCGTGAGATGTGGGGTAACTACATGCAGTCCTTGGTAGGCGCTTGCACTGGTAAATCCTTGACTAAATTTAGGTGAATTGAAGCATGGTGATGAAATAAGATGCCAAGAGTGAGGTTATTAATGAAATTAGTGCATATAAACAAGGTCAATGCATTATTAATTAAGCTAGGACACTAAATAAGCGCCTGTCACCTATTTTAGTGTGTTTCCCCACAGTGGGCATAGAATGTGGGGTAATTATAGTGTGAAAAAGCTAACTTTGCTAAAAATGAAGCTATTCACATGGGAAAAAAGCAGGCAGTATGTGGCCAGTAAACAGAAGCCATTTCTGGCATAAAAAACACCAAATTTGAAAAGTGTTATTTTTATGCTTTTAAATAGCCAAATCAATAGTTTTAAATGAGCTCAATTGATCTGTCAAAGCGCATTTTGGATATTCTCAATTTTATAGCGCATATAGTCAACTTTTAAGTGAAATAAAGCGCATTTCTTGTTTTTTGCGTAAAACAATGAATATAACAGCTTTAAGTGTACTTAAAAACTATGTAGCCTTATACTTAAGGTTCTTAAGATTACCCTAACATATTCCAACTTAATATTAAGTACATAAGACTTATAAAAGGTGGATATATGCGTGTATATAAGGTGTTATAATGGCATTTTTTGTGTATTATCATAATTTTACTTATGTATACTGTTTGTGTACTCTCATTTATTGTTCCCATGTATAGTTCATGTGTTTAACTTAGCTTATAAGCACTTTTTACTCAGTCCTGGGGATATACAGGCTGACACTCACCCACCCAAAAAAAACAATAAAAAAATGATAAGTTATACATTTTATTTATTTATTTGTAATTTTCAGGTATTCAGAATAATTCTGTAGCATTAAAGATTAAACTTTAAAGAAATAAAACATAATAAATTATTATGAGTACTGGTTTTTTAACCCCTCAGCTGGTTGAACAGAAATTTATTTCTGTTTAAATTTTTTAAGAAGGAGGGATAAATTAGAAATTTCTTTTTCAGGTATCCATTTATCAAATTCATTTGATTTCCCTTTAAATCTTAGTAAATACTCAGTTCCTTTTTCTTTAGTAAGGATTATTTTCTTGAGTATTTTTTCAATCTCTTCTTTTTCCACAATTTCTTCAGGTTGCTTTTTGGGCCTTCCCCTTCTTTTTGGAAATAAGTCAGGATCATTTGCATGGTAAGGTTTCAATAATGAGATAGGGAAAACTGGATGTTTTCTATCATATGGAGCATATAATATGACTTCCACTGCATTATTACCAACCATTTTGCTTACTACAAAAGGTTCTACAAAGGGATCCTTTAATTTAACATTACCTTGTAAGTTAAAATGTAGTGTTGATATGAGGACTTCATCTCCCTTTTTAAATTCAAATTCTTTATGAGATTTGTCCCACCTTTTCTTTTCATATTCAAATGCTTTTTGTATGCATTCTTCTGCATGCTTTCTACACATTTGTTGCATATGAATAAAGGATTTAGTACCAGGGTGTATATCTATCCTTGGTAATTTATTTAAATGATTTACTGGGGTATTTGGTACGTATCCCAGCCAGAGTTCAAATGGTTTCTTCTCTGTTACAGAATGAGTTGTGTTATTATAAGCAAATTCAAGGCCAGGAATTAATTTTACCCAGTCATGTGTGAATTTCTCATTGTCTTTTTATTCTAATCCAAAGGCACAATATCTTCTGATCATGTCTTCTAGAGTTTGTATCATTCTCTCAGCCAGCCCATCAGTTTGTGGATGGTGTGCTGTAGACAATTTCAATTGACAACCTGATACTTCCATCAAAGATGTCCAGAACTCTGAAGTAAATTTAGGATCTCTGTCAGAGATTATGGCTTTGGGGAACCCAGCAGTATTCATCATCTGAGTGCACCATAATAATTCCAAGTCTTTTGCAGATACCTCTTTATGGGTAGGGATAAACTTACACATTTTTGTTAATCTATCCACAATTACCCAGAAAGAATTGAAACTTTCTTTTCCTGCTAATGGCAAGCCAGTTACAAAATCCATGTTTATAATTTCCCATGGAGCTTTTGGCTGCTCTATTTGTTGTAACAACCCAGCTCTCTTACCAGTTAATCTTTTAGATTTCTGACAAGAGTCACATGTTTCAATGTATTTTTGTACATCTTCTTTCATGTTTATCCACCAGGCTGTATTTTTAACTCTGGTTAATGTTTTGTTAAAGTCAAAATGACCAGCTAAGATGTCATCATGACAAGTACTCAACATTAACTCTTTCATAGAAGGTGGTATTAATATAACATTACTTAACTTTTTTCTGTAATATATATATCCATCTTCAATTGATAATTTACCTTTTTCCAATGCATTTTTATACTTTGGAGGCAAAGTTTTAATTAATGCACTCATGGAGGCATTTGTTGGATCATTAAGAATGGTAGATAGTTTAGACAAATCTTTATAAGATGAATAATTTTCTAATATAGTTTGCATAAATTCTTCTTCTAAATCCACTATATAAATCCCAAATATATGTATAACCTCATTTTCAGCTACATAAGCTGGGTTGTCAGCATCATTTGGCAAAGGACTTCTAGATAATAAATCCACATTAGAATGCAATGTTCCTGCTCTGTGAGTGATTGTCATTCTTCCTCTGTACTCTTTTACAGCTAGTTGCCATCTAAGCATGTGCCTTTTAGGTGTTTTCATGTTTAGCAATGATTTTACTGCACTGCAATCTGTTATAAGTTCAAACTTCTGGTCTTCCAGATAGTAATGAAGCTTCTCCAAAGCCCACACCACGGCTAAACATTCTAACTGTGTGGCACCATACCTTAATTCAGTTTTTCTTAAGGTTCTGGATATATAACAGATAACTACTTCAGATAATTTTCCATTTATTATCTGTTTTTGCTGTAAAGCAGCACCTAAACCTATGAAGCTTGCATCAGTGTACAAGATAAAAGGTAAGGTGAAATCTGGCAGTCCCAAAATTGGAGCTGTCATTAAACATTCCTTTAATTTATTAAAGGCATGTTGTCTTTCATTATTCCAAATGAAAGCCTCATTTTTCCTGATTAATGTTGTCAAAGGAGCTGCAATAGATTGGTAATTTTTTATATATTGTCTATAATATCCAAACATACCTAAAAAACTTTGAATTTATTTTACATTCTTAGGTATACCAATATTTTTTATTTCTGCCACCTTATTCTGGTCAACACAAATTTGTAATCCAGATACAACATGTCCAAGTACTTTCAAAGATTGGAATCCAAATTTACATTTCTTTAATGCAATTGTCATATTAATTTCATCCATTCTTTGAAAGACTCTTTTCAGGTGATTTAAATGTTCATCATATGTTTTTGAAAACACTATGATGTCATCAATATAGACCAATAGCCATCCTTCAACCATTTCCTGATGAAAAACACTATCCATCAATTTTTGGAAGACTGAAGGCGCATTCTTTGGGCCAAATGGCATTCTCACATACTTATATATACCCATATGTGTGGTTATTAATAAGTAATTTTGAGAATTTCTTTCCACAGGAATCTGGTGGTAACCTTTGTTTCCATCCAGACAGGAAATATATTTTGCTCCTTGTAAAGTAGCATGGATAGAAGCTATCCTTGGTAGAGGGTAAATATCATCTACTGTGTATGTATTCAGAGCTCTATAATCACCGCATAATCTTGCCTTATCTTTTTCATAAGAGATCAATACTGGTGAAATGACACAATACTTAGGTGTTGTGTCCACTTTTTCAAAAATACCCATTTCCAACAACATTTTTATATTGTCTTCAATATCTTTCCTTTTTGCAGGAGATTCTGGGTAAGGTTTCTTTTTTAGGCTGCCAGGAATATTATCCAAATCACAGCTTAGAGAGATTTTCATCTCATGGTCTTTGACCAATCCTAATTTATTTGAACCATGAGCAAATGCCATAGGATATGATTTAATCAATCTCAAAATATTTTCTTCTTCAATTTTTGAGAGTTGAGGACTGAAATAGGCCTTTTGGATTTCATTTTCCAATTCATCCACTTCATTGGTGGTTCTTCCACCTTGCAGTTGTTCTTCTCTAGGAGAAATGGCATACACTGAATTTTCAGAAAATATCTTGAATTTTCTCTTACCATTCACTCCTATTGTGAAACAACTGTTTGCAGGATCTAGTTTAATTCCAAATTTTATCAATTAATCATTGCCAATAATAAACCAATCACTAAAATTATTATTATCCATTACTAAAAATTCACAAACTGCTCTTACATATCCATTATTATATTTAAAGAATACAGCAGTTTTGTATTTGCCAATTGGATTTAATATTGAACCAAAACCCCTCCAGTTCTTTGTCTGAACAGGTTCTAGTTTTTACTTATACTTACTGTCAAGTTTCATTAATGTATTAATAGAAACTACACTACCTGCAGCCCCAGTGTCAAGAATGGCATTCATTTCTCTTCCACATATAATAACAGGTGCTCTGATAGGTGTTATTTTGTAAGTATCATGAGATACATCTTTAATTATTTCAGCTTCTTCAATGGAAGTTAAAGATGTATCTGTATGAGGTATAGCATCATTCAGGAACATTATATCCTGTTCTAATACAAATATCTCATTTTCATCATCACTGTAAGATATGTTACTTTTACAATCCTCACTGGATTCCACATTTTCATCTTCATGATTACTTGGTTCAGAATTCTGGGAGGTTTCAATAACATTTATTCTCTTCTTACACGTGTGACCCTTAACCCAAGGTTCAGTACATTTATAACAAGTGTTATTCCCTTGTCTTTTAGGGAAAAGGGGAGCTGAAGGTTTTTTCTTCTCCACTGGTAATTTACTTGTAGTAGGTTTTACCACATCAACACTTTTTCTGTAATTAATATACTTGGTTTCATATTTGTGGTTTAATAATATCTCATTGCATATGTTAATAAATCCAGAGGTATCTCTCATGGTTTCAGTTCTAGCCACAATAATGTCTCTAACTGATATAGGCAACTTGTATATTATTTTTTCTTTCCACTCTTCATAATCCATTTTTGGATCCATAGCTTTCATGATTTTTATTAAATTCATTAAAAATACCATAGGTTTATCTTCAGCATTTGGATTATATCTGGCCTTTTCATACAATCTTTGTTGAGTGATTCTAAATTTTGGGCCACCAAATTGCCTTTCAATTAGTGCCTTCCATTCATACCAGGAGTAATTAATTCCCTCACTCAATACAGATTCAAACCATAATAAGGCCACATCTGTAAATAAAGATATTAACTTTGAAGTAATTTCTTCATCAATTAATTTGTATGAAAACTTTAAGTTATCAATTCTTTGTATGAATTGCTGCCAATCAGATTTTGAATCTCCGTCAAAAGATGGGTACTGATCTAACTTAGGCCAGTTCTTTTGGCTAGTTTTTGCTTCCCTAAACTAAGGAATATTGAGTAATTCACTTACTTTAGAAAGATGATCATGTATTTAATCTTTTACTGATTTATTATTCTCAGAGCCCATGATACTATGTTCATGTTCCATCATTGGTGTTTCATTTGCATGTTTCATGAAAACAGGTACTCTTGCTACATAAGAAGTGTTATCTTTTATTCTTTCAGTATTTTTCAACATGTTTGCTACTTCTATTTCCACTCTTTGTAACCTATCCTGTATTACTGGTACATGAGTTAGGGTGTCATTTACATTTGAAAAAGATAATTTAACATGTCCCTCAATGGTAGCCTGTCACCGGACGACCTACGCACAAGGTCGAGGATGTTCCTGCAAGTGAGATGAGGGATTTAGAAACTTCTTCAAAGCACAGAGGAATGATTCGAGGAAGTGATTCGAAGGTCACTCCAAGTAAGAGCTACAGGTTCGAGGTATGTTCGAGAAGAATTATAAGATAGTTTCAAAGGTAATAGGAATTCTTAAGATCTCACGAAGGGTTGGAAACTCAATAATCAAAGATTTAGGATTTAGAAATGAATATTGAGAAAAATAAAAGAAAGATACAATAACAATGATTTAACTTAAAGATTTTACCCTTATTAAATGTAAATACATTTTATAATTTAATTCTAAGGAATATTGAACCAAATACCCAACCCTTTTATATCCTTTATTCCTCCTTGCATTGACCTCCCTCTCATCGCACCATTCCCATACCATTGACCATTACTAACATACACTTAGACCCTCTTCGCTAATATCCGTCCATGCTCAATTTACCCCTTTTAATTAATTAACAAACTTTTAATGAAAACTACTAATGTACTATTACGTTGATCCTAGCGCTGTGCGTCGCTTATTGAAAATGAGACTAAGGCACCCTATTGAGAGATTGACTAATTTAGATTTAGAGTTTAGGCTAGCGCAGTTGAATAGTAAGTACACAAAGGGGAATCACAGTTGCTATGGAGAATTGCTTTCTGCGCTTCGAGTATAGATTTAGAACTTGATATTATTGATTTAATGAGCTGCTTTTGCCTCGAGTTTCATGTGGCGCGTGACAGATGCCCGGGTATAAGAATCGCGAGCTCCTTTGAGCTTGAGCCATCTTCTCACACTAGTTTCCCTTTCCTCTATATATATATTTTTTCTTATTTATTAATTTCCCCATTTATAATTAATTGTTCTACTCCCACACCTACGCCTCCACACCCTAAAGCAGATGGGGGAATGGTTACGCGGCAGTTTTCCCAAGCTTGCACGGCTTGTGAAACTATGGAATACTTCTGTGTCGAAAGTACGGCAACTTGAGGCCCTCACCAGAAATGCGAGTTTTGCCGTTGGCGACGAGTGGTGTGCGATGCGTTGACGAAGAACGCAGAGATCGAACAACAATTTACCAAGACCAAGTTTTGGGTGATCCCTAAAACAAAAGAGGTGGTTGAAGACGTTTGGGATGTCTCAGTTGGAGACGATCAATCGGTGGGGGAGAATGATAAGGAGCTGAACAACAAGATCACAACCTGGGTAACCCAGGCCACCAGTTCGAAACGGGGTGTCGAAGAAGAAGTCGACAAATTGGTGGAGGAAGATGAGGATGAAGTCCCTGTTCCAGGGCGGACACCCAAGAAACGACGGGTGGTCATTGAAGATGACGAGGAGGAAAGAGAAGCAGAGGTAGAGGTGGCTCCAAGGTTGTTCTTAGAACCTTACCCCATCTTCGTAGTAAGTTTTAGTTGTTATTTTTTTTAGGGATGAGGTTACTGATGAGTTTTTTGTTTAGACATTGAATACCATTGAAGACCCAATTGGGGAACCTGCGTTGCTTTTGCCAACTGAGGCAAACCCTCCGGTCACGGGTGGAATCCAAGAACCTGAGGACACGCTGGACCAGGTGTGGTCAAAGAAACCTCGTCAGGGTCGACAAGTAAGGTTCGCAGAAGAGTTGTGTGGGGAGGTCGATACAATTATCGATGCTGCTTCCTTCGACGTGGGAGAGGAACTCTTGGAGATTGGAGAGGTGGTTCCGGTAGGAGAGGAGGAGGTATTTGAGAAATGCAGGAAGGAGATAAGGGTAATTTTGGAGAAGATGAAAAGATTGGTTCGAGAAAAATTAAAAGAGAAAAATTTGAAATGAAAAGGAGAGATGTAAAGAAGTAGAAAAGTAGAATTGTATTTTAGTTTTATTTTATTTTATTTTATTTTATTTTTTTATTATTGTAGGTGAATATTATTATTTTTTATAAGATTTGGGAGAGAGAGAAAAAAAAAAAATTAAATAAAATTTTGCTTTAGAATTTGAAAGAAGAAATTTAAATAAGAAAGAAAGAAGTTATTTAATTGAAGGAAGTTTTAAGTTTTTAAAAGAAAAATTTATGTAAGAGAAGAGGGAAAGAAAAAAAAATGGTTGGTGATTGAGATGAGTTTGTTGAAATGAGAATTTAATGAAAGAAGAATTTGTTATTTGCGAAAAGTTGTTTATTGATTTTTTTAGGAATTTTTTAGTTGAAAAGAGAGGAAGAAAAAAAAAAAAAAAAAAAAAAACAGAATTAGAATTGAAAGAGAATTTGAAAAAGAAGAATCATTGTTCGAAGAATTTTATAGGGAGATTTAGAGGTTGAAGTTAAGTTTGAGGAAATGGTTGTGTCGTACAAGATTTTGATGATTCGAAGGAAAGAAAGTTTTAAAGAGAGAGTAAATTTTAGAAAAGAAATTTTTTTTTTAAAAGAGAATTTTAAATTTAAGAAAATAATGTATTTAGAGAAAGAAAATATTTAGAGAGATTTAAGAGTTTTTTATTTTATTTTATTATTTATGTTTATTCTATTTATTTTATTTTATTTTAATTTTACTTTTAGTTGGTTTTGGAGAAAATTTTATAGAAGGAGAAGAGAGAAAAAAGAAAACAAGGCTAAGAAATTTAAGAGGTGTTTTAGATTTTTAAGAGAAAAAGAAAAAAGCAAAGAAAAAGAAAATTTAAAATAAAAGAAATTTTAAGGTTTTGGTTTTAAAGGATATTTCAAATGAAAAGATTTTAGGAGTTCAGGGGTGTTAGAAACATTTATGGCTGGCTCCCAGGATGTTTTGTCTGAGTCATTGAGGAAGCCTTCCCATTCCACAAGGTATTGAAGTTTCCCCTTGCGCATTCTTGGATCAAGGATACGACTTACTTCCCACTCTAGATGATCTTCTACTTTGACCAGTTCCGGAGGGGGTTGGTTCTTGCCCAGGTATATTTCTCGAGCCAGTTCCAGGAGAGATACATGGAAAACAGGGTGAATCGCCTGCCATTTAGGAGGTAACCTGAGTTGAAATGCAGTTTTAGAGACTTCAGAGTCTATTTCGAATGGTCCCAAGCGCTTTTCAGCCAGTTTCTTTGATGGTCTTGTTGTTCGGATGTTTCGTGCATCGAGCCATACTTTGTCGCCTGGTTTAAAGGAAGGAGCAGATTGTCGATGTTTGTCGGCCTGTTCCTTGTATCTTCGAATCGCTGATTCCAAATTTGTTTTAAGGTCTTCTTGGAGTCGTGATATAGTTCGAAGATAATGTTCCGCAGGATGATTAGTTCCTACATGGATTGAGTTGAATTGAGGATGTCGTCCATAAATGGTTTCGAAGGGAGAGTGTCGTGTCAAAGAATGAGTCGAGTTATTATAAGCAAATTCGGCCAGTGGTAACCATGTGGTCCAATCGTCTTGTTGGTAACTGACATACATTCGAAGATATTGTTCGAGGATTTGGTTAACTCTTTCTGTTTGACCGTCGGTTTCAGGGTGATAGGCCATGGAGAGGTTCCTCGTGATATTGAGTTGTTGACACAGTTGGGTCCAGAATGTGGATACAAACAATGAGCCTCTATCTGAAATAATATCATTTGGTAAGCCGTGTTTGGAAAATACATATTCTAGAAACAATTTTGACAAATCTTCTGCTGTAGCAGTAGTAGTGGTTTTAATGAAAATAGACATTTTTGAAAATCTATCTACTATTACTAATATAGCATCAAAATCATTAGAAAAAGGAAGTTGAGAAATGAAATCCATCGATAAAGATTCCCAAGGTTTAGAGGGAATAGGAAGTGGTTGAAGCAACTCATGCTTCTGGTGACGGGGAGCCTTATTCCTATTACATTCGTAACAAGCTTTTATATAGGCCTTGATTTCCCTGGTCATACCTGGCCAGAAGAAATCCCTCACTATTAACTGGTAGGTTTTATCAACCCCAAAATGACCAGCTAATGGAGAATCATGTTGACTGTTGAAAATCCATAATTTTATCTCATTGTTGTCGGGTATGACTACTCTACCTTCGAAGACTAATAGACCTGATTCAATACTAAATCTTTTGGCCCCTTGCTTCGAGAGTATTTTGTCTTTTAACCCTAAACAATATTTGTTCTTTGACTGAGCTTCGAGGATGTTGGATAGTGGATTTCAAAAAGATTGAATTGTCATCGAATTAAGTTGATGAGTTGTTAACATTGATTCGTTGAAGATTGATTGCACATTTGCTGGGTTCTTGTCAGCAAATGCGTCCCCCCGCTGTGGGTAAACGTCGTCCCGACGTGATAAGATATCTGGGACAATGCAGTTTTTACCTGGGCGATAGGAAATAGAGAAGGAAAATTCAGACAAAAATTTAGCCCACCTGGCTTGACGCCTGGTTAACACTTTGGAAGACATGAAGTATTTTAAAGCATTATGATCTGTTAAAATTTGAAAAGGACTATCTAGGCTGAGAAGAAAAGAACACCATTTTTTAAGACCATGGATAATACCTAAAAGCTCTTTGTCATGAATTTCATAATTTAATTCTGTGGCTATGAGTTTGCGTGACTCAAAAGCAACAGGATGAAACAAATTTTTTTCAGGATTTAATTGGGAGATGACCCCTGCAATAGCATAATCGCTTGCATCTGTCTCAACTATTGTTGAAGAATTGGGGCTGTGGTGAACGCCGTTTTTAGTGCTTCGAATTCCTTTCGTGCTGTAGAAGTAAAAACAAAAGGAATGTCTTTTCTAAGAAGAGAAGTAAGATTGGAAATAGTTTTAGAGTAATCTTTAATAAATCTTCTATAGAAGTTTGCAAAACCCAAAAATCCTTGGAGAGATTTAATGGTTTTGGGCTCAGGCCATTCCAGGATTTTCTGGACATTTTTGTCATCCATGACTAAACCGTCAGTGGACAACGTAAAACCTAAAAAATCGATTGATTTGAGGTGGAATTCACATTTATTATGCTTGGCGTAGAGACCATGTTCTCGAAGACGATTTAGGAACTGTCAAACATGATGAATATGTTCATCTAGTGTTTTTGAGAATATTAAAATATCATCTAAATAGACGACTACGAATTGTTCAACAACATCTTGAAAGATGTCATTAACAAAAGTTTGAAAAGTTGAAGGTGCGTTACATAATCCAAAAGGCATAACTAAATATTCAAAGCTACCAAATCTAGTGCGCATTGCAATCAGTGGTTCATGACCTTCTGCAATGCGAATCAGATTGTAAGCGCCTCTAAGATCAATTTTAGAAAAGAAATTAGCACCGTTGAAAAGGGTAAGAAGTAATGACATAGGAGGAACAGGATATGCATTCTTCTTAGTGACTTCGTTGAGCTTTCTATAGTCGACACACAACCTAAGACTACCGTCCTTCTTTTTTACAAAGAGGACAGGGGAGCCGGTTGGAGATTTACTGGCTCTGATGAAACCTTTGGCTACATTCTCTGCAATGTAGTCTCGAAGAACTTGAGATTCGTCCTTTGACAAAGAATAGACAGGACCTGCCGGAGGTACTGGGCCTATTAACTCTATTTGATGGTCGTAGGGTCAATGAGGTGGTAACTTATTGGCCTTGCGGATTGAGAAAGCATCGAGGAAATTGTGGTAGATTTCTGGTAGAAATGATTTAATGGCTTCAACGTTGATTTGGTTGTCCTCTTCATCTTCGAGAGAATCTGTCGAGGGGATACCTGTATTGAGAGAGCAGAATTTGATTACTTCGAGGCAATTTAAATCCTCTTCGAGTGAAGTCATCGAGCTAGAAGGGTTAGCCAATTGCTCATTTAGAGGAAGATCAGATGCTTGCAAGTCATCTGGCAGAGATTTGTCCTCTAGCAGGACGTTGTCAGGCGGGTTTTTTAACTCCCTATTGACCTGCATTGAAGAATCAGAAATATACTTAGAGCGTGGGGTAATCAATCCCTTAGTCCAATCGATTTCGGGATTCCAATGCGTTAAAAAGTCATGGCAAAGAATGGTATCGTCCATCCTTGGGGCGTCCAAGACTGATAATTCCCACTCGAAGGGGGGAAAGTTCGGAAAGTTGAAAACCCATAAAACTTTCTTACTTACCCAATATTTGGGTTCCTCTGATTCAACCAAATAGATTGGAGTTCGATCAACATCTGTAAATGTTAGTTGAAGCTTCTCCGCAAAAGATAAACTAACAAAAGAAATTGAAACTCCAGAGTCTATAAGACAACTGAAGGGGATATCCTCCTTAAAAAGAATGAATCTCAAGCAGTTTAAGGCAACTCCAGTCCTTAAGACATGGAGGTTCTGTGCACTGGGAGAGATAAGATAGTTTGCTTTGCACACAAGTAAACTATCTACTAGTTTTTTGACTTTGAACTAGTACCTTCTCTTTCCTTCAACTTTACACAGTCTTCCAACTTGTGCTTACCCCCACAATACATGCATAACCCATTATCTGCTCGTCTCTTCCTCTCAGCTTCTTTAAGTTCCCCTTTAGGATCCAGTACTTTGCTGATATCGCCTGGGGTCAAGCCTTTTGGTCGAGGTTTATCCTTTCCCTTATTGGGTTTGGATTGAGTCGAGGAGGATTGATTTGGTCGTGGGTGTGAAGAAGATCCTGATTTAAAATTTAGGCCTTGAGATTTGTTGGCATATCGACGATGTTGAAGTCGTCCTTGATAAACGCCGTCAAGTTTGAGGGTTTGATCCATTAAATCTGTTAAAGTAGTCATCTTCTGACCGTGAAGATTTAATTGATCTAGAATCCTCGAAGGAAGTCCTTTCTTGAAATGATACTTAAGGGCAGCATCATTCCAACCTACTCGAGTTTGAAGTGCTCTGAAGTTCGAGATATATTCAGAGTCTTTACCATTATCACTCATGCGAAGAAAATCAAGTTCAATTTCTGCGTTGTCAGTTTCATTAGGGTCCCCAAACAACATAAAAAGTTGGTCTTCGAACTTTTCCCAATTATTGATAAGTAAGTGGGTTTCTGTCAAAGAAAGCATGAGAAGATAAGGTTCGAACCATCTTTCTGCTTTCCCGGCTAGGAATGAAGAAGCGTAAACAACCTTTGATCGGTCGCTATTAAAGTTTCAAGGGTCATTATGGAACAGTAGCTTGCAGGTTTGCTAGAAGGGTCGCAATCTGTCGGGGTGATCTCCGTCGAATTTGTCAGGAGATTTCATAGAAGGAGTTTTGAACTTAGATCCCTCTGAAGACGTTGGATTTGAAAGGGTTTTCATGAAAAGTCTCATGAAATCTTCCAGAGAGTTAGATGGTCCAGGTTCTGAGGATTGACCAGAAGGGTGATTGTCAGTATAGTCTAGTATATAAGTATGATATAATAGTATTATTTTATGGTCCTACTACTTATTGATAAATGATTTAGTGATTAAACCTCAGGGGAAGACTAATAGAATAGTTATACTCAAATAAAACTCACAATACTTGGATTTAAATGCGTGCTAGTGGTGGAAAATAAAAGAATAAAATATAGTTATAGCTTATATAAAGATAATATCAATCTATAATGGCTTTATAATATATTTCTGAATGCTAATAATTGTATTGTAGTGGTTGTTTGAATTGTAGTAATTGAATGATGATAATAAACCGTTATGGTAAGGTAAACTCTTACAGTCGCCTTGCTGTAAGCAGAATCCGGAGTAGATATGTGGATTTAGCTGAAAACCCCGTCCTCCCAATAAAAATAACAAAATGAGAATTCTAAATCACTAAGCTAACCAGTCTACTTGGATCTGATTAATAAAAATAATGAAACTCTAAAATAATTAAAGCTTATTGAGATTTAAAAAAAGTGGCTGTTGAGAAAGAAATACTGATAACAACAATTAAGGTGTACCAGTGAAAGATCTGAAAAGATTGACTTTTATGTTTTTATAATAATTTGAGTTTTTATGAGACAGCAATAATCAAGTCCCAGTGACGAAGACCTTTCTAAAGATACCCTGTATGAAGTGTGATTTAACTTGTTGAGTAGTATTTCTAAAATGTTATTTATAAAATATAAAGTTATAAGGGTATTACAAATTTATTTAATTTGTTGAGTAAAAAAAATGAGACCGTGGTGGTTAATGATTAAGCTGTATGTTGTATCCCCCCCTTCAATTTCGAGTTTGAGAGGCGCTTAAGTATTCCTAGTCACGTGCCTAAGTTTTCCCCTCCAGAGCTCTCCCAGAGTCAATCCGAAGCCCGTAAGGAGTCCGTACGGAGTCCGAACGGAGTCGAAGCGGAGTCCGTCCGGACTTCCGGACTCAATTAGAACCTTAAAAACTATAATAAAAAATCTAGAAAAATTACACATGATAGAGCTACTTCCCCTTTACATACCAAACTAATTTTCGTAGTCTGCGCAGCTCTAATTACCCCGTGAAAATTCATCAAATTTAAGTAATTTCTGAAAACATAAATATTTCTATAAAACTTTAAAATTCATTTAAAAATATAAGAAAAATAGTAAAAAATTCTGGGAAAATTTCCCAAGGTTCTTGAGTGACTCGACTTGATACTTATAAACTCTTCAGACCGTAAAAATAAGTTTTCTCCGTAAAATAAATTGTTTTTTGCATAGGCATTTGCTTTTAACAAATTTCTTCATATTTAAAACTCAAATAAATTAAATAAAACCCTTTTATAAAAAATAATAGCGCCAATCTTGAACACCGTAATAACTCCATTTACGTATTTAGGTGCCATACTAAACTTTAGGCTACCACATCCTCCCTCCAATTGAGAATGTCCCCATTCGTAAAACTTTGCATAAGTGGTTGAGCAATTCCAAAAGAATTATCCTTTCTAATAAAATAATTTGATAAATTTGTTTTAGCTGGTCTTCTTTTAATTCTTTATAATAAAAACGTTGTTTCTTCTTCTCTGGCTCTATATAACATAAAATAAAATAATATAAATCTTGTGATGATTCCACTACTGAGAGCAAGGTTTGAATCCCTTCAGACTCCCATATACCAGTCTTCCTTCTTGTCACAGCATTGAGAGAGTGGATCTTCCTATGAGCCGAATACTCCTGATTCCAACCTCATAGGGCCCCCCACTGAGCCGAATTCTATGATTCCAATCTCGCCATAAGATCCTCCAAGCTTCACACCAAAAATAAATGGCCTAACTATGAGGCACTAAAAAAAATCATTCCCTAAAATCCAACTACCATCCTAACTTCTGATTCCTTCATCACAATTTTCAAACTTTGCTATACAGCAAACCCATAAAATACTTTTGCCAGGCTTCCAATAATAATTTTAACTTAAGACCATGTTAAAGCGCCACAAATTTCACCTAATTAACCATTATGCTTTCCTTAGCATCATCACCACCTAAAATTTTAACATCCTAAAGCTTATCAGCACCCAATTCCAGAAATAATTGAATAACCAGTTTAGAGTCTTAGTGGAAAGTGATAAATTAAAAGATTGAATTGAGTTATCCAAACAAGATTGACATTCCAGTTTAAAGTCTTGGTGGACCAAACATATAATCGATTGCCAGTTTTTTGTCTTGGTGGACCAAAGATTGTTTAGGTGCATAAATAACTTGATATATTCCTAAGTAAGGCCTAGGCTTGACCAAAGATTGAATAAATTTGATAATCCAGTTTAATGTCATAGTGGACCAAACATTTGATCGACAAGTAATCCAGTATAAGGCCATAGTGGACCAATGAATGTTGAATTATCCTGCAGATATTAATTTTCCAGTTTAAAGTCATAGTGGACTAAACAATGAATGAACTACCAGTTTAAAGTCATGGTGGACCAAACATTTGATCGATAAGAAATCCAGTTTAAGGTCATGGTGGACCCAACAGCTTGATAACAGTCCAGTTTAAGGTCTTGGTGGACCTAACATTTGATAACACTCCAGTTTAAGGTCTTGGTGGACCTAACAAATCCAATAAAAAAAAATTTAACAATAGTCTTGAAAATTAGCCAGTTTAAAGTCTTGGAGGACTAACAGCTCCAAAATTCGTATATAAAAAAACCTTAAAGAACGTCTTGAACAGTAGCCAGTTTAAAGTCTTAGAGGACTAACAGATCCAAAATACATATAAAAAACCTTAAAGAACATCTTGAACAGTAGCCAGTTTAAAGTCTTAGAGGACTAACAGACCCAAAATACGTATAAAAAACCTTAAAGAAGGTCTTGAACAGTAGCCAGTTTAAAGTCTTGGAGGACTAACAGATCCAAAATACGTATAAAAAAACCTTAAAGAATGTTATGAACAGTAGCCAGTTTAAAGTCTTGGAGGACTAACAGCTGTCTTGAAGTAAAATCCCATAGGTATTGAGTTCCCCTAGACCCTGTTTCCTGTCTAAACTATATGAATAAACTAAAAAGAATGATGACTGAAAAATAAAACTAAGAAATATAATAATAATTTTGATTTAATTAATTAATTTTTTTTTTTATTATTTTATTTTTTTTATTTATTTTATTTTTATTTTATTTTTTTATTTTTATTTTATTTTTATTTATTTTTTAATTTTTTAATTTTTTAATTTTTTTTAATTTTTTTTTTTTAAATTTAAAATAAAAGATTTTAGAAAAGATAGTTTTGAAATAAAAGTTAAAATTTAATTTTTAAAGAAAGATAAAAAAAAAGTAATAAAAAAATTTTTAAAATAAAATTTTAAAAGATGCCCCCTGGCCATTTGATGAGCCGTACCCTTGACATCATACCCACATCCAAGTGCAACTTGATGTGGTTACACAATTTAAAGAAATTGAAAGAAAGAAAATAAATGAAAGTTTTTAGAAGATAATTTTTATAATGATGATCACTGGGTGGGCTCCCTCCAATTTATAAAAATGATTAGAGACCACCAGTGAGCATCACCTTTACAATAATTCATAATATATATTAAAGAAAAGAAATCACAATCTAACATAAAAAAATCAAAAACAAAATAAAATAAAAGAATCTTGAATCTGGCGTTGAGAGCGGTGTCTCTTGATTCGTTCCAGTTTATAGTCTTAGTGGACTTCCTATAATTAAAAGACAAAGCCAGGATTCAACTAGAAACAGGAAAAATTTTGGAAACGAACATTATGGGGTAATTGTGTATAGAGCAGCCAGCCCATCAATTACCCCCACACTTGCCAATATTTAATTAAGAAGGTTCCCCTGTGAACACTTCTTCCAATAAATTTTTAAAATTTTCCAACACTATCTTCACCCATATTTTTAAGAATTTTAAATTTTGAAAATTTTCAAAGAAGGTTTTCTCGCATTTTGTTATGTTTCATCACAATTTCCTCGCCCATATGCAGTGTAACGATAGTAAAGTATTTTTGATAAAAATAAGAAGATAGTTTATCCTCGTTGCGGAGGAATCCATAAAATTTTGTAGATATCATAGTTTATCCTCATTGCGGAGGATCCATAAAATTTAAGAAATTTCATAAATGTCATAGTTTATCCTCATGGCGGAGGATAATAAAATTTGATAATTATCATAGTTTATCCTCTTTGCGGAGGTAGACTTCGGCACTCCTGGTGCCTCTAGGATAGAACCGTTTCACTTGATCGGCTGCTACCCTCTTCTTTAATACTACTCCATCCAACTCTTCTAGCACATATGAACCGCTGGAAACTTGCTCCTTGATTTTATATGGTCCATTCCACCTATCTGCAAACATCTTTCCCCACTGACTTTCCAAACTCCTATTATACACCAAGACCATATCTCCTGGATTCAAAGGATTCCTTAATCGATGTGCCAACCGCTCATCCCAATATCTGACTGATTGATTTCGGATCTTCATCATCCGCGAATATGCCTTTTCTAAATATTCTTCTTTCTTTTCTAGCTGCATCATTCTTGCACACAATAATTCTTCAGTAGTTTTGACCGTGTCCCAGTCAACTCCAAGATATGATTCAGCTTCTAAATCAACCGGTAAAACTGCTTTCTGTCCAAAAACAAGTTCATAAGGTGAAAATCTGGTCGTCCTTTTGGCAGTGATTTGATCAGCAAATAAAACTAAAGGTAAATAGTGCCTCCACTTTTCGGCACTTGTCCCACACATTTTAACTAAAGCATCCTTAATAACTTGATGCCCTCTTTCAACCATGCCTTCAGATTCAGGATAATATGGGGTTGCTACCCTAACCTTTGATCCAACTTTCAATACGGCCTCTTTAAACTCTGTCCCAAATTCAGGACCTCCATCTACTGTCACCAACTTCATCACCCCATACCTATATACCCAATTATTCAAAAAAAATTCTGCCATATTTTTGGCAGTTAAATTAATAAGAGGCGCTGCCTCTATCCAACCAGATAAATCATCTCTGTCCACAATTAAATATTTATACCGTCCCTCTTTTATATGAACGGCATCTAAACTAACTCTCCCAAAGAGCGTATATTCACCGGTCGCGCGTCCAGGTTCTTTTGGCCTTAAATAACTTCGTCTTTGACATTCTTCGCATGACTGAACCCACTGTTTAACAGCCATCTTCATGCCAGGCCACCAAAATCGATCAGAAATTCTTCTAAACATTTCTCCAACGCCTCTATGCCCAAGATCTTCATGCAGTGATTTCAAAACTAATTCTTGCCCCTTCTGTTGAGTTATAACTACTTGAGGATTTGGATACCTCCTCCTCATTAAACGTCGACCAGATAGGTAAAACGTAGATGACTTCCTCTTGATAGCCACCCATTCATCGTCTTCACAATCTTCTGGCCTCTCTAAAGTCAACAAATATTTGACTAACAAAAAATAAAAACCAGTCTGACCCCAGACTTCATCTTGAAAATCGATTAATATAACATCAATAGGGACTTCTCTATCACCAATATCACCTGCACATGAATGAGCCAATAATTGTTGACCCCTAAATAAATCTTTAATCGAGCTATGTCGTCGTTTTTCTTCTGAACCTTTGGATCCTTCGTAAACCGTATTCAAAGATACCTCTTTCTCTTTATCCACCTTTTTATTTAAATTCTCTAATTCTCCAACATATACACCATTCCTTAATTTACTACTATCCCACACTACTAATCCATCTTCCTCTACATATACCACATCTTCTTCTACCTCCTTTCTACCGAATTTATCTACACCTTTTCCAACAACTTTATTAACATGAAAACTATTTTCCTGTTTATCCTCTTGGTGGAGGTCATCATCATCATAATCTAAACACAATATTCCTGCCAGTTTAACCTCATGGGGGAGGTATGGAAAGTCTTCAGCTCCTTTAGTGCTGGCTTTGATAATAGGTATATCTTCATCGAACTCCTCTGAGTCTGAATCTTCTTCAGTGGGTGGTCTCCTTGATAAACCATCTGGCATAGTAAAAGTCTTGCCAGGCTTATGAACTAAATCAAATGAAAAATGTTGAATAAAAGCTACCCATCTCGTCATGGGTGCGTTCGGTAAACTTGGGGAATTAATCATCTGGATTAACGATTTCGCATCCACTTGCAACTCAAAATGTTGCCCCCACAAAATATGCTGAAGTTTCTTCAGTATTTTCGCCACACCACATAATTCCAATTTTGGTTGAGAATATCTTGATTCGACCTCAGTAAATACTACAGATTCATACCTAACTGGCCTGATGTAACCAGCTTTATCCATCTGAGACAAAACCGCCCCAGCTGCAACCTGACTTGAATCAACTGCTAAATAAATTCTGCCAGCATTTTTCGCATAATCCAACTTGTGCAGGACTAAATCCTTCCCCACAACCTCCTTCAACTTCACAAACGCCTTCTCACACTCTTCATCCCACTCCCAGTCTGCATCCTTTCTCGTTAACCGTCTCAATGGAGCTGCCAATGAAGAAAATTCCTTAATAAACATTCTAAAATATACGCAAACGCCTAAAAACCCTCTAACTTCGGTCGTATTCTTGGGTCTTGGCCAGGACTGAATTTTGTTAACTTTCTTCTTTGACATAATCCTACCCTCTCTACATACCACATGGCCTAATATTTCTAAGGCTGGCACACAACAGGAAAATTTTGAACCTGAAATAGTTAAACCAGCCTCTTCAATTTGAAACAAGACTCTTTCAAAAGTAATTGCAAACTCCCAAATGAATTTGCGTATCCCGGGATTCTCTTCCAACACCTGGTTATCATAGTCGGTTGTTGGTCCCTTAATTCCTCCATCATCTATAAAGATTCCAGCATATTGTGGAATTTCATCTTGAAGGATCCAAGCCATCTGAGCTTGATAAACTGCAACCGAATTCGTTGCTCCTTGAGGTAATCTTGTTAACTGTAAACGTCCTAGTGGCGTATCAAATGTAGTGAGAGGCCTTGAGTCCGGATGTAACTCTCTCTCATCATATCCACCCATAATATCTCCCAAACCATAACACACTCTCCCTGAAAACGCTTCAACAAACTCCTCAGCACTAGGTGGTATCCCAGCATCCTTTATTGTAACCCTATTTAATTCCCTTAGATCATGAACAACTCTAAGCTTGCCATTTGGTTTCTTGATACAAAATACCGGACTAGAATAACTTGACGTTGATTGCTCATACAGTCCAGTGCATATCCGTTCTCTGACAACTTCAATATAGGCTTCTTCTAATGCAGCCGGAATAGGAATCAGTTTCTGCTGCCACGGTTCATGACATACCACAGGAATCTTGTAAGGCTCCCAATAGGAATGCTTCAACACACCCCTCTCCTCTTCTACAAAAGCAATGGCCTTCTCTCGCTTGACCATCACATCCAACAACAACTTCTTCTCTTCTCCAGACAACCAACCATCAGGTCCAAAATTAACAACACCTAATCTATCAAAAGTTATTCTTGACATTTCAGAAAATTCAGGCATATTCTTCACCAAGGGACATTCATAAGGATCTCTTGATAACCTTGATCTTCTCAAAGGTGGATTTAATTCAGCAGGTAGCGGTTCATTAATAGGTCGAACTTTATTTGCTACCTTCTTATATTTGGCTGCGTCCAAATCTAAATAAACTTGAGGTAAAACATTTTCTTTTGTACCGCCATTAAAAATTTTATCAAATGAATCTTCTTCATCGCCAGAATTGGAATAAGAAAAATTAGAAAAATATTTTATTTCATTTTTAAATTTTACCCTTTTCTCCTTTCCCTCGTCTAATTTATAAACAGATTTTCCAACACCTTTGCTTCCCTTATCCAACAGTAAATCACCCGTAAAGAAAGTTGGCAGTTTAACCTCTTGCTGGAGGACCGGAATTGAATTTTCACAAAAATTATTTTTTTGTGTTTTAATTATACTGAGATTTTTAATTGGGTTTTGATGTGATTTTTGCAGTTTACCCTCTTGCTGGAGGTCCATAATAGAAGGAGATACTTGCAGTTTAACCTCTTGCTGGAGGCCCGGAAACGAATTTTCACAAAAATTATTTTTTTGTGTTTTAATTATACCGAGATTTTTAATCGGGTTTTGATAAGATTTTTTCAGTTTACCCTCTTGCTGGAGGTCCAAAATAGAAGGAGATAATTGCAGTTTAACCTCTTGCTGGAGGTCCGGAATAACATTTTTACATAAGTTATTTTTTTGTGTTTTACTTATACTGAGATTTTTAATTTGGTTTTGATGAGTTTTTTGCAGTTTACCCTCTTGCTGGAGGTCATAAAACATACCCTTCCAACCTTTATCCAACCTAATTTGGCCCATTTTGCCTTTTTCGCCATTTTTAAATTTAATAGAAAAACCGGGTAAATCCAATAAACATATAGAAAAGTCCAAAACATATTTGCACTCCAAAGTAATATTAACAGAAAATAATTGAGAATCCACTTGAATTATCTTCAAGTGAGCTGACCTATTTCAATCGGGGATCTCATCCTGAGGAGAGATTACAACATTAGAGTGATCAGCCCCTGCTACCCCAAAAAATGAGGGCATCCATCCTTTTCCAACAAACATAATTCACCAGAAGCCGTCCATTTTATATGCCGCTTCTTGGTGCATACACAACACTGGCACAGAGTAGTAATCCCTGGCCGTGTTTCCCAACCTTCATCTCCAGGAGGTGCTAACCGCATATGTAACCTCCGCATATCTTCACCAGTGATCTCCAAACTAATCCCCATGCCAGCTTGATACCCTATCCTGGCCTCAAAATCCATCAAAAAAGGACCACCAAGAAAAGTTTTGACTGCTCCTCTGGCCACATAAAAGTGAACCTTACCAACAGAACCACCAATGCCTAACCTGACATGCTCAGCTGTACCCATCAACTCTGTTGCATGCCCTCCAATACCTCTGAGGTTTCCCCCAGTTCCACTTTTAATTGGCAAGCCTATACTTGTCGCTTGCTCCAATGAAATTAAATTAATTTGAGACCCTGAATCGACCAAGGCCTTTACTTCTTTACCGTTAAGAGTTACCACCAAGTAACCCAGGGGAGCGGAAAAATGCGTATCTACATCTTCCCCAAACTTTTCAGCATTTTCACAAATATATTCCACCTCTCCAGTGGAAACCCGACGCCTCATCAAATGCTTCTTTTGCTTTTCAGCAAGCGCCGGACTAATCGTAAATAACTCCCCCAAAGATAAGGGAATCTGCAATTGATTCACCCTATTCAAAACTGCGTCCATCGCATTGGCTTGACCAGAAACTACTTGCCGCTCATACTGGACCTTTGATTTAACAACCTTGGCCCTGGGTACCTCTTGAGGTCCAACCAAGCCATCTTCACCCCCCATTATAACATCTTCACTTTATATAACCCTAACTCCGTCACCAGCTTCTTGCACTAATCCTGATCCATCGCTAGTCCTTCTTACACCCTCCATTGGGATGGGACCGCTAAAACTTGGTCTGGGTAGAGACGCCAACGGTACGTCCTCCTCAGAATCCAAATCATCCTCTGGCATAGGCTCACCATTTAAATCAAACTTGCCATAACTAGGGGGCCCCATATCAGCAATCTCCTTCTGAATTTTATATAATTCGTCCTTAGAGTAAGGGTTCAATTTGTTGGCGGCAGTTTGAGCACTAGAATTTTTGTCCTTTGAGTAAGGGTTCACTTTGTTATTGGCCTTGCCAGGATTAGCCCTCAATTGGCTCTGAATGCTACTTTTCGCCTTAGTAGCAGCTGCTCTTCTAGCAGCATTAACATTGTATTTGCCAGCCATGCAGCTACCCTCCACCTGGGAAACTGTCTCCAGCTCTAAACCTCCAAAAGAAGTAGAAAATGTGGCTTTACTGACCTCTTTCTCTTTACCTTTGTCAGCTTTTCCACCATTACCATTACCATTTTTGCCACCCTTGGCATTAACATCTTCATCCGTCACCTCTTCAAATCTGGCTCTCCTTTCAGCCGTTAAACTTCTTCTGACCAAATCAGAAGGAGACTGTCCTTCACTGGGCTTGATGAACGAACCATCTGGAAATTTATAAACTTTACCATCAAATGAAACTTTCCCAGCATCCATATCCTTATCAAGAGCAAAACAAACTGTTGCTCTGTGCCCTCTCCTATTACAATAGGAGCACACCTTTGGCTCATCATAGCCACCTCTATAATTACTACCACCATTCCCACCATTTCTCCCATTGCCTGGGAAGCGGTTACCGTTGTTATTGCCATTATAATTTCGACGTTCATAACCTCTGGAATGATAAGAAGTCGACGTCGACGAAGAAGCGATTGGGGCCTTGTTGGCCTTCTGAGTCTCTTGAACAAATATTTTTAATTTTTTCGTTAAATCGGCCAAGTGATCGACCATCTTATTATCTACATTGCCCTCAACTTTAGCAGCAGGTAATCCCATTTGAGCCTTCTTGGCCTCCTGGGCTTTGACCATAATATCGTTGTTTTCGGCCAAAACTTCGCTAACCTTGCTAACATATTGAGTGCATGACTCTTGATATTTTTCCAACGCCAATAACTTTAGATGGGCCTGAATGTTGTCCTTGATAACCTCCAGAGTCGGCAGTTTCTGCTCACCAGTAGGCAGTTCCTTCATCAAATCTTTTCTTGAAAGATCCTTCAAGATGTCCATACAAATATCCCTGCTGCATGCTGTCCAAAACAAATATTTTGCTTGGTTCTCATGCACTAACTCGTCCACCAGTATGAGATATTCCACCACTTCATCAAACTGAACACAGAGCTTTTTGAAGTCAGCCATAGAAGAAACTCCACCTTTTGCTTGCCAGTCTCCAACAATTTTATTGAGGTCCATCATAGTAAACCTAACACCCCATCTACCAACCATAGCTTTAGAAAGCTTAACCCAATCCTTGTCCTTGAATGCCTGCATAGCAATAACCTCTTTTTCCACCTCCCTATCAGAAATAAAAAATCTAACTTGCTTCACCATGTCCACATGGGAAGCACCATCAACAGCAGCAGCAGCTTCATACCTGCTAATGAACCATTTAACCTCCTCCCCATCAAACTTTGGGCCATTCCAAGAAACAATTCTAACTGAGGTAGTAAGAGGGTTAGAAGATCCAGAAGCAACAGCAGAAGAAGACATCCCAATAAGTAATGAAAAGCGTTAACAATCGATAAAATAACAAGCCTCTTGCAGGCCAATAACAAAAATCCAATTAGTGTTCCAGAAAATAAGCCTCTTGTGGGCTAATAACGTTCTTGATCCAAGTAAGTCTTTAAAGAAAGCTAGAGAAATCGAACCCCACGTTGGGCGCCAACTATGGTAAGGTAAACTCTTACAGTCGCCTTGCTGTAAGCAGAATCCAGAGGAGATATGTGGATTTAGCTGAAAACCCCGTCCTTCCAATAAAAATAACAAAATGAGAATTCTAAATCACTAAGCTAACCAGTCTACTTGGATCTGATTAATAAAAATAATGAAACTCTAAAATAATTAACGCTTATTGAGATTTAAAGAAAGTGGCTGTTGAGAAAGAAATACTGATAACAACAATTAAGGTGTACCAGTGAAAGATCTGAAAAGATTGACTTTTATGTTTTTATAATAATTTGAGTTTTTATGAGACAGCAATAATCAAGTCCCAGTGACGAAGACCTTTCTAAAGATACCCTGTATGAAGTGTGATTTAACTTGTTGAGTAGTATTTCTAAAATGTTATTTATAAAATATAAAGTTATAAGGGTATTACAAATTTATTTAATTTGTTGAGTAAAAAAAATGAGACCGTGGTGGTTGATGATTAAGCTGTATGTTGTATCCCCCCCTTAAATTTCGAGTTTGAGAGGCGCTTAAGTATTCCTAGTCACGTGCCTAAGTTTTCCCCTCCAGAGCTCTCCCAGAGTCAATCCGAAGCCCGTAAGGAGTCCGTACGGAGCCAAAGCGGAGTCCGTACGGAGTCCGTACGGAGTCGAAGCGGAGTCCGTCCAGACTTCCGGACTCAATTAGAACCTTAAAAACTATAATAAAAAATCTAGAAAAATTACACATGATAGAACTACTTCCCCTTTACATACCAAACTAACTTTCGTAGTCTGCGCAGCTCTAATTACCCCGTGAAAATTCATCAATTTTAAGTAATTTCTGAAAACATAAATATTTCTATAAAACTTTAAAATTCATTTAAAAATATAAGAAAAATAGTAAAAAATTCTGGGAAAATTTCTCAAGTAAAAATAAGTTTTCTCCGTAATATAAATTGTTTTTTGCATAGGCATTTGCTTTTAACCAATTTCTTCATATTTAAAACTCAAATAAATTAAATAAAACCCTTTTATAAAAAATAATAGCGCCAATCTTGCACACCGTAATAACTCCATTTACGTATTTAGGTGCCATACTAAACTTTAGGCTACACCACCGTCAAAATCCCTCCTTACTTATACCCAAATCCACTGGAGTGCACAGACCTTCAATCCAGATGATGTCACTGCTATCCCCGGAAATTACAGCACTGTGATAGCCCATCACCTCCCCATGGCTTCCACTTCAAGAAGTTTCAACACCCAGACCTCCAGTAAGGACCCTCCATCACTATTAATAATAACACAGATCCATACCATAAATAGAAAACCCAGATAAAAGCGGATACCATAAAGAAACAGGTAAAATAAACAATCAAAAAGAGATTTAATGAAACTAAAAGCATATAAAGGAAACAAATAAAATTTCCAAGCCCCCAATAACATCCCCAAGCATCCATATTAACCCAAAAACATCCTTTCAACCCATAAATCCGTGAATAACCATCCAAGGAAGTAATTTTAGTTGTCCAAACTGGGTGTATGCGCCTGAAATAGGTGTCTATGCTTCTGTAGGCGTTGTGAGTTCACTGATTTCGTCCATATGACCTAAAATAAGCAGAAAAACAAAGGTTATAGGCTATTAAGGGGCTAAAACCCACTTATATACCTAAATATACATAATATACTGCATATTTCACTGAATATGAGATTTATGTATACATATAAGCTTATGTATGTCAATAATTACTTCATATCACTTAAGATAAGTATATTATGACTCCATTACCACCTTAATAAGTATTATTAGTCCATGGATAAGCTATTTAAACTATTATAAATTATATAATAGAATAATAATTATATATATATATAATAAAATAATATATATTATTATTTTAACCTTATTTTTAAGATATAAGCTTAATCTACTTAAGGTTATCTTATTTTAAGCATAAGAAATACTCAGTCCTAAGGATATTTAGGCTGACAGTGATTGGCTGGGGCGGATGGTGCCTCGTGCATTGTATCCTCTCCTTCTTCTTCATCACTAGAATCCTCAAAATCTTGTGCGATGTCTTCTACAGATTGAACTGAATGTTGCCGTTCCCTAAGGTTGAGTGGTTCCAAAGAGTGAGTGCGGGAGACAGACCTTGTGGCTGTTTGCCTGCCCCTAGTGCGAGATTTAGTAGTAGCGCCCGTAGGAGGAGTGCGTTGAACAGGTGCCATTTTAAAACTTTAAAAACACCTAAAAGGACGTAGTAGTGCAAAGAATGAGAACTACGGAGAATTAAGTTATACTTTCACCGGATACCCTACGCACAAGGTCGAGGATGTTCCTGCAAGTGAGATGAGGGATTTAGAAACTTCTTCGAAGCACAGAGGAATGATTCGAGGAAGTGATTCGAAGGTCACTCGAAGTAAGAGCTACAGGTTCGAGGTATGTTCGAGAAGAATTATAAGATAGTTTCAAAGGTAATAGGAATTCTTAAGATCTCACGAAGGTTTGTAAACTCAATAATCAAAGATTTAGGATTTAGAAATGAATATTGAGAAAAATAAAAGAAAGATACAATAACAATGATTTAACTTAAAGATTTTACCATTATTAAATGTAAATACGTTTTATAATTTAATTCTAAGGAATATTGAACCAAATACCCAACCCTTTTATATCCTTTATTCCTCCTTGCATTGACCTCCCTCTCATCGCACCATTCTCATACCATTGACCATTACTAACATACACTTAGACCCTCTTCGCTAATATCCGTCCATGCTCAATTTACCCCTTTTAATTAATTAACAAACTTTTAATGAAAACTACTAATGTACTATTACGTTGATCCTAGCGCTGTGCGTCGCTTATTGAAAATGAGACTAAGGCACCCTATTGAGAGATTGACTAATTTAGATTTAGAGTTTAGGCTAGCGCAGTTGAATAGTAAGTACACAAAGGGGAATCACAGTTGCTATGGAGAATTGCTTTCTGTGCTTCGAGTATAGATTTAGAACTCGATATTATTGATTTAATGAGCTGCTTTTGCCTCGAGTGTCACGTGGCGCGTGACATAGCCATAATATTCTGAGAGTGTTCTAATTTATTTTCTAAATTTCTAATCTAAGATTTTAAGCCCTTATTCTCATTGACTAATTCATTATTTGAATTTTCAATAATTTTTAATCTATTGGCTGTTGCACTCAATGATTGTGTTAGCTGTAATAATACCTTTTCTGTATTATTGTTGGACTCTTTTGAGAACTCTTCCAATTTTTCAATTCTCAATAATAATTTACTTATTATCTTTGATTCCATTGGATTTTCTTTTAAAAAATATTCTATTTTTTCTGTGTCCAACTCAGAAGACTCATCATTTGATTCCAATTTTATATTAATAGCATTATCCTGGTGATCAATAAAACTATCTACATTGTCTTTGTGCAAAGACAAGTTTAACATATTTTTTTCAAATGAATAATCTTTTAAATCATTATCAATCATATCCAATATTTCCTTATCAATCTCATTACCTATAAGTAATTCATTGTTAGGTTGATGCAATTGATCATAAGAAGTTGGATGACTCACCAAGGTTCTACCCCATTTCCCCTGTAAGGGTGACTGCTGGATCCTTGTTGAGGAGGATTGTTGTAATTTTGGGCGTACCAATCCCATTTCCATTTTCTTACTGTAATTTTTTGGTCCTCCTCTTGGGCTGGAGGTGTTGCTATGGAATTGTTGGGTGCCACTGTTGGTGCTTGAGTCTTTATGTCCACTAGAGCTTAGTTGACTTCTATGAAACCTTGAGCTGATCTGGTCCACTATGTTGTTGACTCTTATTGTCAAGGTGTTCAGTAGGGTGGATAGGGAGTGAACTTGTTCTTGTAATGTATTTTTTGACTTCTTTATTGAAACCTGGTTTAAAAGCTTTTCCCTTTCCTCCAGAGACATTGGTGGAGTGTTGTTGATTATAGGAGAGTCCTGGCCCTCCATTTGAATGTCCTGTAACAGGTCTTTCAGCTCTAGGTATTAAGTTATAAGGTTTTGCCTTATTACTTACAATATCATTGTTGTCACACATTTTCACGTGGAATTTTAAAAAATAGAAAGTTTAGATATGACAACTTCAAAGGGAGTTTTATCAGTATTTATCAATACCACTGAAGACAATTTTATTGCTTACTTATTGGTATGAAGTGAATCTTTAAGTGCCAAAAGTCAAATATGCTTTTTATGTAGTCACTTGATTTAACTGGTCTACAATATGTAGCCGTGTTTTTATATTTAAAAGAAAACAACTGTCAGTAAGATTCTTTCTAAATATTTAATGAATGTTACAAACCAATAAAAAGAAAAGATTAAGAGTCCTGTTAAAAGAAAACAATTAATCAGTTTAATTGGTTTATTATCTGAAAAGATCACAAATTTAATTGGTCTATTGACAGACTCCCACTAATAACAATTTTATGTTAAATTAGTGGTAAAATTGTTGATTCAATATCACAACTTTATTATATAACAGGGCTTCATTTTCTGAAATCACTATATAAGTGACCCCAACCTGTTTTAATTATCCAAATATTTCTATAGGGATATTATTTACGTGCACCTTCTTTTGAAAATTTCACTTACTGGATTATAACAGAATTCTTGAGGAAAGGCCCCCAATTGTCAGGCTAAGGTCAAGTACAAGGATGTGAACTAGCTTGAATGGTCAGTTGTCTAGAAGATTTAAATGGTCCCATATGAATACTGTAGTATAAATCCAATGAGTAGTAAAATATAATCAAATTTAAAGGTCTCAGTAATATAATTCTCACTAGTTTTATATATGGCTTACAATCTTTGTAGTTGGTAGAGAAATAGATTTTATAATTCAGATACTATCCAAAAGTCTTATAAAAGTACTAGTTGAAGTGTATTGTAATTGATTTGGTTATATGGTGTAAATTGTAATGATAAAGAATGTAGAAACAAGACCCAAAAACCTCCTCCTTTTATACACACTGAGTTCCCCAATAAATCCCTTGATATACCATCCAATACACAGTAAAAGACACCTCAAATCCACTAATAGACCTGCTCATCAACATCCCTAGTGATCCATGACATAATTAGACAAGTAACAACCGCCAAAATCCTGTAATAATAAGGGAAATCCATCAAAATTAAAGAAAAAGACAAAAAGAGAATATATGCGTATAAAACAATAATATGAAAGACTAAAGGAGACTTTTTAAGGTTAATAATAGCTTAATAATAAGGAGGATCTACTGTAGAAATGGAGGGGCTAATCCTGAAATTATACTACGTGAAATTCCCATCGAAAAATTCCCAAAATTGACTGAGAAACCACCAAAAAACTTAAAACAGAGCGTGAGATGTGGGGTAACTACATGCAGTCCTTGGCAGGCGCTTGCACGGGTAAATCCTTGACTAAAATTAGGCAAATTTAAACGTGGTGATGAAATAAGATGCCAAGAATGAGGTTATTAATGAAATTAGTGCATATAAACAAGGTCAATGCACTATTAATTAAGCTAGGACACTAAATAAGCGCCTGTTGCCTATTTTAGTGTGTTTCCCCACAGTGGGCGTAGAATGTGGGGTAATTATAGTGTGAAAAAGCTAAATTTGCTAAAAATGAAGCTATTCACATGGGAAAAAAGCAGGCAGTATGTGGCCAGTACACAGAAGCCATTTCTGGCATAAAAAACACCAAATTTGAGAAGTGTTATTTTTATACTTTTAAATAGCCAAATAAATAGTTCTAAATGAGCTCAATTGATCTGTCAAAGCGCATTTTGGATATTCTCAATTTTATAGCGCATATAGTCAACTTTTAAGTGAAATAAAGCGCATTTCTTGTTTTTTGCGTAAAACAATGAATATAACAGCTTTAAGTGTACTTAAAAATTATGTAGCCTTATAATTAAGGTTCTTAAGATTACCCTAACATATTCCAACTTAATATTAAGTACATAAGACCTATAAAAGGTGGATATATGCGTGTATATAAGGTGTTATAATGGCATTTTTTGTGTATTATCATAATTTTACTTATGTATACTGTTTGTGTACTCTCATTTATTGTTCCCATGTATAGTTCATGTGTTTAAATTAGCTTATAAGCACTTTTTACTCAGTCCTGGGGATATACAGGCTGACAATTACCCTTCCAGAAAAGCTCAAATTTAATTGGAATATATCCAAAACCAACTTGGATGAGTTCAAAAATAAGTCTATTAATATTATTATCAAGGGTGAAGATTGACTGTGGGAAAAAATTATGAAGAATAATGTTGGAATTGGTGAATGTTCTTGGCATGTGTCAATTTCTCATGGTTGTTTTTTTCTGTAAAGAAAAATACACCTTTGGAGCATAAGGAAATGTTTGAAAAGTTCTTTGATTGTGCAGAAGCTTCCCCCAATGATTGAGAGATAATATTCCGTGTTGAGCAGGCAAATCCAAAGCAGAAAGCTCAGGTTGGTATAGTCAATTTTCTTGAATATTTTATAGGTTTTACTAATTTAATTATTATTCATTTTTGCTACAGAAATAAGCTATTTTAAAAAGCCTACAATCAAGCTCTTTTAACAATGATGATGATGATGATTGATCTGATACTCCAGAGATGGGACAAGGAGCTCAGTTAACTGCCAAACATGTTGATCTGGTCTGATTAATGCAGGAGTTACACCCACCTCATGAGTTAATCACAAATTACCCAGACAGTTATTGCTGTGTCAAGCTTGCAAGGCCTCATGAGTACTTTATTATCACACCAAACTTTGAAAATCTGTGGGAATGAGCAATTGTAGGTTTTTGATTTTTTTACTTGTATATTTTTTTGACATTTCTAACTTTTTAAAGTGTTAAAATCCATCTGAGGTTAAACATTAAATCCCACCAAAGAGTCCTATGCTCCAGTTTGAATAACCCAAAAGATCTTCTGAAGTTACATGGTATCAGGCCTCCAAATAAAATCCTGATGCTAATATAATGTGAGTTCTTTCTACTATTTTTGGTAATTCCCTGAATGCCTCTCCCCCTACCTGAATTTCCCCCTTCTAACCATAGGCCTCAGCTTACATCCTCTGATTGTGATCCATGTGAATATGATACAACAACAATATATTTTCTTTGCTACTCTAAGGTTGATATATATGATGAAGATCTGCAGCAAGTTTTGGAAAATCTACACTTAATAAATTGGACATTTTTCAATCATTTACTTCAGATGAGTTAGTTGAAGCAGGGGCTCTCTAAGCATTTTCTCTTATTTGTTTTTGCAAAGCTAAAACTTATCATACATGTCAGCCAGTAACTTATTAAAAATAGTAAAACTGGTCTGATTAAATGTATTACTCAATAGATTAGTTATTTAAATATTTAAATATTTTAAAATTAATATTTCAAAATCTTTAAGTATTATACCGTGTAACTAAAATTGATAACTATATTAAAATTTATTTTCTATCTTTAAGTTGTTTATTTTTATGTATGCAAGCATTTAAATTTAATTAATTTTTATTCCAATTTTTATAAAATTAATTGAATTAAAAATTATAAAACCCACGTCAAAGTTTTAGATCTAAGTCCGTGCAATTTGTCAGCCGGTTCGTCTAGAAGATGGGGAAAAGGAAGAAGGGAAAGGAAAAGACTAAGGAGAAGAAAAGGATAGAGGGAAAAAAGAGAACTTGGACAATGAAATAGTGGACTAATAGACAAGAAGGGAGGACAAGAAGTGAACAGGTTTAATAGTAAGTATTTTATCTTTTTTTTTCTCTGCTCAATTATCAACTACAACTAATCAAATATTCTTAAGGAAACCTTCTAATTGTATTTAGTATTTAAGGGAACTGACGCGCCACTATAAACAATAAAATATAATAAAATATTTAAAATAAGATGAGTAAGTAAGTGATGCGGAAAAAGGGGTCTATCAAGGGCCTTTTTATAGGCAATGGGACCTCTAAAGAGCTACAAATGACTATATACAAAATAGTAATGAGATAAAACAAGAAGATTAAAGAAAATACTTGTAACATAGTAATTGAGAGAAAAATATACAAAAATAAAAATCCCAATTAAGAAAATAATTTTCCCACCATAAATCCCCAAATCAGTTAATTAAAAATAATGAGTAACTAAACAACCCTGTGACATAAGAACTATGGGAAAAATTAATTCAAAACAAGTATTACCATATGTTTTCAGATTTTTAAGTGAAACAAATAAAATGTTTTGACGCAAAAAGGTATGTAATCAATTTAATTCAGTGTAAACCAACATTAATTAATTGTTTTAACTATGTAATTAAATAACTAGTTTAAATGAAACAATTAATTAATTTATATTGAGAATTTTTAATACTATTTTATTAAATAAGTTTTTTTTTAAATTATTTAATATATCATTGACAGAATTAAGGGTCAAAAAAAAGCGCCACTAATTATGGATAATAGTTTAAATGAAAAGGTTTAATTACATATTCAAATTAAATAATTAATGTAATTACAATATAAGATAAAAAGATGTAATTATATTATAAAATTGTAATTAATTAATTAATTATTAAATACATAAAAAATGTTTTCTTTATATGGAATATGATAATTCAATTGATGTATATTTAATTTATATGATAATAAAATTAATATAAAATTTATTTTACTTGTAAAATAAAATATTTATATAATATATTATGTGATATAAATTAAATGTGAATACATAAGCTGTAAATATTATGTCCTCTTTTAATTTCAATGACTTTGTATGTTTATTTACTGGGCTCCTGGAACAGTCTGGCTGACACTCCCTCACTCTAAAAAAAACAATAAAAAAAAGCTATTATTTTTTCTTTTTATACTTTTTTAACAGAGTAGGAAGGTTTAAATTTCTTTACCAGGTATCCATGCATCATATTCAGATGACTTATTTTTATATCTTAGCAAATACTCAACAGCTTTTTCAGAAGTGACAATTCTATCATTCAGAATTTTATCAATTTCCACAGTTTCAGTGATTTCATGAGGGTTTTTCTTAGGTCTTCCTCTTCTTTTAGGAAATAAATCACTGTTGGAAGTCTAAGGTTTCAGCAGGGAAATGGGGAAAACAGGATGTTTTCTATCATATGGAGAGTATAACACAACTTCAACTGCATTATCTCCAATCATTCTTTTAACAACAAAAGGCCCTACAAAAGGATCTTTCAATTTGTTCTTACCCTGTAAATTGAAATGGACAGTAGATATCAAAACTTCATCACCTTCATTAAGTGTGTGTTCCTTATGGGATTTATCCCATCTTTTCTTTTCATACTCAAATTCTTTATCAATACAATTCTGAGCATGTTTTCTGCACAGTTGTTGCATTTGAAAAAAATATTTGACACCAGTGTGTAATTCCAATTTAGGAAATTTACTATTGAGTATTTGAGCAGGAGTATTAGGGAAATAACCTAGCCAAAGCTCAAAGGCTTCTTTTGAGTAACAGAGTGAACAGTGCTATTATAAGCAAATTCAAGACCTGGGAGCAAAGTAACCCAGTCGTGAGTAAATCTGTCATTATCTTTATATTCCAAGCCAAAGGCACAATACCTTCTAATCATATCCTCTAGAGTTTGAATCATTCTCTCAGCTAGACCATAATTCTGGGGATGGTGAGCAGTAGATAATTTTAATTCACAACCACATATATCCATTAAAGACATCCAGAATTCAGATGTAAATTTGAGATCTCTGTCAGATATAATGGCTCTATGGAATCCAACTATATTTAAAATATAAGACCACCATAAGAAAGCTAAGTCTTTGGTGGAAACATCCTTGTGTGTGGGAATAAATTTGCACATTATAGTAAATATATCCACTATTAACCAACAAGAATTATAACTTTCTTTACCTGCTACAGGAAGACCAGTAAAAAAATCCATATTAATTATTTTCCAGGGAGCATCAGGTGCTTCAATATGTTGTAATAACCCTGCTCCTTTACCTTTCAACCTTTTAGCTTTCTGGAAGGAATCACAAGATTAAGCATATAATTATGTATCTTCAGACATATTAGCCCACCAAGCAGTGTTTTTGATTCTAATCATAGTTTTTTCAAGATCAAAATGACCAGCTAATATGTAATCATAAAAAAGCTTTAGGATAGTTTCTTTCATAGAAGGAGGAATTACAATTACATCAGTAAGCTTTCTTCTATAATAAATATAACCATCTTCAATAAAAAACTTTCCTTTAATCAAAGCATTTTGATACTTTGCAGGAAGAGTTTTAATTAATGCTTGAATAGAAGCATTCTTAGGATTATTTAAGATAGTAACTAATTTATTCAATTCAGCATCTTTATCATATGAATCCAGAATCAATTGTAATAACTCCTCTTCCATATCAACTATAAATATACCATAGATATGAACAGTATCATCTTCAAATACATAGGAAGGATTGGAGTAATTATTTGTCAGAGGCAATCTGGAAAGCATATCAACATTGGAGTGAACATTTCCAGCCCTATGGATAATTGTCATTCTACCTCTGTAATATTGAACAGCAAGTTTCTGCCTAAACATATGTCTTTTTGGTGTTTTTAGGTTTAAGAGGGACTTCACAGCACTACATTCAGCTACCAATTCAAACTTTTAATCATCTAGGTAGTAATGAAGCTTCTCAAGAGCCCAAAAAACTGCTAAGCACTCTAATTGAGTGGCACCATATTTCAATTCACTATTTCTCAAGGTTCTTGAAATGTAACAAATTAAAACCTCTGAGGATTTATCATTAATAATTTGTTTCTGGTGAAGGGCAGCACCCAGACCAACAAAGCTAGCATCTGTATACAGGACAAATGGTTTGTTGAAATCTGGAAGAGCCAAGATAGGGGCTGTCATTAAACAACATTTTAATGCATCAAAAGCTTTTTGACAGTCATTATTCCAGATGAATGCAACATCTTTTCTAGTTAGATTGGTAAGAGGCAAGGCTATGACCTGATAATTTTTAATATATTGTCTATAATAGCCACACATACCCAAAAAACTTTGGATTTCTCTTACAGAAGTTGGTGCCTTTACATTTTGAATTTCAGAAACTTTGTTGTGGTCTACACAAATTTGTAGGCCTGAAAAAACAAGGCCAAGGACTTTCAAAGATTGAAAGCCAAATTTACACTTTTTCAAGGGCAAGGTCATATTTATTTCATCCATTTTTTGAAAAACTCTATTTAAGTGAAGCATATGCTCACCAAAAGTTTTAGAAAAAACTATAATATCATCAATATACACCATGAGCCATCCCTCAATTATTTCCTGATGGAAAGTGCTATCCATGACCTTTTGGAAAACTAAAGGGGAATTTTTAGGGCCAAATGGCTTTCTAACATACTTATATATTCACATATGAGTAGCAATAAGTAAATTTTTTTGAGAATTTTTCTCAACTGGAACTTAATGATACCCTTTATTACCATCCAGACAACTAATAAATTTTGCACCTTGCAAGGTAGCATGTATTGACTTAATTCTGGGTAAAGGATAAATATCATCAACAGTATAAGTTTTTAATGCTCTGTAATATCCACATAATATAGCTTTATCCTTTTCATAAGAAATCAAGACTGGGGAGATGACAAAATATTTGGGGGTGACATCCACCTTCTCAATGATATTCATTTTTAATCATGTTGCAATATTATCTTCAATATCTTTTCTTTTTGTTGGAGAAGCAGGATATGGTTTTTTCTTAAGACTAGGAGGAATATCACTCAAGTTACAGGATAAGATAATTTTCATTTCATCCTGAACAATTCCTAAGACATGAGAACCATGAGCAAAAGCCATAGGGAAAGAGGTTATTGAGGCAGTTACAGAATCCTTTTGTTCACTAGTTAACTGATCACCAAAAGAAGCAGTATTTATTTCATTCAATAAATTATCCATTTCCATTGTTGGTCTGCCTTTACACTGAACCAGTGAGTTAAAAGACTTTAACAGATGCTCAGAAGGTTTTCTAGGGGAGGAAATTTTGCATTTTCTTTTGCCATTCAATCCCAAGGTGAAGCAATTATTAGCTGGGTTCAATTTCACACCAAACATGGTTAAAATATCATTACCCATAATAAACCAATTGCTTAAATTATCATTTTTCATGACAACAAATTCACAAATAGCCCTGACAAAACCACCATTATATTTGAAGAATACAGAGGCTTTGTATTTGCCAATAGGACACAAGGTAGACCCATACCCTCTCCACTTTTCAGATGTCATAGGTAATAATTTACTCAAATAATCCATATCTACTGAAGCTAGAGATTTTTCAGACACTAAACTTCCTCCAGTACCAGAGTCAGGAACTACCTCAACATTTTTACCATTAATGATAACAGGTGCCTTCAAAGGGGATATGGATATAGAATTGTTAGTAATATCTTTAATTATTTCAGAATTTTCTACTGAAGATAAAACCAATTCACATTCTTCAGATATAATCTCTAAATAATGGACATCCTGTTTCAACATTAAAACATCTTTAACAGATTCATTGTCATAGGAGATATTACTTTAACAGTCACTAGAAGAATTATTGATATCAATTTCAGCCTCATCAGTGTCTTCATTTTGTTCAACACAATTAATTTTCTTGTCACAGACATGACCATTTTGCCATGATTTGCTACATTTAAAACAAGTATTTGTTGCATATTTTTTAGGTGCAACTGGGGGAGAGGGTTTACCAGATTTTTCAGGGGGCTTTGTAGAGGGTTTATTTTGATCATGATAAGATTTTCCAAGGTAATTCTTTGGTTCATATCTATGGTTGAGCAGTACTTCATTACAGATATTAATGAAAGAAGAATTCTCCCTCACATGCTCAGTTCTAGCTACAATTAAATCTCTAAGAGAATTTGGTAATTTATACAGGATTTTATCTCTCCAAATATCATAATCCATCTTTGGATCAATTTCTCTCAAGATTTTTGTTAATTTCATAAGAAAAACAATGGGGTTTTCAACAGAGGAGGATACATATTTAGTATTCTCATACAGTCTTTTCTGAGCCAACCAGAATTTTGAACCACCAAACTGATTCTCAATCAAGGATTTTCAATCATTCCATGTATAATGGTTGTTATCTAATAAAACAGATTCATACCACATCAAGGCTACATTTGAAAATAAAGAAATTAACTTAGAAACAATTTCCTCATCTGGAATTTTATAATATTTTTTTAAATTATCGATTCTTTGGATAAAGTGTTGCAAATCAGATGAAGAATCACCATCAAATATAGGATGTTGGTCCAATTTAGGCCAATTTTTATTACTACCAGGATGGTCAGTTTTAAGGTTTGAACTATTCAAGGTTATCAACTCTTGAGGTCTTGAAAGGTGTTCAGATATTTCATTATTTACAGAGGTAGATGGCTCACTGTGAGCATTAAAACTATTTATATTTGATGTAACAGATTTTACAGAATAATTTTCAGCTGGAAAAATTGGTACATTACACGGGAGAGAAGAAACACCCTGTTCAGGCTGTTTATTTTCATGATTAACAGCAGGTTGAGAAATATTTTTTAACTCATGATAATGAGTATTCTGAACAGCCTGTAATGCAGAATTTTTTTTCTCAAGATCAGAAACTTTACCCCTCAAATCAGGAATATAAGATAGTTCATCATTAATCTTAGCAATAGATAGAACATTTCTGTCCTCATCCATAGAGCATTTATTACTTAAATTTTGGAAATCAATTTTCAATTTTCTTAATTCACTATTCAGAAGCATATTTTAATTCTTTAAAGAAGTATTTTCATCTTTTAGATCATCAAGAACTTTGCGTAGATGACTATATTTATCTGAAAGTGATCTGTGATCAATTTTAATAGACTTATGTTGAGCAAGGACATTATTTAATGTGTCTTTTAATTTGAAATAAGCTGTGTCCTGAACAGAAGAACTTACTTTGAAATGTAAATGCAAATTATTTAATCAATCAATCTCATGTTTCAACAATTCTCTAAAAGGTTTGTCTTTGATAACATTAAAATCAGGAGAGTCTCTCAATATTTCTTCAGAAGTTTTTTCAAGTAAAACATAAATTTCTGGAGCAACAGAATAATTCTTAGTAGCAAGATTAGGATTAATTAAAGAGGTAGAGGTTAAATGTAATGGTTCATCAAAAGTAAGTTTACTTAAAACATCAATAGGGCTACTAGTTACAGGAAGCTGTCTTTTAACAGGTTTAACTGTTATCTCACCACTCTCAATAAGATTACCTGTAGTAGAAGGCTTATTAGAATAAATTCCAAAATTTTTTTCAACCAAATTACTTACCATGGAAGAGGAGGAAACTTCCCCTGGGTTTGAGTTTGGGCTTGGGCCTTCTTTCTCCTGCTTTGTTGGTAAGGATGATGAGGAGGATGGAAATTGGGTGTTCTGGATGGGCCAGGCTGATGATGAGGAGGATGTTGCACATTCTGCTGGTAGTGGCTCATTAGATAATCCCATTTCCATTGTTCTACTTCCAGAGTACTTTGGTTTTTCTGGAAGGAGGTGGGAGGTTGAGGGGGCTGAGGCTGAGTTGATGACATGGGAGGAGGATGAATCTGCTTTTGAGAAAGAAGCTCTTGCATCTGGGACCAAAGGGTTTTTACTCTTGCTTTGTATTTCATATTTTCTGCCTTCAGCTCCTTGATGTGTCTGGATAAGTTGTTGACCTTCTGGTTTAAAGGAATCTTTTTTATTTTTATACCTTTTAGAGGATTTTCCTGATTGACCAGAGGTTTGGCTTCTTTCTGAATGGTTTGGGGAAGGGGGTTTATTGCCTCCCCCCCTCCTGACATTTCTACGTCTTGTAGAATGAGAAGGTTTAGAATCAGCCATTGATTTTTTATAAATTAATCTTGAAGAGCTTACAGAATCAGCTTCACAATCAACATCAATTTCATCCACTTGGAGGTTATCCATGCTCTCAGTTATCTGGCTAGTCATGTAAGTGGGAAGATTAATTAAGTAATTTGTCTAAAATAATTATATTTTTTAGTTTTGTGAAACCAAAATAATAATAAAAATATATATATCAAAATATTTTTATAAGAGAAATAAAAAATATTTAAATATAAAGAATTATTTAATATAATTAAATAAAGAAAATTATATAAGAAATAATTATTATTGAGACTAAAAAAATAAATTATAATGTCAACCAAAAATAAAATCACCAAATTTATATATGGCAATTAATGGGACTAAGTACTGAGTACTATTATAGTCAACCAAAAAATCAACAAAATTAACAATAATAAAAATTAATTTAATAATTTAAATATTAATATTAATATTTGTGAAATTATTCTAGGACTAAGAGGAATTAACACTCTATAATAGTCAACTAGAAAAAAAAAATTAAAAAATTGAACACTTACACTCAGTGACTAAGCACAAGGCCACAATCACTTTTATTGCAGTAAAAAATCTTATATAAGTGTTGATAAGAGCAAAGATTGACTTAAAGTAGTGATCATTAAATCAGCTACAAAGTATATAACTTTTTAAAATATATAAAACCAATAATAAGATCCCCGGATCGATTCATGCTTGCGGCAAAAATTTCTTTATGCGCAAGGTGGTCGGTGCATTTTGTCGTTCATCCAAAGATTTTCCCAGTCAATCGTTGTTGTACGGAAAGGTCCTCAATTGTCGGCCGGTTTGTCTAGAAGATGGGGAAAAGGAAGAAGGGAAAGGAAAAGACTAAGGAGAAGAAAAGTGTTGGTCAGTCGTCTAGAAGAGGTAAGAAATATAGGAGAAAAAGGAGGAGAGAAGGAGGAGGACAAGGGAAAATAAAGAAATAAACCAAAAAATATATATTTAATTTATTTGAGAGGGAAACAACGGTGAGCAACTTTGAGAGGTGACAAAAAACTTAGATTTTATTAACAATAATATTATTAAATGTAAGGGTTCTGCGCGGCAAACAATTTTAATTACTATCAGACTTAAAGCAACCTTTGATTTGTTGTATAGAATTTAAATTAGATTTGTATTACTAATAAAAAAAATATAAACGTAATAAATTGGTTATTTAATTTGTTGAGTGTGTAATAAGTGATGATGCTACAGGGGATTATCCAAGGCCCTTTTATAGGCAATGGGTCCTCTGAAGCGCTACTATCTTTGTAAATACAATGATTAGAATGGAATAAAACAAATATATCAAAAGAGTAAATGAAACATAACAATATAGAGAAAAACATGAAACAAATAATTAAAACCCCAATTAAGAATCCAATTTCCCCGCCATTAATTCCCAAATCAGTAAGTGACAATAGTGAATAACTAAACAAGATTGGAAACATAGGAACTATGAGAAATATAATTCCAAACAGATGGTACATTCTGATTAAAGGACATTTTAAGTGAAACAAAAAATAATTTGACGCAACAAAACAAACAATTAATCTCAATTTAGTCCAAATTAATTTATTTGTTTTTTCTAACACAATTAAGGGTCAAAAGAAGCGTCATTAATTATTGTTTAGTATCATATGAGAGGTATTATTTAATATATAAATTTAAGTAATTAATTTAAATATATTATAAATCAATTTTACACTTGTAATTATAATATATGTTTTTCAATTAATTAAATATAAATTTATAATTATTAAATAAATAAAAATGCGCCATTATTTGTAGAATATATTATATTATGCTCAATTTAATTGTATATAAAAATATATATAACCAATAAATTTAATGTAACACTTGTATATAATAAAATTCTTATATAATTTCATTATGCAATAAAATATTAAGTTATATTCATTAAATACAAGTCTTACCCACTCTTTAAGGTTTTATAATTTATATATCATTTACTGGACTCCTGGAATAGCCTGGCTGACACTCCCTCACTCTAAAAAAACAATAAAAAAAAAATGCTAAGATTTTTTCTTTTTGTATTTTTTCAACAGAGCAGGCAGATTTGAAATTTCCTTGCCAGGTATCCATGCATCATGTTCAGATGATTTGTTCTTATATCTAAATAAATATTCAGTACCTCTTTCAGAAGTGATAATTCTATCATTGAGAATTTTATCAATTTCTGCTGTTTCTGTGACTTCCTGAGGGTTCTTCTTAGGTCTTCCTCTTCTTTTTGGAAATAAGTCACTGTTGGAAGTATAAGGTTTAAGTAAAGAAATGGGAAAAACAGGATGTTTCCTATCATATGGAGAATACAATACAACTTCTACTGCATTATCACCAACCATTCTTTTAACAACAAATGGTCCTACAAAAGGATCTTTTAATTTGTGGTTACCTTGTAAATTGAAATGGACAGTAGAGATCAACACTTCATCACCCTTGTTAAATGTGTATTCTTTATGGGATTTATCCCATCTTTTCTTTTCATATTCAAATGCTTTATCAATACAACTCTGAGCATATTTTCTGCATAGCTGTTGCATTTGCATAAAAGATTTTACACCAGGGTGTAGTTCCAACTTAGGTAATTTATTATTGAGAATCTGAGCAGGAGTGTTTGGGACATAACCTAACCAAAGCTCAAAAGGCTTTTTCTCAGTGACAGAATGAACAGTGCTATTATATGCAAATTCAAGACCAGGCAAAAGAGTGACCCAATCATGAGTAAATCTGTCATTGTCTTTATATTCTAAACCAAAGGCACAATACCTTCTAATCATATCTTCCAGAGTTTGAATCATTCTTTCAGCTAGACCATCAGTCTGAGGATGGTGAGCTGTAGACAATTTTAACTCACAGCCACAAATATCCATCAAAGAGGTCCAAAACTCAGAAGTGAATTTTGGATCCCTATCAGAGATAATGGCTTTTGGAAAACCAATAATATTAAACATGTAAGACCACCATAAGAAAGCTAATTCTTTGGTGGATACATCTTTGTGGGTTGGAATAAATTTGCACATTTTTGTGAATCTATCAACTATTACCCAACAAGAGTTAAAGCTGTCTTTACCTGCAACAGGAAGACCAGTGACAAAATCCATATTAATGATTTGCCAGGGAGCACTAGGTGCTTCAATATGTTGTAATAACCCTGCTCTCTTACCTGTTAACCTTTTAGATTTTTGGCAGGAATCACAAGATTCAACATATAATTTTGTGTCTTCAGACATATTAGCCCACCATGCAGTGTTTTTGATTCTAATCAATGTTTTTTCAAGATCAAAATGACCAGCTAATATGTCATCATGACAAAGTTTGAGGATAGTTTCTTTCATTGAAGGAGGAATAACAATTACATTGGTAAGCTTCCTTCTAAAATATATATAACCATCTTCAATAGAAAACTTTCCTTTATTTAAAGCATTTTGGTACTTTGCAGGAAGAGTTTTTATTAATGCTTGAATTGAAGCATTCTTAGGATCATTCAAAATAGTAACTAATTTATTTAAGTCAGAATCTTTATCATATGAATCCAGTATTAACTGTAATAACTCTTCTTCCATATCAACTATAAATATACCATGTATATGAACAGTATCATCTTCAGGTACATAAGCAGGATTGGAGTCATTATTTGGCAGAGGCAATCTGGAGAGCATATCAACATTAGAGTGAACATTTCCAGCTCTATGGATAATAGTCATCCTTCCTCTGTATTCCTGAACAGCAAGTTGCCACCTGAACATATGTCTGTTAGGTGTTTTGAGGTTTAAGAGAGATTTCACAGCACTACAGTCAGTTACCAACTCAAATTTTTGGTCATCCAAGTAGTAATGAAGTCTCTCAAGAGCCTAAACAACTGCTAAGCACTCCAATTGAGTGGCACCATATTTCAATTCACTATTTCTTAAGTTTCTTGAAATATAACAAATTACAACCTCTGAGGATTTATCATTAATAATTTGCTTTTGGTGAAGGGCAGCACCCAGACCAATAAAGCTAGCATCTGTATAAAGTACAAATGGCTTGTTAAAATCTGGAAGAGCCAATATAGGGGCTGTCATTAAGCAACTTTTCAATGTATTAAAAGCTTTCTGACAGTCATTATTCCAGAGAAAAGCAACATCTTTTCTGGTTAGTTTTGTAAGAGGCAAGGCTATGACCTGATAATTTTTAATATATTGTCTATAATAGCCACACATACCCAAAAAACTTTGGATTTCTCTTACAGAAGTTGGTGCTTTCACATTTTGAATGGCAGCAACTTTATTATGGTCTACACAAATTTTTAAGCCTGACACAACATGGCCAAGGACTTTCAAAGATTGAAAACCAAATTTACACTTTTTTAAAGATAAGGTCATATTGATGTCATCAATTTTTTGAAAAACTCTATTCAAGTGAATCATATGTTCATCAAAAGTTTTAGAAAAAACAATAATATCATCAATATAAACCATGAGCCAACCTTCAATAATTTCTTGATGGAAAGTGTTATCCATAACTTTCTGGAAAACTGAAGGAGCATTTTTAGGGCCAAATGGCATTCTAACATACTTATATATTCCCATATGAGTAGCAATTAGCAAAAAATTTTGAGAATTTTTTTCAACTGGAACTTGATGATAACCTTTATTACCATCCAGACAACTAATAAATTTTGCACCTTGCAAGGTAGCATGTATTGAATTAATTCTGGGTAAAGGATAAATATCATCAACAGTATAAGTATTTAAAGCTCTGTAATCTCCACATAATCTAGCTTTATCTTTTTCATATGAAATCAAGACTGGGGAGATGACACAATATTTGGGGGTGACATCCACTTTCTCAATGATATTCATTTTCAATAATGTTTCAATATTATCTTCAATATCTTTTCTTTTTGATGGAGAAGCAGGATATAGTTTTTTCTTAAGGGTAGGAGGAATATCACTCAAATTACAGGATAAGGTAATCTTCATTTCTTCCTGAACAATTCCCAAGACATGAGACCCATGAGCAAAAGCCATAGGGAAAGAGGTAATAGAGGCAACAATAGAATCTTTTTGTTCACAAGTCAACTGATCACCAAAAGAAGCAGTATTTATTTCATGTAATAAATCATCCATTTCAGTTGTTGTTCTACCTTTACATTGGGTAAGTGAGTTACAAGATTTCAACAAATGCCCAGAAGGTCTAGGAGAAGAAATTTTGAATTTTCTTTTCCCATTCATTCCTAAGGTAAAGCAATTATTTGCTGGGTCCAGTTTCACACCAAATATGGTTAAAATATCATTTCCCATAATAAACCAATTGCTCAAATTATAATTTTTCATGACAACAAACTCACAAATAGCTCTGACAAAACCACCATTATATTTGAAAAATACCGAGGTTTTGTATTTGCCAATAGGAAATAAGGTAGAACCATACCCTCTCCATTTTTCAGAAGTTATAGGCAATAATTTACTCAAATATTCCTTATCCACTGAAGCCAAAGCTTTTTCAGATACTACACTTCCTCCAGCACCAGAATCAAGAACTACATCAACATTTTTACCATTAATGATAACAGGTGCCTTTAAAGGGGATATAGGAATAGAATTGTTAGTAATATCTTTAATGATCTCAGCATTTTCTACTGAAGATAAATTTAATACACAATCTTCAGATATATTATTTAAATAATGGACATCATGTTCCAACATTAAAACATCTTTAACAGATTCATTGTCATAGGAGATATTACTTTCACAGTCACTGGAAGAATTATTGACATCAAGTTCAACTTCATCAGTGTCTTCATTTTGTTCAACAAGATGAATTTTCTTGTCACAAACATGACCCTTCTGCCACGGTTTGTTACATTTATAACAAGTATTTGTTGCATATTTTTTAGGTGCAACTGGGGCAGAGGGTTTACCAGATTTTTCTGGGAGCTTTATAGAAGGTTTATTCTGATCATTATAAGATTTACTAAGGTAATTCTTTGGTTCATATCTATGGTTGAGTAGTACTTCATTACAGATATTAATGAAAGAAGAATTTTCCCTTACATGCTCAGTTCTAGCAACAATCAAATCCCTAAGAGAATTTGGTAATTTATACAAGATTTTATCTCTCCAAATATCATAATCCATCTTTGGATCAATTGCTCTAAGGATTTTAGTTATTTTCATCAGAAAAACAATGGGCTTTTCAACAGAGGAGGATACATATCTAGTATTCTCATACAGTCTCTGCTGAGCTAACCTGAATTTTGAACCACCAAACTGATTCTCAATCAAGGATTTCCAATCATTCCATGTATAATTATTGTTATCTAAGAGGAAAGATTCATACCACATCAAGGCTACATTGGAAAATAAAGAAATTAGCTTAGAAACAATTTCCTCATCAGGTAGTTTATAAGATCTCTTTAAATTATCAATTCTCTGGATAAAGTGTTGCCAATCAGAGGAAGAATCACCATCAAAGGTAGGATATTGGTCTAACTTAGGCCAATTTTTCTGACTACTGGGATGGTCCACTTTTTGGTTTGAATTATTCATTAGTAATAATTCCTGAAGTTTAGCCAGGTGTTCAGAAATTTCATTATTTACAGAAACAGCTGGTGCATGACCATCACAAGATTTTTTGCTAGTAGCAAAAGATTTTACAGACTCATTGTTAGTTAGTTTAATGGTTGAAATATGAGGAAGAAAGGATGAACTTTGTTTAGGTTTTTTTCCTTTATTTTTATGCAGCTTATTTGCAGAAATCTCATTTAATTCATTATTGATGGTTAAGGTCGAGAACTTTTCCTGTAGGTCAGACACATAGTTTCTTATTCTTGGAATTTCAGACATCTGGTCATTTACTTTTGCAAGAGATAGAACATTTCTGTCCTCAGAAACTGAGTGTTTGGTACTTAGTGCATGGAAATCATTTCTTAGCTTCTTAAACTCATTTTGCAGAGATTTTATTTCATTCTTGAATGAATAATTTTCCTCAATAAGGGGTTTCAATTCACTCAAGGTCTTATGTAGACTGATATTTCTATCTGAGATAGCTCTATGGTCACTTCTTATTTGTTTTTGTTGACTAAGAACAATATTCAAGGTTTCTTTGATTTTTAAATAAGCTGAATCTTGTACAGAAGAACTCACTTTACATTGCAAGTGTAAATTATTTAATCTATCATTTTCATGGATTAACACATCTCTCACATGTTTGTCTTTCACAATATTAAAATCAAGGGTATCTTTCAATATTTCCTCAGAAGTTTTTTCAATTAAGGTATAGATTTCAGGGGGAACAGAATCATTTTTAATTGCAAGAGAAGGATTAATTAAAGATGTAGAAGTTAAATGTAAAGGTTCATCAAATGACAATTTGCTAATTACATCAATAGGGCTACTAGTTACAGGAAGCTGTCTTTTAACAGGTTTAACTGTTCTTTCACCATGTTCAATAATATTACCTGCAGAAGAAGATTTATTAGAAAACATACCCAAGTGACTATCAACCAAATTACTTACCATGGCAGAGGAGGAAACTTCCCCTGGGACTGGGTTTGGGATTGTGCTTGGGCCTTCTTTCTCCTGCCTTGTTGGTAGGGATGAGGAGGTGGATGGAAATTGGGTGTTCTGGATGGGCCAGGCTGATGATGAGGAGGGTGTTGCACATTCTGTTGGTAGTGACTCATTAGATAATCCCATTTCCATTGCTCTACTTCCATAGTATTTGGATTTTGTATGGTTGAGCTGGGTGGCTGTGAAGGTTAAGCCTGAAACTGAGGCTGATTGGGAGGCAACTGAGGAGGGGCCTGGGCCTGAATCTGGTTCCTGAGTTCTTGGACCTGATCCCACAATGTGTCTACCTTTGCTTTGTACGTCATATTTTCTGTCTTCAACTCTTTTATATGACTGGATAGGTTGCTGATTTGTTGTGGCAGAGGAAGCTTTTTTATTTTGAAGCCTTTTGGAAGACCTTCTTGAGGCACTAGAGGCTTTACTTCCTTCTGTGGTACTGGGGGAAGGGGGTTTGGGTTGTTTGCATTTCCTGTCATTTCCACATCCTGCAGTATGTGAATTCTTTGTGTTAGCATAAGATTTTTTATGACCAACTTTAGAAGAACTTACAGTGTCAGCATCATAGTCAATTTCTATCTCATCCACTTGCATGTTATCCATTTTTTCTGCCAAATTGTTGGACATACTAGTGGGAAGATTTATATTTTACTTTTTACTTTATAAAAAAATAATAAAAGTTAGTCAATAATTGCTCCAAATAATAAAAAAAAATATTTAATTAATTAAATTATAGAAAAAATAATTTTCAATATAAAGTAATAATTAAAAAATTAATTTTTTAAAAAAATGGATTGCAAGGTTAAATTGGGAATAACAAGTAAGTTAATTCAACCAATTAATTACCAATATTAAATATGGCAATATATTTGGGACTAAGCAGAATGTACTTTTAAGTCAACCAAAATTAACAATAATTAATAATAAAAAAAATTAAATTAATAATTCAATTTGTATTAATAATAATTTCAATTCTTCTAGGACTAAGAGGATTTAACACTCTATAATGGTCAACTAGGAAAAAAAAAATTTTAAAAATTGAACACTTACACTCAGTGAATCAGCAATTAAGCCACAATCACTGTTATTGCAATAAAAATATAGTAATATGAGTGAGAGGCGCAAAGGTGAACTTACTATAGTGATCGAAAAATCACTTCAAAATAATATAAAAATTAATATTATATAAACCTAAGATGTCGAACCCAAGTTCGAAACACAGTCGTGGCAAAAGTTTTGTTTTGCTAGGTGGTCCGTGCGTTTTGTCGTTAGTCGCCAGGCTCGATCGTTGTTGTCGTTTTGGAAAGGCCCCCAGTTGTTGGTCAGTCGTCTAGAAGAGGTAAGAAATATAGGAGAAAAAGGAGGAGAGAAGGAGGAGGACAAGGGAAAATAAAGAAATAAACCAAAAAATATATATTTAATTTATTTGAGAGGGAAACAACGGTGAGCAACTTTGAGAGGTGACAAAAAACTTAGATTTTATTAACAATAATATTATTAAATGTAAGGGTTCTGCGCGGAAAACAATTTTAATTACTATCAGACTTAAAGCAACCTTTGATTTGTTGTATAGAATTTAAATTAGATTTGTATTACTAATAAAAAAATATAAACGTAATAAATTGGTTATTTAATTTGTTGAGTGTGTAATAAGTGATGATGCTACAGGGGATTATCCAAGGCCCTTTTATAGGCAATGGGTCCTCTGAAGCGCTACTATCTTTGTAAATACAATGATTAGAATGGAATAAAACAAATATATCAAAAGAGTAAATGAAACATAACAATATAGAGAAAAACATGAAACAAATAATTAAAACCCCAATTAAGAATCCAATTTCCCCGCTATTAATTCCCAAATCAGTAAGTGACAATAGTGAATAACTAAACAAGATTGGAAACATAGGAACTATGAGAAATATAATTCCAAACAGATGGTACATTCTGATTAAAGGACATTTTAAGTGAAACAAAAAATAATTTGACGCAACAAAACAAACAATTAATCTCAATTTAGTCCAAATTAATTTATTTGTTTTTTCTAACACAATTAAGGGTCAAAAGAAGCGTCATTAATTATTGTTTAGTATCATATGAGAGGTATTATTTAATATATAAATTTAAGTAATTAATTTAAATATATTATAAATCAATTTTACACTTGTAATTATAATATATGTTTTTCAATTAATTAAATATAAATTTATAATTATTAAATAAATAAAAATGCGCCATTATTTGTAGAATATATTATATTATGCTCAATTTAATTGTATATAAAAATATATATAACCAATAAATTTAATGTAACACTTGTATATAATAAAATTCTTATATAATTTCATTATGCAATAAAATATTAAGTTATATTCATTAAATACAAGTCTTACCCACTCTTTAAGGTTTTATAATTTATATATCATTTACTGGACTCCTGGAATAGCCTGGCTGACAAAAAGGATAGAGGGAAAAAAGAGAACTTGGACAATGAAATAGTGGACTAATAGACAAGAAGGGAGGACAAGAAGTGAACGGGTTTAATAGTAAGTCTTTTATCTTTTTTTTTCTCTGCTCAATTATCAACTACAACTAATCAAATATTCTTAAAGCAACCTTCTAATTGTATTTAGTATTTAAGGGATCTGACGCGCCACTATAAACAATAAAATATATTATAATATTTAAAATAAGATGAGTAAGTAAGTGATGCAGAAAAAGGGGTTTACCAAGGGCCTTTTTGTAGGCAATGGGACCTCTAAAGCGCTACAAATGACTATATACAAAAAAGTAATGAGATAAAACAAGAAGATTAAAGAAAATACTTGTAACATACTAATTGAGAGAAAAATATACAAAAATAAAAATCCCAATTAAGAAAATAATTTTCCCACCATAAATCCCCAAATCAGTTAATTAAAAATAATGAGTAACTAAACAACCCTGTGACATAAGAACTATGGGAAAAATTAATTCAAAACAAGTATTACAATATGTTTTCAGATTTTTAAGTGAATCAAATAAAATGTTTTGACGCAAAAAGGTATGTAATCAATTTAATTCAGTGTAAACCAACATTAATTAATTTTTTTAACTATGTAATTAAATAACTAGTTTAAATGAAACAATTAATTAATTTATATTGAGAATTTTTAATACTATTTTATTAAATAAGTTTTTTTTTAAATTATTTAATATATCATTGACACAATTGAGGGTCAAAAAAAGCGCCACTAATTATGGATAATAGTTTAAATGAAAAGGCTTAATTACATATTTAAATTAAATAATTAATGTAATTACAATATAAGATAAAAAGATTTAATTATATTATAAAATTGTAATTAATTAATTATTTATTAAATACATAAAAAATGTGTTCCTTTATATGGAATATGATAATTCAATTGATGTATATTTAATTTATATGATAATAAAATTAATATAAAATTTATTTTACTTGTAAAATAAAATGTTTACATAATATATTATGTGATATAAATTAAATGTAAATACATAAGCTGTAAACATTATGTCCTCTTTTAATTTCAATAAATTTGTATGTATATTTACTGGGCTCCTGGAACAGCCTGGCTGACACAATTACTGTCAGCCAGGCTACTAGACTTACCCAGTGAAATAAGTAATTATTTACTGGATGAAGCCGCACCTTATCATCTTTAATTATTATTTAATTATCATTTAGTTACATTAAAATTAGTTATAAATTAACTAGTTACAGAATGTTAAAATTAAATTAATTAATTAAATAAATAAGTAAAATTAAAATTATAATTTTGTCCCTTATATTTTTCTCTAACACCGTGCTCAATTGACAGGTTGGGAAAAATAAAACTTTATATTTAAAAAAATAAAATACAAAGATAAAATAAGATTTAAATATTCAAATAATATTAAATATATACAAAAAAATCAAATTTCTTATTTGGGATTGACATTTACAGTAAATATTAAAAATATTGATGTATTTCTGACATACTCTGTAAATACATCTTTTTGACGCCTTCTTTTAGGAATAACTTTATTATTTGAAATACTCTTTCTGGAATGTTCTTTTTCTCTCTCTTTTCCTACTATTTTTAGATTTTGATTTCCGTGCTTTGTCTCTCCTTTGCCTATAAAAGGCCTCTCTTTTTGTTGTCTTTTGATCATTCTATCTTACAAAACCATTTTATTACAACAATAACCAATAAAAACTTATTCTTATATTCTATATCATTAGTATTTACAATAGCGTAATTCTAATTTATAAATTATATTAATATTTTAATCCTACCTCTTTTTATTGAGTAAAACAATCATCTTTGAATTAAGAAATACGTACAAATTTGTTGAGAATCCATTTAAAACTTTTAAATCCTCATAGAACTTCGTACCAAAACTTCTAGACTAAAAGCGTACCTTGACAATTACTATGACTCAGACCTTTCTTGAAGTTGGCTAGAGGGGGGACAGGAAAAGCAAGTAAAGAGCTTTTAGTATTTTCTTAGAACTTTAAGGGATAAGATATTTTAACTTTTTACTTTATTAAACTAAAATTTAATTTATTTCCTTTTATTAATTTCTATTTTTTTTATTAAATCTTAACTTAATCCGTTAGTTTATCTTCTCAATTCAATTCAAATTAATTTTATATTAAAATTTAAAATTAATTATCAATGATTTTGTTGACTTCAAAATAATTCACATTTTAATTAACTTTTCCTATAAAAGGTGTTTCCTTTTGTTTTTTAGACCATCTTTTAATTTATAATTTCACTTCATATATATTACATACAATAAAAATTAAATATAAATAATATATTTATTTACTTAAATCATTTATTTGACAGAGAACTGTTCAGCGTCAAGAAAAGAAATAAGATATTATTAAATTACTATACTATTGTCATTCAACTATCAATTCCACTACATTTTCATATTAATGTCTTAAATTACACCATATAAATCATCCTTACTTACTGTACAAGCCAACAATTAGGATTCTTTCTAAATTTCTAAGGAAAAAAACAACTTGCACAGTCAATATAGGACATTCCAAAAGGTTGAAAACAATTGGATTGTAATGTCTTATCATGGGTTGAAAATGTAGAATAGGATATATAATCATTAAAGAGTGGAATTAAAAATTTCAAAAATAAAGTTAGTGAAAAAATGACAAACATCAATTTTACTTAACTAACTAGTTTACAGTTGATGAGTTGAAAATTAAAATTAGTTGCAGGAGAGGCACAAATTGTGGATTGTTGCTTTTGGAATATATACTTGAAAATATTTATACCTTTGAGGACTACTATAGTAATGAGTATTTTATACAATGTTGTCATTATTTCAACCTTTATGTTGAAATAGTAATTTTAGTATCTAGAATTACTGACACCATATTTTTTATTTGAATTATACATGTATATAAATAATATTTGATTGTTTATATATATTAATATTAATAAAAATATTAATATATATAAACAATATATTATTGAATATATATATAATAATTTAAATAAAAATTATTTATTTTTCAGGACTAAATAATTAATTTTTAATTGATTATAGTAATGAATTTTTCACTTCTGTTAAAAAATTTAGTGTCAGCCTAGATATCCCCAGGAATAAGTAAAAAGGTATTTATAAATTGTGTTAAACACATACAGTATACATGGGAGCAATTAATAAATGTACACAAGTAGCATACATAAGTGAAAATACAATATATGCCATTATAACACCTTATATACACGCATATATCCACCATTTATAAGTCTTGTGTACTTAATATTAAGTTGTAATATGCTAGAAAAATTTTAAGAACCTTAAAAATAAGGCTACATAATTTTTAAGTAGACTTAAAGCTGTTGTTTTCATTGTTTTATGTGAAAAACAAGAAATGCGCTTTAAATCACTTAAATGTTGAATATATGTGCTATAAATTGAATAATATTAAAAATGTCCTTTTAAATATCAATTTCTCTTAATTAGGACTATTTATTTGGCTACTTAAATGCATAAAAATAACACTTATAAAATTTGGTGTTATTTATGCCAGAAATGGCTTCTGTGTACTGGCCACATACTGCCTGCATTTTCCCCATTTGAATAGCTTCATTTTTAGCAAAGTTAACTTTTTCACACTATAATTACCCCACATTTTATGCCCAATTTGGGGAAACACACTAAAATAGTCAACCAACAGGTGCTTATTTAGTGTCCTAATTTAATTATAGGTGCGTTGACCTTATTATATGCACTAATTTCATTAATAACCTCAATCTTGGAGCCTTTAATTCACTACCATTCTTAAATTTGCCTTAATTAGTCAAGGACTTACCCATGCAAGTGCCTTCCAAGGACTGCATGTAGTTACCCCACATCTAACACCTTTTATTGGGTTTCTCAGTGGTTTCTCAGTCAATATTGGTTATTTTTGGATGGAGATTTCACATATTATATTTTTATTATTAGCCCCATAAGCTCTACTTTTTATCCCCCTTGATATTTTGCGATATTTAGTGTTATTCCTTATTTTTTTAGTCTTTTATTTTACGATATTACAGGAATATAATCTCTTTTTTGGTTATTCTTTATTTTTGAAGGATAATACCTATTACTCCAGGATTTTGGCAGGTGATATTATACTAATTATGTTATTGGTCATTTCTTATGTTATTGGACAGGTGTATTAGCTAGAATGAGGTTCCATTAGCTGTGTATAGGACTGGTAAATCAAGGGGTTCATTGCAGAGTTATTGGGTATAAAAGGAGGGGTTTTTTAGTCGTGTTTTCTACATTCTTCATAATTACAATCAAAATATATAACCAATAAAATTACAATAAATATCAATAGTACTTATAAAGTCTCTTAATAGTATCTGAATTATTACATAAATTTTTCTACCAAATATAAGATTGTAACCCATATATAATTAGTGAGATTTAAATTACTGAGACCCTTATATTGAGTTATATTTAAATACTTATTATATTTTTACTACAGTATTCATATAGGACCATTAAAATATTCTATACTGAAGAAGGTTTAGCACAGGGGAAGGCTAAACACAGGTAAATCAGCAACTGTGCACCTTACAACAACAAGTAACTACAACAAAGCGTGTGCTACAACTAAACAAAGGACTCTATTCTCCCCACACAGTGCAATGACTGTCAGAAGCCGCCAAAGGGGAAGCAAAAGACAGGAGGAAGCAATGGAGGGAGCAAAGAGAATAGAGAGAAAAAGATTTGGATTAATTGCAAGAATAAAACATACCTAAACACAGGTCAATCAGTAACTGTGCACCTTACAACAACAAGTAACTACAACAAAGCGTGTGCTAAAAATATAAGGAACACAATTGTGAAATTCTGTGGTTAGAATGAACAATATTAGTGGAAAAGAAAACAGAAAAGAAAAGGAAAGAACCTGAACAAAAGACTCTATTCTCCCCACACAGTGCAATGACTGTCAGAAGCAGCCAAAGGGGAAGCAAGGGACAGGAGAAAGAAATGGAGGGAACAAAGCGAATAGAGAGAAAAAGATTTGGATGGGGAGAACGGAAACAGCAAGAAGAGGCTTGATTATATGACAAAGTCTACCATCCAAAACAACAGAAAACTACTTGACATCAACAGAAACTACTCAACTACAATACAGAAACAAGGATAATACAGAAATAAGAGAAGAAAGTCAAGGGAGCAACTCCCACACAATGAAAGTTTGAAATTTCAAGTCCAAAAACACATCCTCAAGGTCCAGGTTGAGGAATATGACTCCGTGTGGGAAAGAACAGTTGTCCTCAACATTTGAGCTTGTATCTCAATGGTTCCTTGGCCAAAATGAGCAGGAAAAGACAATATGAGCTTGGGGAATGAGGAGAAAAAGAAGGAAAGGGCTGGAGAAGATATGGGTCAGGTATTATATGCGGAAGTTTCTACACCCCCCTTTAATACCAGACCCATAAGTTTGAGAAGATGATTCAGCTTGACTTTTCCCAGTGATTTTGTGAGGAGATCAGAAATCATGTGCTCAGTGGAGATATGTTGAAGCTGAAAGTGATTTTTGTTGAGGCTTTCAGTTATCCAGCAAAGTTGAGTATCAACATGTTTGGATCTTTGATGGTATCTGAGTGAATCCTTGAATTGGGAGATGGAACTAGCATTATCTGCAAGGATTAAGGGTGAAGGAGACTTGGGAATATTAAAAGAAGTGAGAAGTTTTCTCATCCAAAATGCTTCACACCCAGAATCAACAATAACTCTAAATTCAGCTTCAGTGCTAGAGATGGTGACAACTTGTTGCTTTTTAGAGCTCCAGGAAACAGCTCCTCCATTTAGCATAACAACATACCCTTCAGTTGAGCACCTAGTGTCAGGATCTTCAGCATAATCTGTGTCTGAATAAATGAGAGGACAAAGAGAAGGATGATTGGAAATGGGACATTTTCCACAAAAAGTGAGAGAAGATGATGAAGTGGCACAAAGATATCAGAAGGTGTGTTTTACAGCTGCCCAATGTTTGATCCCAGGCTCAATTAGGTGTTGAGATAGTGCACCAACTGAAAAGGAAAGATCTGGTCTGGTGGCAACAGATAAATAATTGAGAGCCCCAATTGCAGAGCCGAAATTGATCTTGAGAGCATCAAATTCAGCAATTTCTTCACTAGTAGCTTCGAAAGGGTAGTCATCTGTAGATAAAGGAGTGTGACAGGGATTGCAATTGGCCATATTCCAGTTAGAAAGAACTTTTTCAGCATAAGAATCTTGTGACAGAGAAAGAGTGCATTCTGATCTGTTTCTGGTGAGGCGCATTCCCAAAATCCAAGTGGCTGAACCAAGATAATCCATTTCAAATTTAGTTTTGATTTTGTCTTTTAACCAGAGAAAATGGTTTCCAGTAATAACTAGGTCATCCACATGCAGATAAATGATACAGATTTGTAATTTGTTTCTCCAAACATACACATTTAGATCACACTTGAGAGGAGAGAAGTTGAGTTTGCACAGATACTCATTGATGCATGAATTCCAGCAGAAAGGAGCCTGTTTGATGCCATAAAGTGGACGCAAAAGTTGAAAGACTTTACCTTCATTTCAAGAAGTTAAAGTACCTTTGGCCTGCTCTATGTAAAAAGTTTCATTGAGATTTCCCTGAAGAAAGGCTGCCATCACATCCATTTGATGAACATCCCAGTCAAAGTGAGCTGCAAGTGAAAGAATGGTCCTGAGAGATGTAATTTGACCAGTGGGAGAGAAATTTTCATAAATATATATTCCAAGGATTTGTGCATACCGTTTTGCTGCACAACAGGCTTTGAACTTTGAAACACCACCATCAGCATTGGGTTTAAACCTGAAAACCCACCTGCAACCAATTACATTGGCTTTTTCAGGCCTGGGGACAATTTTCCAGGTGTTACAATGCTGAAGTACTTGATGTTCATGTTTCACAGCCTCTGCCCATTCTTCTGAGTATTTGGAATAGATTGCTTGTTTATAAAACTGGGGTTCAGAAATTTCATGAGCCAATAGGGGAGCCTCCAATGATAAGGCAAAAGCATTTAATGCAAATAGGCCAAGAGGATCAGGAGAATCAGAGTAGGAATCATGTTGATAGTGGTCATAATAAATTTGATGCAAATGTTCAGGAGTGGAGGTTTCAGCTGATGACATATCTGAATCAGGGGAAGAAACTGAGGGTGGAACATAATCAGGATCTGCTGGATTATCAGGTTCAATTGATGAGTATGATGGATCATATTGGCTGAAAACTTCTCCATCTGGGACAAAGTTAACATTGGTTGATGGAAATCTTGTTAGATCACCAGATGAAGGACAGGGTGTTGAATTTGAAGGTGTTCCAGACATGTGAGGTTCAGAGGGCCAGAAGGAGGAAGCCATTTCTGAATTGGAATCATAAGGATTGTTCTCTGAAGAAGTAAGAGGAGTGTAATATCTGGATAATGAGGAGGAAGGAGGGTAAATGGGAACACCAGGAGTTAACAAGGATTGAGTATTTCAGGGAGCCTCAGGAACGTTTTTTAAAATTTGTGACCATAGAACACGCTTGGAACTGCAGGAAACAAAAGAAAAAAAGAATTTATTAAATGCCACAGATTCGGCAACAACTACTTTCTTGAGTTCCAAGTCTCAAACACAATAATTTGTTGTTCCTTCCTCATATCCTAACATGACACACTTTCTGGAATTGGCTGAAAACTTACCAGGAAGCTGAATTTTGTCAAGAAAAGTGTAACATACACAACCAAAGACTTTAAGATGTGAAACTCTGGGTTTGGATTTATTCCAGGCTTCAAAGGAAGTTGATTATTTGGAAAGAGATCTGGTTGGTAATCTGTTTTCAAGATAAACTGCAGTTTTGACTACTTCAGACCAAAGTTCAATTGGAAAATTTGAGTGAAACATCATTGTCTTGGATTTTTCAGTGGTTATATGGTTTCCTATCTTAGAAATTGGGTTTTGTTGAGGAGTGTAAGGAGCCATAACTTGAAGGGAAATGCCATGTTGTTTAAGAAAGTTGGTAAGACAAGCATTGATATATTCACCACCACCATCACAAACTAGCTTTTTGATCTTAAAAACAGTTTTTAACTCAACTGATGCCTTATATTCTAGAAAATACTTAAATACTTGGGCTTTGGAAGAAATGAGGTAAACATAGCGGTATGAAGTGGCCTGATCCATAAACTTAAGATAATACTGCAAAACATCAAACAAAGGAGGCTAAATTTTTCCAGATAAATCTGTGTTTAAAACTTCAAGAGGTTTTTTGGCAACAGGCAAATGACCATGAAAGGAAGAATGGGTTTTTTTACCCAAAACACACGGTTCACAAATATTTAATCCAGAGTCAGAAAAACTAGAGCTAGATACATCAGATGCCAATCCATTAAAGAGTTTTTGGATGTATGGGGCGTGAGGATGTCCTAGTCTGTTGCGCCAAAGAGTTAGAGAATGTGTGGAAGGTTTGGCAGTGAGGGCTGAGGAGGTAGAGAGAGACATGCATTTTGGAATAACAGAAACTTCAAACAAAGAGTTAGAGATAATTCCTCCCATGTAATTTTTTCCATTGCATGAAATGATGAAGTTGGAGATTGGATTGATGGGAGCAGGAATAAGAAGACAACCAGCTCTCCACAAAAATCCAAGAGAGATAAGATTCCTTCCAAAATCAGGAACATAAAAGACATCAGTGAAATAAACTTTTCCTTCAAGGCGCAACTGTTCCTTTACTGGTGGAAGCAATGGATTTGCCTACTCCAGCAATTTGAATTTGAACATTAGTGGGCTGAAAAGTGATGAAACTTTCTCTGTTGTTAAACATATGACAGCTGGCACCAGAATCAATTATTCGAGGAAGATTGGTGGAATGAGAAGCCATAGATGCAGAAACATTGGTTATAAAAATGGGTTTCTCTTTGTCAGGAGGATGGGCAATGGCTCCAAAGAGAAAATTTTCATCATCAGGAAAAACCCAGGCTGAATTGGCTGAAGGTGCAGGTGGTTCTTCTTTTGAAGCTTCTTTTTCAGGTTTAACAGTGTTGTCCTTGGAAGAAGAGGAAGAATCAGTGTTGGCTTGGTGTTTCTTGGGAGTACAAAGTTAAGGGTGTTGAGCAAAACAGTGATTGTCATCATGTCCAACATTTTGGCCATGAACAGAGCAGGAGAGTTTGCTGCGTGCCTTGGATTTGGATGATTTTGAAGGTTTGTGAGATGCAGAATGAGAATTAGCAGTTGACATAACATTGTGAAAATAATCAACCACTTTTTCATCAGAAGCATAATCCAGGAAAGAAAATAAAACATCATCTAGGCTCATATTGTCAATTTATTGCCTATCTCTGGTAAGGAGACCATGCCAATGTTTGAAGGAAGGAGGGAGAGTAGAAAAGAAGAGATAAATAAGGACTTCCTGGGAAATGATGAGCACAGAACGGATCATATGAAAGTTAATCCTTTTGAAGGGGTCCACATGAGCTTTGTAATATCCTCCTTCAGGGAGAGAGAGTGTTACCATGGATAAGAAATGTGAGATTCTTGATCCAACTTGGTTGCTAGCATGCCTGCATGCCAATGCTGTCCACATGGCGTAAACGGTAGGGTATGTATGCACCAGCTTCTTGTTTGCTTCATCAACTCTAGTGATAATTTCATACTTACACCTGGTTTCATTTCTGATCCATTTTGAAAGTTCAGCTTTGGTTTCAGAGTCTGCAGGGGATCCATAATTAGAAGGGAGAGGAGCAGGAACTTTTCCAGAAACCAAGCCAAAAAGATCCAGAACTTCAAAGTGAAGGCACAAGGTGCTTTCCCAAGTGTCATAGGAATCATCAGTGAGAAGAGGAATCATTGATCTACTGGAATCCTGATTGGAGGCCATGATTATGTTGAGTCAACAGAAAGAGATTTGGAGAATGAAGGATGTAAAGAGAGGAGTGATCCAAAATCTGAGAGAAAGGCTGTTTTATTGTTCAGTACGCAGTTTTGTTGTAAATATGCTTGAAGTAGGTGCTTTAGGAAACTGGGACCATAACCTGAAGAAGTTTTAGCACAGGGGAAGGCTAAACACAGGTCAATCAGCAACTGTGCACCTTACAACAACAAGTAACTACAACAAAGCGTGTGCTAAAACTGAACAAAAGACTCTATTATCCCCACACAGTGAAATGAATGTCAGAACCAGCCAAAGGGGAAGCAAGGGACAGGAGGAAGCAATGGAGGGAAAAAAGAGAATAGAGAGAAAAAGATTTGGATTAATTGAAAGAATAAAACATACCTAAACACAGGTCAATCAGCAACTGTGAACCTTAAAACAACAAGTGACTACAACAAAGCGTGTTCTAAAACTATAAGGGACACAATTGTGAGCTTCTGTGGTAAGAATGAAAAATATTAGTGGAAAAGAAAACAGAAAAGAAAAGGAAAGAACCTGAACAAAAGACTCTATTCTCCCCACACAGTGCAATGACTGTCAGAAGTGGCAAAAGGGGAAGCAAGGGACAGAAGGAAGCAATAGAGGGAACAAAGAGGATAGAGACAAAAAGATTTGGATGGGGAAAAGGAAAAAAGAAATTAGAGGCTTGATTATATGACAAAGTCCATCATCCAAAACAACAGAAAACTACTTGACATTGACAGAAACTACTCAACTACAATACAGAAACAAGAGAAAACAGTTGAAGGAGCAATTCCCACACAATGAAAGTTTGACATTTCAAGTCCAAAAACACGTCCTTGAGGTCCAGTTCAAGGAATATGACTCCGTGTGGGAAAGAACAGTTGTCCTCAATGTTTGAGCTTGTATCTCAATGGTTCCTCGGCCAAAATGAGCAGGAAAAGACAATATGAGCTTGGGGAATGAGGAGAAAAAGAAGGAAAAGAGCTGGAGAAGATATGGGTCAGGTATTAGATGCAGAAATTTCTACATAGACAACTGACTAATTAAGCTATTCACATCTCTGTACTTGAACTAAACCTGACAGTTAGAAATAACACTGAAATATAATTATTTATAATTACTAAAAATAAAATAATTAATTAAATTATTTTGTGAGTAAATATTTTATAATTTAAAAATTATATTTTAAACTAAAATAATATTTTTTTAGATATAATATTTTTTTTGATAATTCAATCTTACTATCTGTAAAATGGATGCAGACAAGGAAAGTGTTGTAAGTTCAAGAGCTAGTATTTCTGATTTTAAGAATATTACTCAAAGAAATTATAACATAGGAAAAGGTCATGCAGGAGGCCAAACTCTCAGAGAAAAAAAAATCCCCAAGGATAGTAGAAAAACTTCCACCAGGTTTGAAGATCAAAAAAAAAGACAGATCATGAAAAGATCAGCAACCTCTGCTCAGTAGTGAACAACCACAAGCAAAAGTGGAAAAAATTGAAAGAAAGGCTGGATATTTATGAAGAAAAGTTATGAAAATAATGAGCCAATAGGAGATATATTTAAATAAGAAAGATAAAGTTCTAAGTAGCCCATCGAATCCCTCTACTCATAAAGGAGATTCCCCACCATCAGACATGATAACAGTGGAAAAGTAGGAATGGCAATGGATAAATACAAATTGGGACATAATCCAAAATCAAAGCCAGGTAAACCAGGCTCCTCAACCAGGTCCTTCAAGGCCTCCTCAACAACAAGTGAGCCATCCTCATCCCTAAAAATGAAAGAAAAAACAAAAAAGCAGTATTCCTCTAACACTTTGATAAGTACTCCACCAAATAAATTGACAGATATCAATACTGATAAATTCTATAAAGTTGAGAGTGGCTTGGTGATGAAACAATTAAATATGATAGACAATCATCAGAAGCTCCAGTTGTAACTACTTTTGATGATGGATTTTCTTTATCTTTTAATAATAATGTAGCTTTATTATAAAATGAAGACACTAGTATTGATGTTAAGGGCCCTGAGGAAATATCTAAATTTATTAATGATGCTTATACAAAACTTTAAAATAATCAGTTAAAAATTTAAGTTGGATAATAGACCTTAGAATAAATAATTTAATTCATGAATTTGATAAGAGATTAAATAAATTGGAAATTTCTCATCAATTAAGTGTTGAAATAACTGATAATGTTATTAAAATATTAAGAGATAAGGCCCATCAATAGATAAAAATAGTTATTGAGAATATGAATAACCAGTTTATAAATTTTAAAAATGAAAACCAATCTTTAAAAGATAAATTTTTTAATATGAACAAAGAAATAAGTACTTTGAAATACCAAATAGCTTCTATCTCTTAAAAATTATTAGTAAATGAACAGAGAAACATTTTATCAATTCATAATATAAATGAAACATTATCTGAAATTTCATTATTGAGAAATAAAATATTGAGATTAGAAGAAAACAACATAAATTCATCTTATAAATTATATAAAGGGAATATTGATTATATCCAAATGAAATCTTCAGAAGGAAAAGAAAAAGAATTGCCATTTGATAATGTTTCAGATAAAACATTTTAAGAGGAACATTCTCTAAATTATTTTAAAGAAGAATTAAGTGGATATATTGAAAAAATCTAGGAGTAGTTAAATAATGAAAAATTTATTAAAAAACCTGATTTTAATAATCATCAAAAGAATTGGCCAAAGTTAAATCAATATCCTACTTTTGATGGTGATTCTTCTTCAAACTGGAAAAATTTCATCCAGAGAATTGATAATTTAAAATCATCATACAAATTACAACATGAAGAAATTACTTCAAAATTAATTTCTTTATTTAGTGAAGTTTATTTGATGTGGTATAAATCTGTTCTTATGGATGAAAAAGACTACTCATGGGAGGAATGGAAACACTTAATTGAAAAACAGTTTGGTGGTTCAACATTCAGATTAGCACAATTAAAGTTGTATGAGGAAAGTAAGTATTACTCAAACTCTTCTGAAAAACCCATAGTCTTTTTAATGAAAGTAACAAAAATTTTGAAAGCCATGGATCTAAAAATGGATTTTGATTTATAGAAAGAAAGAATTTTAATTTTAAACCATCAAACTCATTAAGAGATTTAGTAGTATACAGATCTGAAAATACTTATAACACTTCTTCTTTTATTAATATCTGTAATGATGTTTATTAAATCATAGATATGAACCAAGAGAAAGTGTACAAAATTATCAGCAAAAAAATGAGAATCAAAAATCTGGACATAAAACTCATGATAAGATTTTAAAAGTGTCTGCTCCAATTGCTTCAAAGAAATATGCAAAAAATACTTGTGTAAAATGTGGAAAGAAAAGGAAGAAAGGCCATGTTTGTGACAAAAAATAAATTTTGTGGAACAAAGTGAGCCTGAAGAATCTGAAGATTCTAATGAATCATCAGATGTGAAAAGTGATATTTCTTATGAGAAATAAAATGACATCTTTGTATTTGAAAATGATATACAATAGGGGGTATCAAAGTTAGAAATCTTCCACACTATGCAATATTAGGGGTGGACTTGCTAGCAAGTCCCCAACCTGAACTCAGACAGAACTCAGATGGAACTCAGACAGAACTCATACTGAACTCATACTGAACTCTACTTGAACACCCACCTAAAACTGTTCTTCTGAATGGTGTTCATCCCTGATTGTATGGTTCCTTTGTAAATAGCTCAATGTGTGTTCAATCTGTGATGAATTTGAGTTCAAGGTTGCAAACTTGCTAACAAGTACGCCCCCCATATTGCACAGTGCCATTTCAAAATACCTCTTTTCTCCTCCAAATCAACAATGAATATTTTTTTAAATATGCCATATTGTGCCCCCAAAAACACTTTTCTACTGAGAATTAATCTCAAGTTTGTGGCTATCTTTTTGTGTTATAAAATGCCTTTTAAATAATTACAAATTTTTAACTTTGATACACTCTAATATGTAGATAAGAATTTACCTATGGTGGAAGGAATATTGCCTAATTTTGAAGATGAAAAAAATAATAACTGATATCAAAAAAGATTCTATAGTCATTACACCAATGAAAATTACTGTTTTAATAAATGGAGAAAATAAAGAGGTTATACAAGATTCAGGACCTTGAGGAAGAATTTTATATTTAGCAGCTTTAAATAAAATAAATAATGACTATGAGTTCAAACTAGAAACTGTGTCTTAAGAAAATAGGAGAGGATATGTATCAGTATTGAAACCTTTATGAAAATATTCTACTTCAGTTTTCTTTAAAAATACACATGGTTATGTAAGAGCAGTTTAAACTTTTATTTTTATGAAGAATAATAATTTAAGTGATTGGTTTATAATGGGAAATGACATTCTAACAAAATTTGGAATAAAATTATAGCCATCTAATCAATGGTTCACAATGAGAAATAATGGTAAAAGAAAGTTTAAAATAATTTTATCTTCACCAAATGTTTTCTCAAATATTACTTGTAATAATGTATTTCAATTGAAGGGAAGAATTTCTGAAGAAATGAATCATCTTGATTAGGAAATTTTGAAAGCATTTTTTGGTGAAAAGCTGAATGAAAAAGAAAACAAGAAGTTATAATCTTTTTAAACTCTTACAATGTCTTTTGCACATGGTAAAAATGAGTTAGGATTAGTTGTCAATCATGAAATGAAACTACAGTTAACTTGTGAATTGGATGATATTCCTCCTAGTTTGAAAAAGAGGCCTTATTCTGCTTCTCCTACAAAAAGAAAGATATAGAGGATAATATATTAACACTTTTAAATATCAATATCATTGAAAAAGTGGATTTTACCCCTTAATATTGTGTAATTTCACCTTTAATTATATCTTATGGAAGAGATAAGGCAAGACTAGGTGGATATTACAGAGAATTAAACACCATACACAGGATGAAAGAAAAGATGACTGGTAGGCAAGTCCTTTTTGAGAAATAATAGAGTAATCTATAAAGTAACCTGCAAGGAACCATATTTTTAGTATTTGAGCTTTATACAGGTAAAAGTTCCAAAAGTGATTTTAAATAATTTGGAAGTCTGATAAATCAGTAGCTCATTCAACATAGATTTTAAATGGTAAGCACTTTGCAACATCCAAATATCTCATTTAAACCAAAAACCTTGGAAAATTTAAAATAGTATTTTTTCCTAATTCCACAGGTGTAAATAATTTCTTGTTTGAATGGCTAATCAGATTTTCAAAACAAATTTACATTTAATAATCCTCCTCACTAATATCATTTTCAATCATAAGCTACTCTGCTTTTAATCTTTGAATATTGATAAATACTCATTGGAAAAATAAATTTGAATAAACATATCAAAATGGTAAAGCATGATTTATAAATATATATTTATCAGTAGAAATGTTCTTAATTTTCTTAAAGAAGAAGAACAGATTTGATTAAAAGTCAGGCTGATTTTCAAAAACCTATACAGCCAAAAATCAGTTCTGCAATTTGTGAGGAATTTGAAATTTACCAAATAATTATAGCAATATATTTTATAATTTTAATAAACCCTTAAAACATCAAAATTTGGTCTAGGATCTATAATTTTTATATTATTGAAGCTAGTAGAGATGTGCATAGAGAGATGTGTTTTCACTAAACCATTAAAATTTATAATATTTGAGACTAATTAATTTAATATTCCATAAAAATATGTCTATAAGTTGCACATCCATTGAAATTAATATAGGTTCTGCAAATTTGAAATTTCAAAGGAAAGAAATCCGCCCCATATTTATAACACCAATCAAATTTACATTACTGAAGAACAAAGTCAGGTAAAATTTTTAAAAGTATTTTTCACACACATGAATTTTTTTTAATGAATAACATAATTGAGATGAAATTTTCTGTATATATAACAATATTAATCTAAAATAAGTTATCTCCCATTCTAGAAGGTGCCTCCCCCAACTAAACTTCTATACTTCAGAAAGTAATATGGACCTTCTAGCACACCACACAATATGGGAGGTGGACTTGCTAGCAAGTCCGCAACCTTGGACCCAAATTCACCACAGATTGAATACACATTGAGCTATTGATAAAAGAACCATACAATCAGGAATGAACACCACTCAGAAGAATAGTTTTCGGTGGGTGTTCAAGTAGAGTTCAGTATGGGTTCAGTATGAGTTCAGTCTGAGTTCCATCTGAGTTCCATCTTAGTTCAGGTTGAGGACTTGCTAGCAAGTCCACCCCCTATATTGCGTAGTGGTAGGTGCCAATTTTTTTTCTCATATTGAAAAGTAAGTTTAAATAATTTATAAAAAGAAAATAATATTAATAAATTTGAATACATTTTCATATCTGAAATCTATATGCCAGTGTATTTTTTCGGAATGAAAAAAAATTCATCCTCAATTAACATGAAAAAATGATCTTCCAGAGGTGAAATCGAAAGTGCTACTTCATTCAGTCTGAATAATAACAAACCCTTATTCAAAAATATTTTCAATTAAATTTTGGTTTCCTTTCAGCACCATTTTCAAAGGGTGCTTTTGGTCTAGAAGATTTTAAGGCGTTCCAAGGGCAATTAAAGGTGAGGAAAACTCAAGATTTCAAAAGAGGCACATATTTTTTTTCTTTTATATTTTAATACTCAATGAAAAGCTAAGGAATTATTATTATTATTACTTTAAAATCTTAGAAGTACAAAGATGTAAATACTAAGGTAGTACCAGTAGTAATAGATGTGATTTGTTTATATATAATAAATTTGTAAAGCAAGAATGGAATGAAAGACAACAGCCAGATTGAGAGGCCTTATATAGGAAAAAAGGAGAGAAAATACAGAATCAAAATTCTATATACATGAGTATCAGAGAAAGAACAATTCCACAATTAGACATTTCAAATATTTAAAGTTGTTCTATAAAGAATGTACCCATATACAGTATTTATCTGTATATGTCCATTATATTTGATTTATTTTATATTTCTGTAAATGTCAAAGTAAAAATAAAAATATTTGATTTAATATTTAATATTTTTAGTTTTCTTTTCAGCTGTAATGAGGATGCTGTCAAAAAATAAAAAATATGAGGAAACAATAAAATTATATCTTTACTCATTTTTACTTATTAATTAGTTAAGATTGTATAAGTATTTTATAAAGTAAGTATAACTAATTAATTGAGAGGTAAAGGTGTATCTCTACTCTAGTAAAAAATTAATTATTTACTGTATAAGTCTAGTATCCTGGCTGACAACCATAGCATTAAGATTTTACATTATCTAATGAAATCCATTTATCCCATGTAAATTGGAAAGATTTATATCCATCAAGTACCAGAAGTTGAAGACATAAACTTAATATGATTGAATTAAATAATTTAAATACTAATAGATTTAAATGAAATTATAAATATTTTTAAATTCTCAAATTAATTTTTTCCATTCTTTTGACATTCTAGAAATATTTTTTTATGAAATATATTATGTTACCCTATTACAAAGTCACAATGAATAATCAAAAACATGTTTTGTTTATGAAAGTGTGATTTTAAACAATGCAGATTAAAATTTTACAAAAGCATTTCTTTTAAATAAAAATGAAATAAGATAAAAATAAAAACAGAAAAAAAGGATGATTTTTGTCTAGCTCCATAAATACTTACATTTTGACCCTTTTTAATCCTGTGTAAATTTTTTATTACCCCTTTTTCACCCCCTGGGGCCCCCACTAGGCCCAACTGGGGGCTAAGAAAGGGCTGATAATGTTCCAACTTAGTCTTATTAAAAAATTCCAATTTTTATCAAAAGAAACTTACATCCTTCCTAAAGTTTTGACTATCTTGATGTGTTCATAAAATAAATTTTTTTTGTCATATTTAGCACTAATTGTTGCTTTTTCCTTCCCATGATACCCCATAATCATAAATTTTTTCATTTTTAATTTATGAAGAACATACTTGCACACTATTCAATAATAATTATTTTAGGAAGATATTTTGGAGCAAATGTTTCTATAACCTATAGATTCAATAAATTTTTTATCATTCTTCAAAATTTCATGTCTTAAAAAAATTGATGCTGTGTGCCTTCTTTTGGTGTAACTTTTTCTTTAAAAAAATTATTATTAATGTTTAGACAATTTTTATAAATTTTATAATTTAGTTAAATTTTTAGGAATTTTTTTCTAAAAAAATAAGATTTTTGATGTCTTTTGAATGGTTTTGTGATCTCATGAATTTTTTTGAATTTTTTGTGAAATTTTTTCAATTTTTTGGGGAATTTTTTGGTCCTAATGTTTTTTTTGGCATTCACCAGAAAAAAAAATGGGCGCCTGATAGCAGGTTCAAGTCCTTATCTTTGACTTGACTCAATTTCAGCTCATCTTTAATTCTTCTGGAAAGACTGTGCACAGAAAAATGGGAACATTAGCTTGGGCAACATAAAATCAAATTTACTCTTAAGTCAAAACTGAATATATGGATGGGCACCTTCTAGCAGGTGCCACTTGATTTTTTGCGGTGATGGTTTGATTTTTTTGATTGTCTTAATGCTTGAATAGGAATCAAGTCTGTCAGCCTAAATATCCTTAGGACTGAGTATTTCTTATGCTTAAAATAAGATAAACTTAAGTAGATTAAGCTTATATCTTAAAAATAAGGTTAAAATAATAATATATATTATTTTATTATATATATATATAATTATTATTCTATTATATAACTTATAATAGTTTAAATAGCTTATCCATGGCCTAATAATATTTATTAAGGTGTTAATGGAGTCATAATATACTTATCTTAAGTGATATGAAGTAATTATTGACATACATAAGCTTATATGTATACATAAATATCATATTCAGTGAAATATGCAGTATATTATGTATATTTAGGTATATATGTGGATTTTAGCCCCTTAATAGCCTATAACCTTTGTTTTTCTGCTTATTTTAGGTCATATGGACGAAATCAGTGGACTCACAACGCCTACAGAAGCATAGACACCTATATCAGGCACATACACCCAGTTTGGACAACTAAAATTACTTCCTTGGATGGTTATTCACGGATTTATGGGTTGGAAGGATGTTTCTGGGTTAATGTGGATGCTTGGGGATGTTATTGGGGGCTTGGACATTTTATTTGTTTCCTTTATATGCTTTTAGTTTCATTAAATCTCTTTTTGATTATTTATTTTACCTGTTTCTTTATGGTATCCGCTTTTATCTGGGTTTTCTATTTATGGTATGGATCTGTGTTATTATTAATAGTGATGGAGGGTCCTTACTGGAGGTCTGGGTGTTGAAACTGCTTGAAGTGGACGCCATGGGGAGGTGATGGGCCCTCACAGTGCTGTAATTGCCGGGGATAGCAGTGACATCATCTGGATTGAAGGTCTGTGCACTCCAGTGGATTTGGGTATAAGTAAGGAGGGATTTTGACGGTTTATTATCATCATTCAATTACTACAATTCAAACAACCACTACAATACAATTATTAGCATTCAGAAATATATTATAAAGCCCTTATAAATTGATATTATCTTTATAAAAGCTATAACTATATTTTATTCTTCTATTTTCCACCACTAGCACACATTTAAATCCAAGTATTGTGAGTTTTATTTGAGTATAACTATTCTAATAGTCTTCCCATGAGGTTTAATCACTAAATAATTTATCAATAAGTAGTAGGACCATAAAATAACACTATTAAATCATACTTATATACTAGACTATACTGACAAAGTCACATTCCAAAAAGATGCAGTGTCTTTTCAAGTACCTGGCTTGATTCCAATTCCTTTAGTGCAAGTTTCCAGATGGACCACAAATTTACACAGAATAATATTTCTTGTGGCCCGTCTAACAACTTGCACTGAGGAATTGGATTCCAGCCTTGTGCTTGAAAAGACGCTCCATCTTATTGGAATGTGACTTCAATCACAATTGAAGTAATGTGCTTGAAAATATGTGGTGTCTTTTTTGGAATATGACTTCAAGTTCAATTCAAGCATTAAAACAGTGAGAAAAAATTCAAAAATAATTCAAAAAAACCAAAAACATCAAAAGAAACATCAATAAAAATGTGAAAAAATTTAAAAAAATTTAAAAAACACCAAAAAAATTCAGAAAATCTCAAAAAAATTCAGAAAAATACAAATAAAAGTCAAAAAATACAAAAAAAATCTAAAATATTTGGAAATCTTTAAAAAACTTCAAAAAAAGTTGATAACAAATGCAATGAGCTCAAAAAAATTCCTAAATTTCAAAATAGTTTAAAAAACCTAAATGAAGTGCTATTAAATTCCTAAAAATTCATAAAAATTATTTAAAAGCCAAAAAAAATCTAAAAAAATCAAACAATACTAAATATTCTGAAAATTATGAATAGGGGGTGTCAGTTCTGGAAAATCTACACTTGCAAATCCACACTTAATTAAATGCCGATTTCCAAAACACACTAGCTGTCAGCCTAGGTATCTCCAGGACTGAGTCACTCTTATGCTTAAAATAAGATAACATTAATTAAATTAAGCTTATAACTTTAAAATAAGTTTAAAATACTTATATATATGGTTATAATACATATATATATAATTATTACACTATTATATGACTTATAGTAGTTTAAATAGCTTATCCATAGCCTAGTAATAATTATTAAGGTGTTAATGGAGTCATAATATACTTATCTTAAGTGATATTAAGTAATTATAGAAATACATAAGCTTATATGTATACATAAACCTCATATTCAGTGAAATATGTAGTAATATTATGTATATTTAGGTCTATAAGTGGGTTTTAACCTCTTAATAGCCTATAAACTTTATTTTTCTGCTTATTTTAGGTCATATGGACATATCCAGTGGACTCACAACAGATAAAAAAGCATATACACCTATTTCAGGCGCATATATCCAGTTTGGACAACTTAATTTGCTTCCTTGGATGGATTTTCACGGATTTATGGGTTGTGATATGATTACTGGGTTAATATGGATGCTTGGGATGTTATTGGAGGCTTGGACAGTTAATATTACTCCTTTATATGTTTTGGGCTTCATTATATACTCTTTGGATGAGTTATTTTACCTGTTTCTTTATGGTATCCACTTTTATCTGTTTATTCTTTTTATGGTATGAGTCTGTGGTATCATTAATTGTGATGGAGGGCTGGTCCTTACTGGAGGTCTTGGTGTTGAAACTACTTGAAGTGGAAGACATGGGGAGGTTATGGGCCCTCACAGTGCTGTAATTTCTAGGGATAGCAGTGACATCATCTGGATTGAAGGTCTGTGCACTCCAGTGGATTTTGGTATAAGTAAGGGAGGATTTGAAGGGTTATTGGACATCACTAACTTACTACACTTCAAATAAACATTATAAAACAGTTATTATTATATATAAATATATTATAAAGCATTTATAAATTGACATTATCTTTATATAAGCTATAACTATATTTTATTGATCTATTTCCACCACTAGCAAGCATAAAAATCTAAGTATTGGGAGTTTAATTGAGAATAAATACTCTATTAGTTTTCCCCTGAGGCTTAATCACTAAATAATTTATCAATAAGTAGTTGGACCATTAATATTTACTATTAAATCATACTTATATAGTAGCACACACTGACACTAGCCCCAAAACTGGCAGATTTCAAAATGAAATAAGTCACTAATTTCACTCAAATCTGCACTATCCCAGCCAAAAGTTCTGATTTCACCATGATTTCTCATTTCACTAATTTTTCAGAATCATCCTATTCATACAAAGCACTCCGGAGCATAACACTTCATAACTCAAAACAATGTACATCATTTCCATTTTTATACTGTATAGGTATCATGCCTTCCTCACTCTCAAATCATGATAAGCTACATCAAAAAATGACTTTCATAGCTCTTGATCTCCTCTTAGACTCTGAGTGCAATTCTGATTCTTATCCTGAAGAAGAATTTTTTTTATCAAAAATGGCCAGGAAATGTTACCTTCTTCCAAGAAAGCCTCAAGTACTTCATACCCCAAGTACACCATCAAAACACTTCTTAACTTATTTGCCCCAGTTTTAGACAGTTTTTCAGGACTTCTCAGGAATTTCTCCTTAGAATGGTTCTTTTTTTAGCATGTTGAATCTTATTTTTAATTTTCTGTTATAGTCTCTTTTTTTCAAGTCTCTTTGTTTTCCTTCATCACTCAACATGAAATCCCATAATTTCTGCGATTGCATAATTTTTCAGTTATTCTTTTTTTTTTCATAACTTATATCCATTTCCACTTTTCCTCTTTCATCCCTCAATTAATTTGAAGTTAATTTTTCTCATAGCTCATCTCTCCAGGTAAGTCATTTTTTTCATTTTTACTTATATATATATATATATATATATTTGTATCTAAATTTTCTTAGTAAGTGTTTCTTTTTGATTTTAAAGGTAAAATTAACCTTTTTTCTTTCTTTTTGTAGCTCCATCATCCTACTCTTCATTCCTCCTTGGCTTAGTCATTATTCCCCCATTCCCCTATTTCACTTTTTTTTGGTTCCATATCATTGAAACACATACAAAGGGGGAAAAATGGTGAGCCAGACATCTGGCTCAGTTTTTTAAACCTATTTCATACCAAGGTGCATTTCAAGGCAATACCATAGAATGACCCCTGGTTGAGCCCAGTACGTGACCTTAGTGTGAATTTTTCCATGTTCCTTTTTTTTGTTTTTCTCTTGTTATCATCTTTCTGGTTTTCTACTTCTAAACCCCATATATTCCTCCTCCTCCACCTCATTGTTTGTGAGAATTTTCTTGTTGTACTTGTTACTCGTTTTGTATGTATTTTATTTGGTACCCTCTTCTGGTAGTTTAATTTTCATTTTTTTTCTTAGTAAATGTGTGTTTTTAGTTTTACTTTCACTTGCTACCTTCCCCCTCCACACATCTCATTTTTGTAAGTGATGATACATGCTTGCAAGTTTATTCTCATTTCTCTCTTGCACATTTTTCTTGCCCATCTCATGCCTTTTTTCTCCTCCACTCCTTATCACACATGCACCCCCTTTCTCATATCTCTTTTCTCTCCTGCTCTTCCTCAGTGCCTTTCTCCCCTCCATTCCCCATCTGCCTGATTCCCTCCCCTCCAAATACTCTTGCTTCTATCCCACTTCCCTTTAATCCCCCTCCTCTCCTCCCAATCCTCTTGCTTCCATCCCAATTCCTTCCAAATCCTCTTTCTTCCATCCCCTTCTATCCACTCTCCTCCCCATACTCTCTTTTCAATCCCCCTCCCCTCCCCATCCTCTCATTTCCTTCCTCCTCCCTTCCCCATCCTCTTGCTCTCATCCCTCTTCCCTCCCCATCCTCTTGCTCCTATCTCTCTCCTCCCTAATTCTCTCTCTTCCCTCCTCCTCCTCCTCCTCCTCCCTCTCCAATCCTCTCGCTCTCATCACTCTCCCCTCCCAATCATTTTGCTTCCTTTCTCTGCCCATCTTTCCCCATCCTCATGCTTCACTTACCTTTCCATACCTTTTTCTTCCTATTCCTAAACTTATTTTTCAACTCACAAAACTCAAAAATAAAAAAGTAAGAAAGTAAGTGATAACCAAAAAATAAACTAATTTATTGAATTATAACTAAATAAAAGTTTTAAAACTACCCAAAATTAATCTTAATAACTAATCACAACACCTACACCTGAGCAACAAGAAACTAAGAATAACAAAATTGAACCAAAAATATATTAACTAATGTAATTTCAAACAAAAAGAAATATTAAATAATATAGACTAATGTTAAGAAAATAATGTTTAAGACTCTAAATGACTCAGAGATTACTTGTACTATTAGCTAACTCATCAGTACAAAAATGAGATGGTCAGTTAATCTAGAGCCAAATAAAAACAATTAACTTCAATAAGATCAAACTGATCAACTCATTGTCAAACAACAATGGAAAATCACAATTATAGTGGTATTAATCACATCCAAGTTTAAAAAACTAATTATCCAGTAGCTGTGTATACAGCAAAAATGTCATTAAAAACAAATAGGTAAGCTAATCTAGGAAGAATCATGGTCCAAAAAAAAAATTGAAAATAAGTAGCTTGATGTCTAAATTCTCAACTAGTGAAATGAAATCAATATTTTAATTTTTTCCTTGTATTTTTTTTGCTTCTCTTTTTTTCATTTTCCTTGTCTTTTTATTTCATTTATTCATTTATGTTTGGAATCAGAATTACCTTTCCTTATACACTTTATTTTGATTTCTTATGTCTTATTTATGTGATTTATGAAACTTATTTGTAAATTAATTTACATACTTATCTCATAAAATAGTTGAAGACAAATTAATTAAATGCTGATTTATTTTACATGTTTCTGGAAGTGGTGTGGGCTGTTAACCTATGACTTTTTTGGTGCATTTCTCCTAGAAAATTAAAAAAAAAAACTAGCCTGGGACCTAAAAATCTCCAAATAAATAACAAAGGCACTCAAAACTATTCAAAATAAGATTACATAATTATTGGCTGTTTTGAAAAAAAATTAATTCAATGATAAGATATAGCATCTAATAATGTTAAAATTTAAAATAATTGAATACATTTTATTGTATTATGTTGGGGAAATATAGCTAATCAAGAGCTCCTCATTGAATAAGCATAAAAATCTTTATCATAAATAATTTTAGATTAAATTTATTAAATAATTTTTTATTTGTTTTATTTATTTACAAATGGTACTCTATTGTGATTAAAGAGACACTCCAGAATTCTAATCCATTTAAAACTAAAACAAATAATTATGAATTGTAATTTTACATAAATAATAAAGTTAACTAATGCAAAGGAACCCTTAAATTGAAAAATTGGAGGAAAAAGCTTGTTGTCTGTTTATCTTTTCTTTACAGAAAATATAATTTTAGTTGTTCATAGAGTTTCTTCTAATTTTCTCATATTATATGTAACTCAAAAGTGTTAAAATTTAAATCATAAAAATTAATGAGAGCTTAAATATTTACTCTCAATAATAATACATATAAAATGGATACATCAAGTTTAAAAAATCTTGCATTTTCATTGATGCATTTTAAAATTTATTACAACACTTCTTAGAATAAGTTTTATATTTATATTTAAATTAAAATATTAAGCTTCTTGGGATAAAATATTAAATTCATAATTGGTTTTTAATCTTAAAAAGTTGAATGTGAGACATTCTCCAAAAACTAAATTATTTTTATGGAAATGGATGTTAATTAATTTATCTAGTGGGAAGTTACTTTTCTCCAATTATTGAATGAGCTACTCACAAACAGAAATACTGATTGGAATCTGCTAGCAGGTGCCTCCTCCCATTTGAGCTACCATAATTCAGTCAAGGATGAGAACCTGCTAGAATATTTCTGGGAGTAAAGGAGTGCTTAAGGATTTGGGCAATAAACAGGTAATTAGAGCTATTTTTTCATAATTTACTCACAAAAGTAGCACAGACAACAAAAGTATTTAATTACAAAGTGATAAATACTTATAAATTTTAAGAAGGTATAGTAACTATAAAAATATCAAATGTGAATATTGATATAGAATATGGCCTAAGATTTAAAATAATACAGTAGATTCTATATACAGAAATTTTAATCATTTAAAATTAAAATATCCTACTCTAAATATAAAAATAAAGTGTATAATAACTTTCTAATTATCAGGTACAATCTGCATGTCAATTTAATCTATAATCTTATTCACAGTTTAAAAATTAATGATTTAAATGAATTATTTGTGCGTCATTTGTTTCAATTGATACAGAATATATTTGAGTGTGGTAAACCATAGCAAGTTAAAGTAACATAAGTAAAATAACTCTTATGATTTATGTCCATTCAATAATATAGTAAGCTTAAAAAGAGTTTATATTTGGCTGAATAATTCAATTTGATTAATTTTTTTTATTGAATATAATATCATATAGCTACTGCATTGATAATTTAAATTCATTTAGCTTTTTCTGTTCACTTTTCAAGCAAAAAAAGAAATATACATATCTTTCAGCACATACATTGAATTATATAATTTAAAATAAAAAAAATCAAATCAAATATAGGAGATTTAAATAAAGAAGAAGCTAGGATAATGGAGAAATCTTAAAATTCACAAATTTAAAAAAAATATTGATTTGTTGACCTACATAAATACTTACTATTTATTCTCAAAATATAGCATAAATGAAACTAAAATAAAAGTGAGTATGACATGACCAAAAATAAGGTGGGAGCTTTATACTGAGTCTAAAATCAAGTTGAACTAGTCTGATTGAGCTCAGTCTCAGAATTTATGAAAAGTCCTCCTAATATTTTGTGGTGAATGTGGTATAATAATACTGAGAAAATTTAGAAATATTCTATTAAATAATACACTAAGAGCTTACTGATAAATGACTGTGAATTTAATTGGAAGTGAATGAGAAAAACCTTGGAAATGATTGAATGGTGAATTGAAATTGACTAGACATTTATTGTGTTATGTATAAGCATTTAAGAAAAAGTCACTGACTGATTACTGATAAGGGACTGACTTGTTACTGAGAAGGGGCTGACTGATTACTGAGAAGTGAAAGAGAGGTTACTGAGAAGTAACAAACTGATTACTAACAGGTGAATTCCTGTTTACTGTTAAGTGACTGACTGATTACTGAGAAGTGAATAAATTGTTACTGAAAAGTGGCTGAAAGGTTACTGAGAAGTAAAAAGCTGATTACTAAGAGGTGACTGACTGGTTACTGATAAGTGACTAACTTGTTACTGAGAAGTGACTGACTGGTTACTAAGAAGTGACTGGCTGGGTACTGAAAGGTGATATACTGGTTACTAATAAGTGACTGACTTGTTACTGAGAAGTGACTGAAATTTTACTGAGAAGTAACGAATTGATTACTATGAGGTGACTCACTGGTTACTGAAAGGTTTGAGACTGGTTACTAATAAGTGACTGACTGGTTACTTAGAAGTGAATGACTGGTTACTGAGAATTGAATGAATAGTTACTGAGAAGTAAATGAATGGTTACTGGGAAGTACCTGACTGTTTACTGATAAATAACTGGATTTATACTGAGAATTATTTTACTATTTACTAATAAGTGACTTACTGGTTACTGATTTTGGAAAGAGTGGTGACTGAGAAGTGACTGATTTCAAATAATAGAGAATCATATAGAAGCATGCACCAATAATTATTATAAAGTTTAGAAGGAGGGGAAATGATTCTTCTTATAGGTAGTATATCAGAAGAGTAAGCATATGACACTAAAATAATTCAGGTGAATTCCCAATTCAAGAACTACCCTGATTTTTGAACTCTATTTCATTTAAAACTGTGAAAACCACAGCAAACAGACCATGTTATTTTGAATACTCCCAAAATTTCAAACATCTTTTTCAGCTTGAATCCCCTACTTCTCATCTATATTTCTCTTCATTTCCTTTCTTAGTTTTATTTAACTTGTCTATGGATTATGGTTTCACTTACTTACACTAACAGCAGCTTTAAATAAATTCCAGGTGTCAGTGTGTCTTTGTTCTTGTTAAAGTTAATATTTCTGAACCAATTTTGATGAAATTAGATATTTAAAGTGTCTTTCTTCTTGTTTTTAAGACATGGTGGAAGCAATGAATCAAGGTCAAATTTTTTAAACAATAACCCTGAAGAGGAATCTAACTGTAGCTCTAAGGAATTGGTGAAAATTTCAGCAGTTTATCACAATGGACCATCAATAAGTTGAGGTGGAATACAAAGATTTAATTTATTAAGGTTTTTTCAAAGTAAATGGGATTCAAAATTGTGTGGTGTTTTTTCTCTGGTGTTTTCAGTTTTGAATGGAACAAAAAGATTTTTAACTTTGAGACCCTCTAATTTGTTTTTTTACAAATTTAGGGGAAAAATACATTTCTTTAGATGCAAATTTAGATCAAAATGAAAAATTAAATTAATTTTTTTTTCATTCCACCACATTTTTATCAATTTTTGGCAACATTCCCAACAATTAATGATTTCATTTGTTTATGATCTCTATTAAAAAAATTTTTGTTAAAATTTGAGACAATTAATCATTATATATTTTTACTTAAAATAATTTTGAATGTATTTTAATTTTATTTTGTAATTTTTTGGTGTTAGGCTAGTTTATTTTTTGTTTTTCTATGAGAAAGGCACAAAAATAACTCAGTTAACAGCCCATGCCACTTTAGAAATATGTGAGTAAAATTAGCATCAAAGTAATTAGCCCTCTAGCTTTTTATGAGATAGAAATTTCAATGGACCAATAAAATTTATAAATCTCATAAATAAGATATAAGAAATCAAAATAAAGAATATAAGAAAAGAAATTTAGGTTTCCAAAAATAAATAAATAAATGAAAATAAAAAGACAAGGAAAATGAAAAAAAGAGAAGCAAAAAAATAAAATACAAAGAAAAAATTAAATTATTGATTTTATTTCACTAGTTAATAATTTAGACATCAAGTTTCTTATTTTCAATTTTTTTGATTTTTGGACCATGATACTTCCTAGATTAGCTTACCTATTTGTTTTTAATGACATTTTTGCTGTATATACAGCTGCTGGATAATTAATTTTTTGAACTTGGAAGTGATTGATACTGCTAAAATTGTGATTTCCCATTATTTTTTGACAATAAGTTGATCAGTTTGATCTTGTTGAAGTTAATTGTTTTTATTTGGCTCTAGGTTAGCTGACCATCTCATTGTTGTACTGATGAGTTAGCTAATAGTGCAAGTAATCTTTGAATCATTTAGAGTCTTAAAAATTCTTTACTTAAAATTAGTTTATATTATTTAATATTTCTTTTTGTTTGTAAATTACATTAGTTAATATATTTTTGGTTCAATTTTTTTATTCTTGGTTTCTTGTTTCTCAGGTGTAGGTGTTGTGATTAGTTATTAAGATTAATTTTGGGTATATTCAAACTTTTTACTTAGTTATAATTCAATAAATTTGTTTATTTTTTGATTATCACTTACTTACTTACTTTTTTTTTTGAGGTTTGTGAGTTGAAAAATAAGTTTAGGGATAGGAAGAAAAAGATATGGGAAGGAGAAGGGAGGGAAGGTAAGGGAAGCATGAGGATGGGGAAAGATGGGCAGAGAAAGGAAGCAAAATGATTGGGAGGGGAGGGTGATGAGAGCGAGAGGATTGGAGAGGGAGGAGGAGGAGGAGGGAAGAGAGAGGATTAGGGAGGAGAGAGATGGGAGCAAGAGGATGGGGAGGGAGAGGGATGAAAGCGAGAGGATGGGGAAGGGAGGAGGATGGAAATGAGAGGATGGGAAGGAGAGGGGGACTGAAAAGAGAGTATAGGGAGGAGAGGGGATGGAAGGGGATGGAAGCAAGAGGATTGGGAGGGAAATGGGATGGAAACAAGAAGATTGGGAGGAGAGGAGATAGAAATGAGAGGAGGGGGATAGAAGCGAGATGATTTGGAGAGGAGGGAAATGGGCAGATGGGGAAAAGGAGGGGAGAAAGGCGCTGAGGAAGAGGAGGAGAGAACAGAGGTGCATGTGCAATAAGGAGTGAATGAGGAAAAAGGCATGAGAGGGGCAAGAAAGACTTTCAAGAGAGAAATGAGAATAAGCTTACGAGCATGTATTATTACTTACAAAAATGAGATGTGTGGAGGGGGAAGGTAGCAAGTGAAAGTATAACTAGAAACACACATTTACTAAGAAAAAAATGAAAAATTAAACTAACAGGAGAGGGTACCAAATAAAATACATATGAAACAAGTTAAAAGTACAACAAGAAAATTCTCACAAACAACGAAGTGGAGGAGGAGTAATAAATGGGGTTTACAAGTAGAAAACCAGAGAGATGATAATGACAGACAAAACAAAAAGGGAACATGGAAAAATTCACGACTAAGGTCATGTACTGGGCTCAACCAGGGTCACTCCTTGAATCACACCCATGAGTTAACCCTGAAACCAAAAACTGAACCAGACATCTGGTTCACCATTTTTTCCCCCTGTGATACTTTGCACATTCTTTAGGCATTTAACTTGCTCCATATTTAATTTCCCCCCAATTCCAAATTCACTCTTTCACTCTCTATTTTTCCTACCTTTCAATCAAAGTAATTTTCATCTCCTTTTTTCATGTAAATATCATATCTCACTCTTTCTATGTTTATTTTATACTTAAACATATGTAGGACGCATATCTGGATAACAGTTGACTTATTCAACTCCTCATGTTGTCATTTTTATTATCACCTTCCAAGTTTTTGTATGATTTTGTAAATCAGACTTGGAATAAGGGTTAGGTTTATTTGAATCTAATTTCTTTTTAGCTAAAGATTCTCCTGAAGGCTATCTTTTATTTCCCACAAACAGATTTAAATTTGGTTCAGTGGTTGCTGAGATATTGACCTTTAAAGTTGATCCTTTTTTTCCTTCAGGTTTTTATATAACAAATTAGGTTTAGGTTTATTTAAATCACATGAAATCTAACTGAAGATTCTCCTAAAGACTATCTTTCATTTCCTAAAAACAGTTTTGAATAAGGTTCAGTGGTTGCTGAGATTTTGACCTTAGAAGTTAAGCCTTTTTTTCCAAATTTCACTTATCTGATTTCACATTTTTATATTGCATAAATAGAGAATAAGGCATCTGAAACTCTTATCTGATGATTATCTAGGCTTTTATCTCTTTCTTTTTGGAAATTTATATTATCACTTTTAAATTTTTTGTGAAATTTTGAAAAGTAGAGTCAGAAATAGGGTCAGGTCTATTTAAAACTACTTTCCTTTTAGCTGAAGATAGATCTGAAGCCTATATTTCATTTCCAGAAATCCAATTTGAATTTGGTTCAGTGGTTGCCAAGATATTGAACTTTAAAGTTAAGCCTTTTTTTCCAAATTTAACTTTCATTTATTTCATAATACATATCATAATGTTTACATCATGCATTTATCCTTTAAGATTCCTATGATTATCCAGGCTTTTATCTCCCTCTTGTTGGAATTTTTATCATTACTTTTTAAATTTTTGTGCAACATTGAAATCAGAGTCAATATTAGGGTTAGGTTTATTCAAGTCTACTGTCCTGTTAGCTGAAGATACTTCTGAAGCCTATCTTTCATTTCCAGAAAACTAATTTGTATCTAGTTCAGTGGTTGCTGAGATATTTACCTTTAAAGTTGAGCGTTTTTTTCCCAATTTCACATTTACTTAGTTCATAATGCATTTATCCTTCAAAATTCCTCAAACTACCTTTTTCTTTACTTATTATTCTGCCCTTTCATCAAGGTTTGTTTTTTTATTTTTCTTACCATTTTCATATTTCTAACCCTTCAATCATTTTTGCTTCTCTAATCAGATTGTTCAAAAGTTAGTCCAAAAAATCAACACGATAAAAAAGAAGGTAAAATTAATAAGCTTACAAACCCTTAGGTAGATAAAAAAAGTTTAGGGATTTGTAAAGTCATCAAATATTTTTTATTCTTTCATAGATTTTTAATAAATAAATCTGATATTTCACTTTATTAAACTAAGGTAATGAGCCAACAAGCTTGTGTTGTATAAAATATAATCATGATAGCATTAACGTGTTTCATGGGGTTTATCTTTTCTATACCTGTGGAAAGTTTTAAACTTAGGTTCTGGACTTGGTCCGCATTTTGGCTTAAGGAATTTTCATTACTTTGAAACTAATAAATTTGATTTATCTTATTTATTTATTTATTAATTTATAGAATTATATTTAATTTAGAAGATTTTCAGCCTATACTTCAATAAAATTTGGGGGAGGGTATTGCCAAATTTTCAAATCTGACATGGAAAATTGATGACTTAGAAACATTTGGTGATACCCACCCATTGCTTCAATAAATTTTAGCGGAGGGTATTGCCAAATTTTCCAAAAAGATATATAATTTTGTTGACTTATCTTTATCTTGAAATAAAAATTGTTGGGGAGGTGATAAAATTATGTTGATGATGAGGACTTTTGCACAGGTGTCAGTATTATTTTACCATCTAAAATTCCAAAAGAGCAATATTTTAGAGTCCAGTAAGGAAAAATGGTGTTATCAGAATCTCATGATAAAACTATTTTTGATAAGATTAAAAGTAAATATTATATTGGGAACCAAAAAGAATATCCATATCCTCATAGAGAAGATACATGACATTGAGATTTTTAGAAACAGTAGTGATTCCATTTTTCAAATCACAATCATCAATACCAAAGCCAGTGGAAGTGGAAGAAAAATAAGCCTTTTTATATTTTGATTGATAAATTTTGAACCTCTCCTGCCCTTTATTAGGATTGGTTTCAATTCTCCATTTTGTTTTCTTTTTACTTCATTTGCCATTAACAAAAAGCAATCAAACTTTGATGAAGGTGGACACCTGATTTGGGGAGGTTGAAAACATAAAAAAAGAAGGAGAAAACATGCCTGGTTAAAATTTGACAATAAAATGTTTTAAATATCAGTGAGGGATGTGTGCGAAGGATTGATAAGAGGATTGAGGTCTGGGTGTCACATTTTACAGGAACGGGGTGGGAAACAAAGCAATGATGTGGTCAAAATGTGGTTGTGAAAAAAAATTGGGAAAAAAGTGCTGATATGAGTTCATAACTGTCACCCATTTTTGAAATAAGTGACTTTTTTGCCAAATTTAAGTGCTGATTTTGTTTGAAATATGCACTAAAGTTAAGTGTAGATTTTCCAGAACTGACACCCCCTAATATCAATAGAACATTAAGAAATAATTTTTATAATAAGCTGAAATTAGAAATAAAGCTTAATAAATTTTAAAAAATGATTTAAAAATTTGATACAAGTGAAAAAATTCAGGAAAATTTTCCAAAAATATATAAAATAGAAAATAATAAAAATATTTCTTTTTTTAAAGAGGTTTGGCATTCATATATTTTTTTACTGGAAAATTTGTGACTCATACCAACTCCTGCTTTATTTTTTTAAGGAAAATTGATGCATATATGATAAAAATTTTAATCCTTGATTCATGAGGCAGACATTCTTCCAAAAAATAAGGCCATTGGAGTTACAATTGAGGTTACTCTTGGGGTAGTCTGAGAGAAAAAAAACAATTTTCCAACAAGCTGTCTTATATTTTACCCTGTGATAACAGTTGATGAAATTTATTCATTACCAATAAAAAATTTAATACATGCAACCTTACAGAGAGCAAAGTATATCAGCTTTCTAGAGGGAAACAAAGGTTATCATCAGATTCCTGTTGAGTGATCATCACAAAATTTTCTTTGATTTCTACTCATATGGGATTTTATAAATATATAAGGATGCCTTTTAGACCAAAAATACTCCTTCTGTGTTTAAAAATGTAATGGATATTACTTTCCATCCAGAAATTATAGAAGGATGGTTAATGGTATACATAGATGATATTATTATATTTTCAAAAATATTTGAAGATCATATAATTCACTTATCAAAAGTCTTTTATAAAATGGATGATATCAACATGACTTTAGCTCTTAAAAATGTAAATTTCTTTCTCATTCTTTAAAAGTTCTGGGACATGTGGTATCTGGATCACAAATCTGTGTTGATCAAATCAATGTAGAAGCCATAAAAAATATTGGAGTTCCTACTTTTTTTAAACAAAAATTAATATTTTCTGGGTATGTGTGGTTACTATAGACACTATATAAAAAATTACCAAGGAATTGCTGCACCTTTAACAAATCTGGCTAAAAAAGATGTATCTTTTATCTGGAATGATGAAATACAAAAAGAATTTAACACATTGAAAAAATATTTACTTTCAGCACCTATTTTAGGATTACCTGATTTTACTAACTCTTTTGTATTATATACAGATGCAAGTTTTTTAGGATTAGGAGCTGCACTTTATCAAAAACAAGTGGCAAAAGAAAAAATTTCAGAATTGGTTATGTTCTATACTTTAAGAAACTTGAGACCAAGTGAATTTAAATATGTTTCTACTCAATTGGAATGTCTAGCAGTAGTACAGGCTTTGTAAAAGTTGCATTACTATTTAGAGGACCAAAAATTTGAGTTAATGTCAGTGTATACTAGTCTTTAAGTATAATATAATAGTAAATATTAATAGAAATACCACTTAATATTAAATGATTTATTGATTAAACCTCAGGGAAAGACTAATAAAATAATTATTCTCAATGTTTACTCACAATAGGGGGTATCAAAGTTAGAAATCTTCCATTTTGCAATACCTCTTTTTGCAACCAAAGAAACCATGGTTATTTTTTAAAATATGCCATATTGTGCCCCCAAAACACCTTTTTACCAAGGATTAATGTCAAGTTTGTGGCTCTCTTTTTGTTTTGTGAAATACCTTATAAATAATTACACATTTCTAACTTTGATACCCCCTAATATTTGGATTGGTGCAGACTAGTGGTGGAAAAAAGGCTAATAAAATATATTTATAGCTAATATAAAGATAATATCAATATATAAGGGCTTTTAAATATATTTTTATATTATAATAATTGTTTTATAATGTTTATTTGATGTTTAGTAATAAATAAATCTCCAATAACCTGTCAAATCCTCCCTTAATTATACCAAAATCCACTGGAGTGCACAGATCTTCAATCCAGATGATGTCACAACTATCCCCAGCTATTACACCACTTTGAGGGCTCATAACCTCCCCATGGCGTCTACTTCAAGAATTTTCAACACCCAGACCTCCAGTAAGAACTCTTCATCACAATTAATGATATCATACACCCATACCATAAATAGAGAAAATAGAAAAAAGCAAATACTATAAAGAAACAGGTAAAATAACTCATCCAAAGAGAATAAAATTAAACCCAAAGTATATAAAAGAGCCAAATCAACTTTCCAAGCCCCAAATAACATCCCTAAGCATCCACATTAACCAAGTAATCATATCCCAACCCATAAATCTGAAAGAATCCATTAAAGGAAGCAGATTAAGTTGTCTGAACTGGATATATGCCCCTGAAAAAGGTGTATATGCTTGTGTAAACATGGTGATTCCATTGAATACATCCATATGATCTAAAGTAAGCATAAAAATAAAGCTTATAGGCTATTTAGAGGGTTAAACCCACATATAGGCCTATATATACATAATATAACTGCATACTTCACTGAATATGGGTTATTAAAGTTTGAAATCTTCAATTTAAAAATCCCTCTTTTTTCCCCCAAATCAAACATGATTATTTTTTAAATTATGACATATTGTGCTCCCAAAAAAATTTTTTTACTGAGAATTAATGTCAAGTTTGTGTCTTTCTTTTTTTGTTATGAAATATGTTTTGAATAATTACAAATTATTAACTTTGATACCCCCTATGCATATAAGCTTATGTATGTCTAAAATTACTTAGTATCACTTAAGATAAGTATAGTATGACTACATTAGTACCTTAATAAGTATTAAAGGGCTATGGATAAGCTATTTAAACTTATATAAGTCATTTAATAGTGCAATAAATTTATATATAAGCATAATCACCATATATATAAGTATTATAACCACAATAATAGTTTATAAGCTTATTTCAGTCAACATTATCTTGTTTTAAACATAAGAAATACTAAGTCCTGGGGATACCTAGGCTGACACTCTCTCTTTCAAAAGAAACAATAAAAAATGCTAAGAAGTTTTAATTAATACTTAAGGAGTGGATATAAAACATACTTTAAACATTTCAATATTACTTATACATTTTACAGTATTATTTTGGGTTTAAATTTTTTCAAGAGTTTTGTAAGATCAGATATTTTATTTTCAGGAATCCACTGGTCATATTAACTTGATTTATTATTAAACCTTAATAAATACTCAACTCCCTTTTCTTTAGTAAGGTGTCTCTTTTTAAGTATCTTTTAAATTTCTGCTTTTTGAACTATTTTCTCTGGTTTCTTTTTGTGCCTTCCTGATCTTTATGTAAATAGAGCAGTATTATTAGAATGATATGTTTTTATAAGAGAAATAATAAATACTGGATTTTGTCTATCATATGGTGCATATAATATAACTTTAACAGAATTGTTACCAAGAATCTTTTTTACTAAAAATGGTCCAATAAATGGATCTTTAAATTTAAAATTACCATTTAAATTAAAATTTAGTTTAGAAATAAGGGCTTAATCACCCTCTTTGAACATATTTTCTTTATGGGCTTTATCCCATCTTTTCTTCTCATACTCAAATGCCTTATTAATACATTATTGAGCATGATTTCTGCATAATTGTTGAATTTGAAGAAAAGATTTTGTACCTGGATGGATATCTATTCTTGGTGATTTATTAAGTTTTTTAGAAGGGGTATTAGATACATAGCACAACCATAACTTAAATGGCTTTTTTCCAGAGACAGAATAAACTTTACTATTTTATTCAAGTTCTAACCCAGGGATAAGGGTTACCCAATCATGGGTGAATTTGTCATTACCTTTAAAGTCAAGACCTAAAGCACAATATCTACTTATCATATCTTCTAAAGTTTGTATCATTCATTCTCTCAGATCATCATTTTGTGGGTGGTGTGCAATATAAAGTTTTAATTAACAACCTGAAACATCAATAGGTGATGTCCAGAACTCAGAAGTAAATTTTGGATCTCTGTCTGAAACTATTGCCTTAGGGAGTCCTAATTTATTAAAAATTTGTTTCCACCATAAAAAAGCTAAGTTATTTTCAGAAACCTCTTTGTAGGTAGGAATAAATTTACACATTTTCATATATCTATCTTTACAATTACCCAGCAGGAGTTATAGCTCTTATGCCCTGCTATTGGAAAACCTGTTCCAAAGTACATTTTAAATATTTCTCATGAACCTTCAGTTGCTCAATTTTTTGTAACAAATCAGCTCTTTTGTCTGTCAATCATTTAGATTTTTGACAAGAATAACATGTCTCAACATAATTTTAAACATCATCAGACATGTTAATTCACCAAGCTGTATTTTTTACTCTGGTTAATTTTTTATGGAAGTTAAATTGACCTGCTAATATATCATCATGACATATAATTAACATTATCTCCTTCATTGAAGGGGCAATTACAATTACATTACTTAATTTTTTTCTATTATATATAAAACCATCTTCAATGATTCAATATTGTAGTAAGTTTACTCAATTCAGGATCTGAAGCATAATTATCAAGAATTGATTGTATAAATTCATCCTCAAGATCTACAAATAAATGCCATGAATGTTAATATTCTCTGTTTCAGGAACATAATCTGGATTATCTTCATTAATAGGTAGAGATACTCTAGATAACAGATCTAAATTAGAGTGTAAAGTTACTGCTCTATGTGTAATAGTCATATGTCCTCTGTAATCTTGTACAGCCAATTGCCATATAAACATATTACTATTAGAATTTTTCATGTTTAAGAGTGACTTAACTGCACTACAATCAGTTATCAAATCAAATTTTTTGTCTTCAAGGTAACAATGTAGCTTATCAAGAGCTCATACTACTTCAAAACACTCAAGTTGAGTAGCACCATATTTCAATTCACTACTTCTTGGAGTATGTGAAATATAGCAAATTACTACTTCTGACAATTTTCCTTTAATAAGTTGTTTTTGATGCAAAGCAGCACCCAAACCAATAAAACTTGCATCAGTATACAAGACAAAAGGTAGTTTAAAATATGGTAATCCTAAGATGGGAGCTTTCATCAAAAATTCTTTCAAATTATCAAAATCCTGTTGTCTTTCATTGTTCCAAATTAAAGCTTTTGATTTCTTTATCATTTAGTCAATGGTTCAGAAATTGCTTGGTAGTTCTTTATATATTGTCTATGATTACCACATATACCAAGAAAAGATTGTACATCAAATAAATTTTGAGGAATTCCAAGATTCTTGATTTCAGCCACCCTTATTTGGTCAACACATATTTTTAATCCATATACAATATGCCCAAGCACCCTTAAAGACTCAAAACCAAATTTACATTTTCTCAATGAAAGGGTATTTTTTATTTCATCCATTTTCTGAAATACCTTCTTCAAATGGAGTAAGTGTTCATCATCTGTCTTAGAGAACACTATTATGCCATCAATGTATACCATTAACCACCCTTAAATCATTTCATTATGGAATGCTATATCCATTAACTTCTGAAATATTGAAGGAGAATTTTCGGTCCAAATGAAATACTGAAATATTTATGAATTCCCATATGTGTTGTTATTAATAAAAACTTCTGTGAGTTCTTTTAAACAGGAATTTGATGGTACCCTTTGTTTACATCTAGGCAAATTATTTACTTAGCACTCTTCAGGGTAGCATTTATAGAGGCAATCCTTGGCAAGGGGTAAATATCATCTACTGTAAATGTATTTAATTCTCTATAATTACTACACAGTCTTACCTTATCTTGTTCACAAGAGAAAAGAACTGGTGATATCACACAATATTTTTGTGTAGTTTCTATTTTTTCAATAATTTTCATATTTAAAAACATCTTAATATTATCTTCTATGTCTTTCCTCTTCATTGAGGAAGCAGGGTATAGTTTATTTTTAAGACTAGCAGGAATATTATCCATTTAACAGGTCAAACTAATTTTCATCCCATGATCTTTCAAAAGGCCAAGTTCATTGGTCCCATGTGTAAAAGCCATTTGAAATGCCTTAATTAAGTCCAAAATACTTGTCCTCTCAGCTTCACTTATCTGAGTTCCATATGATTCTTTTGAAATTTCTGTTTCCAGAAGTTCCATCTCACTGGTTTCTCTTCCTTTGCAAGTAATATCTATTACTGACTCAATGTTCAAGACTGTGTTAAAAGAATTTATTTAAATATATTTTTACCATTCATTCCAATTGTAAAATTATAATTAGCAGGGTCTAATTTTACACCAAACTTTTTCAGAATGTCATCACCAATGATAAAAAAGCTACTTCAATTAGTCTTATCCATAACTACAAAGTCACAAGTTACTGTAACACAACCATGTTGATGTTTAAAGAAAATAGCACCTTTGTATTTACCAATAGGGTGTAGTACTGATCCAAAACCTCTCCAACTTTCACTTTTAAGAGGTTCAAGATTTGACTTATAATCACTATCAATTTTCTGTAATGTACATGCAGAAACAAAAGAACCAGAAGCTCCTGTATCCAATATTATATTTTCAGTTTCTCCAGAAATTATTTATGGAACTGTGATAGGTTTCATTCTTAAGTTATCAGCTTTTATATCCTTAATAATCTCAGCATCTTCAAAGTTAATTAATGATACATTTGAGTCCATACTTAATATTGGATTTTCAAAGATAGACAAATCATCTTCCAACATATAGACCTCATTTTCATCACTATATGAGATATTACTTTAACAATCACTTGAATATTTTCTTTTTTCTGTTTCATTTTTAGATTCTTTATGATTTTCAACAATATTTATAATTTGCTCACATTGGAGACTTTTAACCCAAGGCTTATTAAGTATATAAAAAGTATTTGTTTCACACTTTACAGGTACTGCAGATACAGTAAGTTCTTTCTGCTTTTCCTGCAGTGTTTTTGAGCTCTGAATTTTCACAGGTTGATTATTTTCTTTATAAGTGGTGTACCTTGCTTCATACATATGGTTTAATAGTATTTCATTACAAATATTAATAAATTCAGAGTACTCATGTACCATTACTGTTCTAGTTACAACAATTTCTTTGACAGAAAAAGGTAATTTATATATTATTTTATTATTCCATAAGTTAAAATCCATACTTGGTTCAATGGCTTTTAATATTATATTTAAATTCATTAAAAATACCATAGGGTTTTCACCATTTAATGGATTATACCTTTTTTCTCAAAAAATCTTTTCTGAGTTAATCTAAATTTAGAACCTCCAAATTATTTTTAAATTATATGTTTCTATTCAGCTCTAGAATAATCTTTACCCTCACTTAAAACAGCTTCAAACCATAATAAAGCAAAATCTTTAAATAATAAAATTAGTTCTGATGTTATCTCTTCATCTGGTAACTTATATGAGAGTTTTAAATTTTAAATTCTTTGAATAAAGTGTTGCCAATCAGAGCTAGATTTCCCATCATAAGTTGGGTAATGTTCAATTTTTGGCCAATTCTTCTGATTGGATTCAATCTCACTAATCCTGGGAAAATTCAATAACTCGTTTAATTTATATAAATGGTCTTATATTTCCTCTTTTACTGATTTGCGACACACATTTTCTCTTTTAGACTTGACACTTCCACCAGATGTTTTTATTTTTGGAGGAAATGGGAATAATTGAGATTCATTTTTGAAAATGAAAGGATTATTATTATACTGTGTATACTTATTATTATCCTGATTCATTAGTAGATTGGGAGTTGAAATCTCAAACTTAGGTAATATTTGTAACAAATCAGAGACAGTTTGATTTGCTTGTGCAAAGGATAACTTTATTCTTGATTCATATTTTGATATATGTGCTTCATACAATTTTTTTAACTCTCTGAATTTGTTTGAAAGTTCACTATGTTTATTACTTAAAGAATCATATTTAAAAGTTAGAGCCAGGTGTTCTTTATCTAATTCTTTATTTCTTGTTTCTAGTTGTGAAATATTCAATTTTAAGGACAAAAATGTTTCACTTGTTAGCTTAATTGCTTGTTCCTCACAATCAGTCATTCTACTCTATAATGCTGAAACAATTCTATGGGCAGTTGGATTTTTATTGAAATACTCAACATCTTCCTTTTCAAATTCTCTACTATTTAGTGAAGCTCACAACTCACTGATATGTGGTAGAAACTAAGGGTTAACTGTATTATTATCATAAATATTTGTATTGTTATGGACAAAAGATAAATCAGGTGTATCTATATCAAAACTCAATTGTCTCAAGTCCTCCTAAATCTACAAGCAGATTTCACATCAATCAAGTTACCTGCATTGTAATAATCAGTATTATGTGCAATTTAAGAAGGAAATTTACTTACCAATAGATAGGGGAAAGCCCTGGCTTTTGATTCTTTTTTGTGGCTTGTATGGGTGATTGGAAGTGGTCTGATGAGGGACTGGATCCCTGTTGCAATTGTGGATTGCCCACTGTTGGTGAAACCAATCTCATTTCTATTTTCCTGCCTAGATCTTGTCCTTAGACTGACCTGATCTTCCTGGGGTAGGGGGTTGATGGTTTTTCTGTACTCCTTTCTGCTCTGTCAGTGTTTTATTCAATTGCTGGAATACTATCCTGCAATTGTTCTCCACTTTCTTCACCTCTTTGATGATGGAAGACTCTGACTCCTCCAGCTTCAGAAATTTTCTGACCAAGTGGGAAATTTGATCCTGAAAAGGAGTTGATGTCTTCTTTATAGTTGCCTTTTTCAAGAGGGCATCCTTTTTCCTCTATGCTGATTTTTTTGGTTGAGGATAAGACTTTCCTTCCATAGTATGTCCTGGTACATTTTTTTTAGCTTTATACCTGGTATTAAAAGCAGTTTTATCACTTACATTGTCCTGTGGAGCCTTCATAATGTTTAAAACAGCTATTTAATACTCCTAAAAAAGGGAAAACCTGTATGATAATCAGTAGATAAAATTATTAGTAATATAAATACTAATAAAAGCACTGGAGCTTACCCTGAATTTATATTTATATTTAATTAAATAAAATATATTAAAAATTTAAAAAAATCTATTAAAAATTAATAATAAGTTTAAGTAGACCTTTATAATGGTGAGTAGTTATCTTACCAAGATTTAAACTTGTAACAATTTAATTGGGTGTTATATTGGTGGCCAAATACAAGTTAAATTGGGTTTATATTGGGCACAGTTACAACTGTAAATACCTAATTTTTATTTAAAAAAATTATTAAAATTGTTACAAGAGGTCTTTTTAGAAATCACCAAGCTATGGTGATTCAATAATGTTCTGAAGACCCAAATATTTGGTTTATATGAGCTAAAGTAGAGTAAAAATAACCTCTTAAGGCTTATACTAAAATAATAAGGAATAAATTAGGAAAGACCCCCAATTTTCAGTGTATGATAGTATTTAGGTATGATTTAATAGTAAGTATTACTAGTCCTACTACTTAATATTAAATTCTTTATGTATTAAACCTCAGGGAAAGACTAATAAAATATTTTTGCTCAATGTTAACTCACAAGTTTGGATTGGCGCAGACTACTAATGGAAAATAGGCTAATAAAATTATCAATTATCCTTATTGATCCAAAAATTGAATCAGTCAAACCTTTTATAAAAAATGCATCAGTAAAATATCAAAAGGTATTGGAAAAATGAAAATTTTCCTTAAAAGATAACTTCATATATTATAGAAAGAAAATTAGTAATTTAATAGTTATATCTTCATCAATGAAGGAAATTATTCTTAAATTATTTCATGATGACATATTAGCAGGACATTTTGACCTGGAAAGAACCATCATCAGATTAAAAAATACTGCTTGATGGGATACTATGTCAGAAGATGCTAAACAATATTTTGACTCTTGTGATTCATGCAAAAAATCTAAAAGATTGCCTGGAAGAAGAGCAGGATTAATGTAACAAATGGAAGGTACAGATTCATCATGGCAAATAATTAAACTGGATTTTGCAGCTGGTCATCAAACAGCAGGTAAAGATAACTTTAACTTCTGTAGGGTAATATTAGATAGATTTACAAAAATGTGTAAATTTATCCCTACCCACAAATATATTTCTACTAAAGAATTAGCTTTTATATGGTGGACTAACATTTTAATCCGGCTGGATTTACAAAAGCTATTATCTCTGATAGAGACCCAAAGTTTGCATCAGAACTTTGGAGTTCCTTAATGGACATTTTTGGTCATGATTTAAAATTTTCCACAGCACATCATCCACAAACTTATGGATTGGCTAAAAGGATGATACAAATTTAAGAAAACATGATAAGAAGATATTTTGCTTTTGGTTTTTAATTCAAGGATAATGATAGATATACTTGTGATTAGGTAACACTTCTTCCAGGCCTTGAATTCGCTTATAACAGTACAGTTTATTCAGTAACTAAAAAAAGGCCTTTTAAATTATGGTTAGGATATGTACCAAAAACTCCAAGCTCTTTGATAAACAAAAACCTACCCAGGCAAGATATGCATCCTGGTTCTAAGTCTTTTCTTCAAATACAACATTTTTGTAGAAATCATGTCCAAAAATTTATTTAAAATGCATATCAATATATGAAGTAAAGATGGGACAAATCCCATTAAGAATGTACTTATAAAGAAGGAGATGAAGTTCTTATTTTTATAGTTCATTTTAGCTTACAAGGTAACAATAAATTAAAAGATCCATTTATTGGTTCATTTGTTGTATAGAAGGTGATTGGTAATAATGCTGTTGAAGTTTTATTATATTCTCCATATGATAGAAATTATCCAGTATTTCCAATAACTTTAATAAAACCTTATAATCTAAATAATCATGATTTATTTCCTAAATGAAGGAGAAGACAAAAATCCAAACCTTTGGAAATAACTGAGAAGGATGAAATTGAAAAAAAAATTTATGAAAGGAATCTTACTAGAAAAAGGGGAACTGAGTATTTACTAAGTTATAAAGTAAAGCCTACTAAATTTGATAGATGTATTCCTGAAAAAGGAATCTCCGATTTAAACATTCTATAAAATAAATATAAGAAAAAATTCTAAACATATTTTTTATTGTTTTTTAGGGTAAAAGAGGGTCAGCCAGTAACTTATTTAACATAGTAAAACTGATCTGATTAAATGTATTACTCAATTACATAATTACTTAAATATATAAATATTATAAAATTAATATTTCAAAATCTTTAAGTTTTATAATGTGTAACTATATTTAATAACTATATTACAATTTATTTTTTATTCTTTAACTTGTTTATTTTTATGTACTAAAACATTTTAATTTGATTAAAATTTTATTTCAATTTTATAAAATCAATTGAATTAAAAATTATAAAACCTACAGAAAGTTTTAGATCTAAGTCTATGTAATTGCTGGGACTCAGACCTTACTTGAAGTAGGCTAGAGGGGGCCAGGAAAAAAAAGAAAAGAGCTTTTAGTATTTACTTGGAACTTTAAGGGATAAGATATTTTAACTTTTTACTATATTAAATTTAAATTGAAATTATTTCATTTTATTGACTTTTATTTTTTTTATTAAATCTTAATTTAATCCTTTAATTTATCTTCTCAACACATTTCAAATTAATTTTATATTAAAATTTAAACTCAATTATAAATATTTTTTACCTTCAACAAAATTCACATTGTATTACATTTTTCCTATAAAAAGAATTTACTTTTGTTGTTTTAGACCATCTTTTTATTTCTAATTTCACTTCATATATATTACATAAAATAAAAACCAAATACAAATAACTTGTTTATTTACTATAATCATATATTTGACAAAGAACTGTTCAATGTGAAGTAAAGAAATAAAATATTATTAAATTACTTTACTATTGTCATTAAACTATCCATTCTCCTACATTTTCATATTATTGTCTTAAAATACACTGTATAAATCATCCTTACTTACTGTACAAGCCAACAACACACATCTCAAAATGAAATTACTCTCTAAGCCTCATTCTTAAAGTTTATTAACACTTGATTAAAAAATTTAAATTCATATTTAGAGATATAAAATATTCTTTATATGAAATGATAAGCCAGAACTTATAAACCTTGCATTGCAGATGATTATAACAGTTATTATGTGAAAAAAAAATTTAGAATCATGGTAAGTAGCCCCTTATTTGAAAAGTTCTTCCATGAGAATATCATTAAATAATAATCTACAAAATAAAAAAAATTAAGTTCTCATCTTCCTGGAAACCAGAAAGTTTTTCTGTATGCTTTATTTTAATCTTGAGTAAATCAAAGAATTTCTCTATAGGATTATAATCTGGGGAATAAACAGTCATGTATATAATTATGCAACCCCAATGCTCTATTATCTTGTGTATCCTGTCTCAATGGTGAAATGCATCATTATGTAGAAAAATAATTATGTTAATTTCAAGATAAGGGTATGTCAATGGGACCTGCGCAAAGAATATAACTTGAGAGAAAAATTAAAGTTTTGATAAATTTTAGGGGGTATCAAAGTTTGAAATTTGAATGTATATAAAAGGTATTTCAAAACACAAAAATAATTTCATAAACTTGAAATTAATTCTTGGTAAAAGGTGTTTTTGGGGCACAATATCACATATTTCAAAAAATAATCATGATTGATTTTGTGGGAAAAGACATATTTTGAAATTTATAATTTCTAACTTTGATACCCCCTATTTAAGATATGTACAAGTTTTCTTTCAAGATATAATTCAAAACTAAATGAAATTTAGAGACAGTTTTGGACTGTACCATTAATCCAGCAAAACAAGAAAGATACACATGTGAAATGACATTAAAACATATATTATCTCTGAACTGTGAAATCCTACTTGTGATTTTACCTTTTACAGAGCAGCCTTGGGTAGGTGATACACTTTAAATTAATCAAGCCAGAACTTCAAGGAAGAGCCCTAGGGTCTACAAAAAGTGTATCAGATAAAGATGTTATCAGAGGATAGTGTAGGGCTGTATTGAAAGAATATACTTGATTTAGTTTTTTTTTGTGATTGTTTTCTTTTTAAAGGACTTTTAAAGTGAGATATGGTAGTATGGAGTCTACAGAAACTACCTCTAAAGTTACTCAGGAAAGGAAATATTTCATAACTCAACAGCATCATTACCACCTAGGGCTTTAAAAATCATTAGATGCAAGGATGAAAGCTTGTAATTCACAGGTATCAACACTAAAAAATTCTTAAGGAGGTTTGAACAAGTGGAAGAGGTTCACGGATCCTTGGATTATGATATGGTGTGGAAAGAGTTGTTTTTTGTTGCAAAAAAGTGTAAGAATAATCTAGAAGAGCTGGATGGTCATGAAAACTGCAAATTGACAGAGCTAAAAGCACAGATGTTAAAAAGATGGCCAAAAGTTACTGAATAAACTAGGTGTATGATCAAGGATCTAGATAATATGGTAAATAAGGCAAATGTTAAAGGCAGTTATTAGGGACACAAAAGATCTTGAAAATTTCAGGGAAGAATTTGATCCAATGGTAGAATATTTGTTCCTTAATGAAGCAACATTAATTTGTTTTTACCTTGGTTTTAAAAAGTGCTAGCACCTGAATTTAAAGATTGGGAAAAGAGACAATTAGACAACAAGGGAAAGCCATTCAAGAATATAGAAAGGAATTATAAATAACCAGGATTAGAGGAGGTAGAGACAGCGGTAGAAGCTGAGATGAAGTTGGGTCAGGCAGAGTGCTAAGAAGATAGGTTATCTTTGGATAATGTAGAGGCAGTAGATGTATCATCAAGTGCAGGGTCATCTCCACCAGAAGAAACCCCAAAATTGAAATTTTCAGCAAGGGATCCAGATTCAATAGTGTCTAGGATTTACGAGCTAAAAAAGAAGCTGAGTGACATGTCTAAACCTAAGTCTAGATTTACTCCTCAGCCATCACATTTTTCTTCTATGGTATGTTATTACTTTAATAAAGAAGGTCATAATAGAATGAGATGTAAAACACTTCAGAGGGATAAAGAAGAAAGAGTAGTTTATGAGGAAAGAACAGCTCTAATGTTGGAAGACAGTACTAAACTTGTCATGGATAACGATTGAGTGATGCAAATGAGGTTCATCAATCATATCAATTAAAAAGCTATGGATGGAAAGTCTATTAAAGGTGAGGAGCCAGAAGCAAAAGATAAGAATGAGAAATCAGTTAATTTTGAAGTACCTTGTGCAGTATTGGATTTTAAGGCAAAAGAAAGAGCAGTTGCAATGCCACTTACAGCAGTGTGGTTAGAGATGTTTTCTGCAAAGCATAGAAAGATGAAACCACTGACTATTAGAAGGCCAAGGAGGGCAGGTGCTAAGTATGCAAATCCTGAAGATATTGAAGAGGTAGGATATACTACTAGGGAGAATACTAAAGTTCCACTTGAAGATGTGAAAATAGAGGATGAAACTGGGAATAAAATGTATTAAAACATGGATCAATGGATTGAGGATAAACCAATGTTGGAGGAGCCAGAAGTAGTGCAGCACAGAGTGGTAACGACTGAAAAAACTCCTGGATCTAGGCATAATACTCCTAAAAATTCACCTGGAAGAGCAAAAGCTGGTGCAAAGGTGGCTAAACCAAAATGGAAGATGCAGAAACTAGTTCACTTGGAATCACTGAAGGCAGCTGAAAATTTAGTTGCACAATTTTTAAGAACAACAGTTTCAGTTCCATTTGGGGTGCTAAAAGAATTAGTTCCAGATGAAGCAAATGGAGTAGTTGATAAATGTAGGAAGCAAAGAGTCTCTTATTGTGCTGAGTATGACATTGAAGAATATGCATTATAGCCAGTTTTTGTATTTCCAAGGGTGCCACATTATGCAGGTTCATTAGGATATCTAAAAGTTTCTATTAATAAAAAATATATCAGAGTGCTTGAAGATACTGGTTCTAAGATCAGTGTGGTTTCAGCAGAAGATTCAGTGGAATTAGGTTTACCAGTTAAAGATGGCACAGGCACTATCACAGGTATTGGCAGTGTTAGGTTACCAGCTATAGGGGTAGCTAATTATGTTAAGACACAAGTTTAAGGTGCCTCAAGAGACTTGAAATTTTATTTTCCTATGGGTGTAGTAAAACCAGTTTTAGAAAAACTATTTTGATTGATTATTATACAACTATAGATTATTGCTTAAATAAAACTATAGGAATTAGGATTGTGGGTAATGATGGTATTCCAGTAATGGAAGTTTTATTAGTTCCTAAAAATGGTGGCTGTGAAACTAAGTATGTTGGAGCTATGAGTTTAGAGAAAGAAGGAGAGTGTTATGAGGAGGAAGAGGAAGGATGCCCACCATGGAGGCACCAATCTTTTCATTAGGGGCTGAAATTTTAGGTATTACTATCTCACAGGATGAGAGGAACCCTGATAGTGATCAGTCAGTCCAAGAAGGGATATGTAAAGTGGTAATTCATAAATACTACTTAGTATATTGTGCCTAAGCTTTTTAACTTCTTTGATTATTGATTTGGTTTTGCTTTTATTAATAAGAAAAGACATAAACACAATTTAGTTACAGCCCAAAGCTATATTAGGAAGGTTTTTAAATTTAGTAATGAAGTTAGTAGCTGGTGGTTTCTAGCATCAAAGTATAAACCGGTAGTGGTTAAGGTTAAATCAGTAATTGTACTGATTCCAGAGTTGAATCCACCTTTACAGAGGCCTGCGCTATTAAGGAATCTATATAATACACTTTTATCAAATTTTTATTCAAATTTACACCTATTAATTAGAAAATTTTGGAAAGAATACAGATGGTTAGTTTTAGACCAGAGGATTGGTTATCACAAGAGGAAAAGACTTTTATGTTACATGTTATGGTACTTGGGGAAAAGGCTAGTGCATTTACACAGGAAGAAAGAGGATTATTGAAGCATACTTATGGAAAGCCTTAAATTGTTACAGTTATACCTTATGCACTGTGAAAAAAGAAAGCATTTCCTATACCAGCAGCTAAAAGAGAAGAGTATATGGAACTAATTAGGGAAAGTTTAAGGTCTGGCTTGTATGAACATTCAATGTCTAGTTACTGAAGTCCAGAATTTTATGCTGTCAAAAACAATGGAAAATTAAGAGTTTTTCATGATTTAAGAGTGATGAGCAAGGTTACATTAAAGGACGCAGGATTGTCACCAACACCAGAGAAGTTGGTGGGATCTTTTACAGGAGGAGCCTGCTATGGATTAGGAGACATTATGGGAGGATACAATGAGCCTAAGTTAGATATATTTTCAAGGCCTATGACTATGTTTTAAACTCCAATGGAGAAATTTAGATTAATGAGGTTACCACAGGACGCTACAAAATCAGTGGCAGTGTATCAGGTGCAGATGATATGGATATTACAGGATAAGATTCCAGAATATGTGAAAATTTTTATTGACAATGGTGGTATAAAAGGGCCAGTAACTGATTATGATGGAAAGGTTCTGGAGGAGGATCCAAGAATCAGAAGATTCATTTGGGAGTATGTGATCACTCTTGAAAGGGTACTTTTTAGGATAGAGGAGACTGGATTAACAGTCTCAGGGTCATAATTTTTATGCTGTGCACCAGTGCTAGAAATTATTGGGAATTTTGTATGTAGGAAAGGGATGATCACTTCATAAAAACGTAAAAACAAGGTAATTAGGTGGCCAAGACCAAGAAATATTACTGAAGTTAGAGGGTTTTTAGGTATTTGTACATATGTAAGAATGTTTATTTGTGATTTCGCCTTGTTATCTTCTCCATTTAGGCACTTGACAAAGAAAGATGTTGTATGGGATTGGACAGAAGAATGTGCAGAGTCATTTGAATTGTTGTAGAGAATTCTAGGGAAAGATATTCTCTTAGAGAAATAGGAATATGGACCAGGAACTGGAAAAGTTACTCTAGAAGAAGATTCAAGTGTGTCTGCAGTAAGTGAAGTCTTGATGCAAGAGGATGAGGAAGGTAATGATAGGCCTTTCCTTTATGAATCAAAGACTTTTACAAAGGTAGAGTCTAGGTACTTACAGTCAAAATTGGAGTTATGTGGAGTTGTAAATATTCTGAAGAAGTTGCAATGAATGCTTTTTGGCAACATTTTAAGATTCAGCTTTATTTGCCATCACTAGTGCAGATTATTAGTAGTCCAATCTTACCAGATGTGCCTATAACTATATTGGTGGTGAAGACTAATTTATTTTCTTTTGATTTGGTTGATAATCCAGGAAATTTTTTCACAATTCCAGATTCTTTATCTAGAAAGCCATTGTGTGAAGAAGATAAAATGTGGATAAACGGGCTAGATTATTGTTATCAGAGGTTTAGGAATGACATCCAAGAACATGTAAAACTAATGACAGATTTCTGGGAAGAAATTAAACTATCATCAGGGAGTGTCTGTGAAGAAGTTAAACTATCATTATAAAATGTCAGCAAAGAGGCTGAACTAAAGGATTGTAGTGATGAAAAGTTATCAGGGAATTGTGAAGGCACTGAATTAAGTGATAAGGTTTATTATAAAAATATTTTAGGAGCATCCTTAAAAGGAAGGATAGAAGCACTAAATGTTTAATCTAGTATAGTAACAAGAAATGCATGGATAAATAATTCTGAGGGATCAGAAGAGGATGATGACTTGATATAAAGTCTAGAAAGTTATATGCCATTAGAAGACAAGGATTTAATTTAGGAGCCAATTGAAGAAGCAGAATGGTTAAGAATGTATTTTGAGAGAAATAGTTGGCCAGAAGAGAGTAATGAAGATACCTGTCAAAATATAAATAACTGCACCCGAAAATATTATATTAAGGATGAGAGGATATGGAAAGATCAGCCTTCTATGCCACAAAAGTTGTAATGGATAGAGACAGGAAAGAGAAGATTCTTAGAGAATTACATCAAAATTTGGAGCATAGGGGACAAGACAAGACTTATATGAGAGTCAAAGAATAATTCTGGTGGCCTAATATGAGAGCAGAGGGCAAGAATTGGATTCAATCTTGTCCAGAGTGTCAGAGCAGAAGTTACAGAAATCCAAAGAAGAAATGAAAGGCCGCAGGCAAAGAAACTATTTATGGTAGGATCAGCTTGGATGCAGTCCATATTAAAGAAGGGCAATTTGAGTATCTGGCTGTAGCCAGAGATGATTTTTCAGGATGGGTAGAAGCAGAGCCCTTAGATAATCTTAAAGCAATTAATGTAGCTGAGTTTGTGAAGAAGGAATGGGTGTATAGATATGTGATAATGAAGATGGTAAAAGTGGATGGAAACACAGAATTTTCAGGAGAATTTTGAGATGTAGTCAAAAGAATTGGTGCCAAAATTTGAGTTTCAACACCATATTATCCAGATTCAGAAAGAATTATTGAGAAAGGGCATCAAGTGATAAAAGATGCACTAGTTAAGTTATGTGGAAAAAATGGGGAAAAATGGAGAAGTTATGTCAGTGTATCTAGTATATAAGTATGATTTAATAGTATTTATTAATGGTCCTACTACTTATTGATAAATGATTTAGGGATTAAACCTCAGGGGAAGACTAATAGAATAGTTATACTCAAATAAAACTCACAATACTTGGATTTAATTGCATGCTAGTGGTGGATAATAGGTGAATATAATATAGTTATAGCTTATATAAAAATAAAATCAATTTATAAGGGCTTTATAATATATTTATAGATGATAATAATTGTGTTATAATTTTTATTTGAATTGTAGTAAGTAAGTGATGTCTAATAACCATCAAAATCCTCCCTTACTTATACCAAAATCCACTGGAGTGAACAGACCTTCAATCCAGATGATGTCATGGCTATCCCCGGCAATTACAGCACTGTGAGGTCCCATCACCTCCCCATGGCATCCACTTCAAGCAGATTCAACATTCATACCTCCAGTAAAGACCCTCCATCACAATTAATGATAACATAGATCCATACCATAAATAGAAAATCCAGATAAAAGCGGATACCATAAAGAAACAGGTAAAATAACTCATCCAAAGAGAATATAATGAAACCCAAAGCATATAAATGAAAAAAAATGAAATTTCCAAGCCCTTAATAACATCCCCAAGCATCCATATTAACCCAGAAATGACTTCCCAACACATAAATCTGTGAATATCCATCCAAGAAAGCAGATTAAGTTGTCCAAACTGAGTGTATGCTCCTGAAATAGATGTATATGCTTCTTTAGGCGTTGTGAGTCCACCGGATACGTCAATATGACCTAAAATAAGCAGAAAAACAAAGGTTATTGACTATTAAGGGGCTAAACCCTACTTATATACCTAAATATACATAATATACTGCATATTTTACTGAATATGAGATTTATGTATACATACAAGCTTATGTATGTCAATAATTACTTAATATCACTTAAGATAAGTATATTATGACTTCATTAACACCTTAATAAGTACTATTAGGCTATGTATAAGCTATTTAAACTACTATAATTTATATAATAGAGTAATAATTATATATATATGTAATATAATCATATATATTATTGTTTTAACCTTATTTTTAAGATATAAGCTTAATGTACTTAAGGTTATCTTATTTTAAGTATAAGAAATACTCAGTCCTGGGGATATCTAGGCTGACACTCCCTCACCCCAAAAAAAACAATAAAAAAAATGTTAAGACATTTTAATTAAAAGGAGTGAATAGAAAATTTTTTAAATTTTCTATAATACATATACTGAATAAACAGTATTATTTTGATTTAAATTTTTTCAAGAGATTTTTAAGATCAGAGATTTCATTTTCTGGAATCCACCGGTCATATTCACTTGATTTATTTTTAAATCTTGATAGATACTCAACTCCCTTTTCTTTAGTAAGGTGTCTCTTTTTAAGTATCTTTTCAATTTCTAACTTTTCAACTATTTCTTCAGGTTTCTGTTTATGCCTTCCTGATCTTCTTTGAAATAGAGAAGTATCATTAGAATGGTATGGTTTTATAAGAGAAATAGGAAATACTGGATGTTTTCTATCATAAGGTGCATATAGAATAACCTCAACAGCATTATTACCAACCATCTTTTTAACTACAAATGGTCCAATGAATGGATCCTTAAATTTAACATAACTGTTTAAATTGAAATGTAGTGTAGAAAAAAGGACTTCATCACCCTCTTTGAACATTTTTTCTTTATGGGCTTTATCCCATCTTTTCTTCTCATACTCAAACACCTTATTTATACATTCTTGAGCATTTTTTCTGCATAATTCTGGCATTTGAAGAAAAGATTTAGTACCTGGATGGATATCCAATCTAGGTAATTTATTAAGAGTTTTAGCAGGGGTATTAGGTACATAACCCAACCATAACTCAAATGGCTTTTTGCCAGTGACAGAATGTACTGTACTATTGTATGCAAATTCTAAACCTGGGATAAGGGTTATCCAATCATGCATGAATTTTTCATTGTCTTTAAAGTTAAGACCAAAAGCACAATATCTTCTTAGCATATCTTCCAAAGTTTGTATCATTCTTTCTTCTAGCCCATCAGTTTTTGGATGGTGTGCTGTAGAAAGTTTTCATTGACACCCTGAAACATCAATAAGTGATGTGCAGAACTCAGAAGTAAATTTAGGATCTCTGTCTGAGACTATTGCTTTGGGAAAACCTGCTATATTTAACATTTGTGTCCACCATAAGAAAGCTAAGTCCTTTGCAGAAACTTCTTTGTGGGTAGGAATAAATTTACACATCTTTATAAATCTATCTACAATTACCCAGCAGGAGTTATAACTCTTATGCCCTGCTATTGGCAAACCTGTTACAAAGTCCATGTTAATGATTTCCCATGGAGCTTTTGGTTTCTCAATTTGTTGTAATAAACCAGCTCTTTTGCCTGTTAATCTTTTAGATTTTTGACAAGAATCACATGTCTCAACATATTTTTGAACATCCTCAGACATGTTAATCCACCAAGCTGTGTTTTTTACTCTTGTTAATGTTTTATGATAGTCAAAATGACCTGCTAATATATCATCATGACATATACTTAACATTAACTCCTTCATTGAAGGGGAAATTACAATTACATTACTTAATTTTTTCCTGTAATATATAAAACCATCCTCAATGGAAAATTTTCCTTTCTCTAATGCCTCTTTATACTTATTTGGTAATGTTTTTATTAAAACATTCATCAAGGCATTAGATTGATCATTTAATATTGTAGTGAGTTTACTCAAGCTAGGATCTGAAGCATACATATCAAGAATTGATTGCATGAATTCATCTTCAAGATCTACAATAAAAATGCCATAAATGTTAATAATATCTGATTCAGGAACATAATCATGATTATCATCATTATGAGGCAGAGGTACTCTAGATAACAAATCTACATTAGAGCATATGGTTCCTGCTCTATGTGTAATAGTCATCCGTCCTCTGTATTCTTGTACAGCTAATTGCCATCTAAACATGTGTCTATTAGAAGTTTTCATGTTTAAGAGTGATTTAACTGCACTACAGTCAGGTATTAACTCAAATTTTTGGTCTTCAAGGTAATAATGTAGCTTCTCAAGAGCCCATACTACTGCCAAACATTCAAGTTTAGTAGCACCATATTTCAATTAACTACTTTTTAGAGTACATGAAATATAGAAAATTACTACTTCTGACATTTTTCCTTCAATAAGTTGTTTTTGATGCAAGCAGCACCCAGACCAATAAAACTTGCATCTTTATATAATACAAAAGGTAATTGGAAATCTGGTAATCAGAAGATAGGAGCTGTCATCAAACATTCTTTCATCTTATCAAAAGCTTGTTGTCTTTCATTATTCCAAATGAAAGCTTCCAATTTCTTTATCAGTGTGGTCAATGGTGCAGCAATTAACTGGTAGTTTTTTATATATTTTCTATAATAACCACACATACCAAGAAAAGATTGTACATCCTTTACATATTGAGGAATTTCAGCCACTTTATTTTGGTCTACACATATTTGTAAGCCAGATACAATATAACCAAGCACTTTTAAAGATTCAACCCCAAATTTACATTTTTTCAATGCAAGGGTCATTTTTATTTCACCAATTTTTTAAAATACCTTCTTTAAATGGATTAAGTGTTCATTATATGTCTTAGAGAACACTATGATGTCATCAAGGTATACCATTAACCATCCCTCAATCATTTCATTATGGAATGTTATATCCATTAACTTCTGAAATACTGATGGAGCATTTTTTGGTCCAAATGGCATCCTGACATATTTATAAATTCCAATGTGTGTTGTTATCAACAAAAAGTTCTGTGAATTCTTTTCAACAGAAATTTGATGGTACCCTTTATTTCCATCTAAGCAACTTATATACTTAGCACCTTTAAGGGTAGCATGTATAGAGGCAATCCTTGGCAAGGGATAAATATCATCTACTGTAAATGTATTTAATGCTCTATAATCACCGCACATTCTTGCTTTATCTTGTTCATAAGAAATTAGCACTGGTGATATTACACAATATTTTGGTGTAGTTTCAACTTTTTCAAGAATTTTCATTTTTAATAACATTTTAATATTATCCTCTATGTCTTTCCTCTTCATTGGTGAAGCAGGGTATGGTTTCTTATTAAGACTAACAGGAATATTATCCATATCACAGGTTAAACTAATCTTCATTTCATGATCTTTTACAAGGCCAAGTTCATTTGTAACATGTGCAAAAGCCATTGGAAATGCTTTAATTCAGTCCAAAATATTCTTTTTCTCAGCTTTACTTATATGAGTTCCAAATGATGCTTTTGAATTTTCTGTTTCCAGAAGTTCCATCTCACTGGATTCTCTTCCTTTACATGGAATATTTGTTACTGACTCAATGTGTAAGACTGTGTTAAAAGAATTTATTTTAAATTTCCTTTTACCATTCATGCCAATTGTAAAATTGTTATTAGCAGGGTCTATTTTCACACCAAACTTAGTCAGAATATCATTTCCAATGATAAAACAGTTACTACAGTTAGTATTATCCATTACTACAAAGTCACAAGTTATCCTTAAATAACCATGTTGATGTTTAAAGAAAACAGCAGCTTTGTATCTTCCAATGGGATGTAGTACTGATCCAAAACCTCTCCAATTTTTACTTTGAAGGGGTTCAAGCTTAGACTTATATTCACTATCAATTTTCTGCAATGTATTAGTAGAAACAACAGAACCGGCAGCTCCTGTGTCCAATACTATATTAACATTTTCAGCAGAAATTATAGCTGGAACCGTGATAGGTGTCATTCTAAAGTTATCAGCTTGTATATCTTTAATGATTTCAGCATCCTCAAAATTCATTAAAGATTCATTTGAGTCCATATTTAATATTGAATTGTCAAAGATGGACAAATCATCTTCCAACATACAGGCTTCATTTTCATCACTATATGAGATATTACTGTCATAATCACTTGAATCTTTACTTTTCTCTGTTTCAATTTCAGATTCATGTTGATTTTCAACAATATTTATATTCTTCTCACATTTGTGACCTTTAACCCAAGGTTTGTTACACTTATAACAAGTATTTGTCTCATACTTTTTTGGTACTACAGGTGCAGTAGGTTTTTTCTGCTTCTCCTGAAGTGTTTTTGAATTCTGGTTTTTCACAGGTTCAACATTTTGTTTATAAGTGGAATACCTTGCTTCATACTTATGGTTTAGTAATAATTCATTGCAAATATTAATAAAGTCAGAATATTCAGTAACATTAATTGTTCTAGCTACAACAATGCCTCTGAAAGAGATAGTTAATTTATATATTATCTTATCTTTCCATAAGTTAAAATCCATGTTAGGCTCAATGGCTTTTTATATTTTATTTAAACTCATTAAAAATACCATAGGTTTGTCACCATTCATCAGATCATACCTAGTTTTCTCATAAAGTCTCTGCTGAGTGAGCCTGAATTTAGAGCCTTCATATTGTTTTTCAATTAGTTGTTTCCATTCAGCCCAAGAGTAATCTTTACCCTCACTCAAAACAGCTTCAAACCATAATAAAGCAACATCCTTAAATAAAGAGATCAATTTTGATGTTATTTCTTCATCTGGTAACTTATATGAGAATTTCAAGTTGTCAATTATTTGGATAAAATGTTTCCAATCAGAGCTGGCTTCCCCATCATAAGTTGGGTACTGATCTATCTTATGCCAGTTTTTCTGATTGGATTTTATTTCACTAATCTTAGGTAAGTTCAATAACTCATTTACTCTTGATAAATGGTCTTGTATTTCCTCCTGTACAGATTTGTGACTTAAATTTTCAGATTTAACACTACCACCAGATGATTTTAGTTGTGGTGGTATAGGGATGGAATGAGATTCACTTTTTCCAATAAAAGAATTATTATTATACTGAGTATACTTATGATTATCCTGGTTCATTAGTAGATTGGCAGTTTCAATCTCAACTTTAGTCAATCTTTGTAGCAGCTCAGAGACACTTTGATTTTTCTGAGCAAAATATAACTTAGTTCTTGATTCAGTTTTCAATAAATGTGTTTCATACAATTTTTCCAACTCACAGAATTTGTTTGAAAGTTAACTATATTTATTACTCAATGAATCATATTTAAGAGTTAGAGACAAATGTTCATTCTCTTATTATTTATTATGTGATTCCAGTTGATAGATATTTAATTTTAAGGATTTAACTGTATCACTTGTGAGCTTAGCTGTATGTTCCTCACAATCAGTCATTCTATTCCACAATGCTGAAACAATTCTATGGACAGTTGGATTATTATTAAAATACTCCATGTCTTCCTTCTCAATTCTCTCACTCTCTTGTGAACTTTTTGTCTCACTAGTAAGTGGTGGCAACTGAGGATTAACTGTATTATAAATACTACTGTTGTTATTGACAAAAGACAAGTCAGGTGTATCTACATTAAAACCTAATTCTCTTAAGTCCTCCTCTATTCGATGCATAGATTTGACATCAATAATATTACCTACATTGTAATTATCAGTATTGTGTTCAATCTGAGAGGGTAATCTACTTACCATGGGATTTGTGTGAGCCCTGATTTTTGGCCCCTTTGTTTTCCCTTGTAGGGGTGAGCTGAGGAAGTCTGATGAGGAGGAGGATCCTTGTTGCGGTTGTGACTGGATCATTGTTGATGGAACCAATCCCACTTCCATTTGTCTACCAGTATTTTCTCCTGGGAGTGATGTGACCCTCATGGGGTAGGGGGTCGCTGACTTGGCTGGCCTCCCTTTAGCTCTGCCAATGATTGGTTCATCTGCTGGAATCCTAACTTGCAATTTTTCTGTAATTGCTCTACCTCCTTGAGCATGAGGGACTTTGATTCCTCCAACTTCAATACCTGTTTTGCCAGATGGGATAGTTGATCCTATAGAGGAGGAGACGTCTTTTTTCTGGTAATCTTTTTAAAGAGGGCATCTTTTTCCTCTATGCTCATTTGCTCTTCCTGGGGGTATGACTGACCCTCCATGGTTATTTCCTGGAGCAATGTTTTTGTTAGCTTTAGACCTGGTATTATAAGCAAGCTTTTCACTTACATTGTCCTGGGGAGCACTCATATTGATAAAAATAACAATATATCCTTTCTAAAGAAAGGAAAACCTATTGTAATTAGTAGATTAAAATTATTAGCAATGTTATTACTAATAAAAAGCACTGGAGCTTACCCTGAATTTAAATCTTTATTTATTTAAATAAAATGTGATAAAAATTCAAAAAAATCTGTTAAAAACAAAATAATAAGTTTAACTATACCTTTATAAGGGTGAATAAATATCTTACTAAGCTTTAACCAAATACCAATTTAATTGGATGTTATATTGGTGACCAAAAACCAAGTGAAATTGGGTTTATATTGGGTACAGTTACTACTGTAAATACCTAAATTTTTTTTATAAAAAATTAGTAAAATTATTATAAGGTTTCTTTTATGCAATCACTGAGTTATGATGACCCACTAATATGCAGCAGAACAAAATATTTGGTTTGTTTTAAGATATACTAAAGTAAAAATCACATCCTAAGGCTTATACTAAAAAATCAATAATAATCAAGGAAAATCCCCAATTGTCAATGTATCTAGTATTTAATTATGATTTAATAGTATTTATTAATGTTCCTACTACTTATTAATAAATCATTTAGTGATTGAACCTCAGGGGAAGACTAATAAAATAGTTATACTCAAATAAAACTCACAATACTTGGATTTAAATGCATGCTAGTGGTGGAAAATAGATAAATAGAATATAGTTATAGCTTATATAAAGATAATATAAATTTATAAAGGCCTTATAATATATCTCTGAGTAATAATAATTGTTTTATAATGTTTTTTTAAATTTCAGTAAGTGAATGATGTCCAATAACTGTCAAAATCCTCCCTTACTTATACCAAAATCCACTGGAGTGGACAGACCTTCAATCCAGATGATGTCACTGCTATCCCCAGAAATTACAGCACTTTGAGGGCCCATCACCTCCCCATGGAGTCCACTTCAAGCAGATTTAACACCCAGACCTCCAGTAAGGACCCTTCATCACAATTAATGATAACACAGACCCATACCATAAATAGAAAATCCAGATAAAAGCGGATACCATAAAGAAACAGGTAAAATAACTCATCCAAAGAGAATATAATGAAAAAAAAAGCATATAAAGGAAACAAATGAAATGTCCAAGCCCCCAATAACATCCCCAAGCATCCATATTAACTCAGCAATGACCTCCCAACATATAAATCTGTGAATATCCATCCAAGGAAGCAGATTAAGTTGTCCAAACTGAGTGTATGCGCCTGAAATAGATGTATATGCTTCTGTAGGCGTTGTGAGTCAACTGGATACGTCCATATGACCTAAAATAAGCAGAAAAACAAAGGTTATAGGCTATTAAGAGGCTAAAACCCACTTATATACCTAAATATACATAATATACTGCATATTTCACTGAATATGATATTTATGTATACATATAAGCTTATGTATGTCAATAATTACTTAATATCACTTACGATAAGTATATTATGACTCCATTAAAACTTTAATAAATATTATTAGGCTATGGATAAGCTATTTAAACTACTATAATTTATATAATAGAGTAATAATTATATATATATGTAATATAATCATATATATTATTGTTTTAACCTTATTTTTAAGATATAAGCTTAATGTACTTTAGGTTATCTTATTTTAAGTATAAGAAATACTCATTCCTAGGGATATCTAGGCTGACAGTTGATTTTATCTTGATAATGCAATTACTATTAGAATGGACTTATACTAACACTGTACTTAGATTAATGAGACAGTTAGAACACTGTTTGATACATTTAGATTTGTATTGAGTTTGTGTAGGAAATCCAGTAGGGGAAGAAAGCATAGGGAAGGTCTCTATACATACAGTGTATATATAAAAGAGGACTCATTTTTTGATAAAGGGGAGTTTGTTAAAATAGTTAGACTAGAAAAAAGAATTGTGTAAATATAACAGTATTATATTAGAGATAAAGAAACATACATATATTCTATTTTTGTGTGCATATTTGGTGAACATAGCAAGAAGTAGCATTGTATAGTTATTTTATTACTAAAGTAAGGATAGTATTAAAAAAAGTGCTTTAAAGTGTGAGTGACTGAGAAGACTAGCCCTTGATGAGAATAGATCTAGCTGTCAGTAGATTACTTATATTTTAAATCTATTACTTCTTTTCTTCTAAAAGTCTCTTATAGAAAATTCTCTCTAATTTTCTTTTCTCCACCACCACACTTACATACATGTTATCACTGTTTTTTTATATTAGAGTGGCAGGCACTTCTCTCTTAAATTAGATTTTGATAGGAGAACCAACCCATCTTAGATCTTGTCTATAACTTAGTATTATAGAAATCTCTTTCTACACCATAAAATAACTTTGTTTCAGTTGTTTATATATATATATATATCCAACATTAGTATATCTTAATTTCTGATCCATTTTTTGTGGTGGATGGATTGATTCTGAAAACTATCTTTTTGACTTTTAATTTTTCTGTTTTTATTAGGGGGTATCAAAGTTAAAAATCTTCCATTTCAAAATACCTCTTTTTTCCACCAAATCAACCATGATTATTTTTTAAGGTATGCCAACTTGTGCCCCCAAAACATATTTTTACTGAGATTTAATGTCATGCTTGTGGCTTTCTTTTTGTGCTGTGAAATACCTTTTAAATAAATACAAATTTCTAACTTTGATACCCCCTATTAGCTACTTTATAAGGAGTATCAAATCTAAAACTCTGGTAGTTAAAAGTCCTTCTTTTTTCCACAAAATAACTCATAATTATATTTTCATATATAGTTTATCATGCACCAAAAAAAAATATTGTTTCTAATAATGAAAGTTTAGTTTTGTATTGTATTTTTATGATAAGAAGTACCATTTATTTTATGGTGGATACCCCCTCAAATATCTCTTTGATTAAATATGCATAAGGGCTTCTTAAGAAAAAAAAATTGTTTACATCACTCCTAATTTTGGGGATCCATGTGTTGATATAACATCTTTGGGGACATGAACAAAATCTGTTTCAGCAAAAAAAAAGGGTTGAATTTTTGATATGAGGTTTCTTACAGAAATGTATTGAAACAATGCAGGTGTCGGAGAGCTCATGTATAGATAGAGAGATGATTGAGAAAGAAAGAATTCCAAAGACATCTTTCCCTTCTGGTGTGGAAAGAGGGTTGGGGCTAGATAATTGATCCCACTATGTTTAAACCTAATGTAACTACTCTCAAATATGCAGTAATCTTTTTATCCACAACATATAAACTTAAAATTAAGCATCCAGGGCAAAAGGTAGAGAAGAAATAGGGAAAGAAAAAAAGATGAAAAAAATTATAAAAGAGATGAAAGAAAACAAAAAGGGAGAAACTAAAAAAATTTCAGAGTAAACACACATCCACAAGAACATTTCAGTACTTGGTCAAGATACTGACCTAATCTTTGAATGATTATAGAAGAAGAGAGAGAGAGAAAAGGATATGATGAGTAGAGTGAAAAGAAAAAAAATAGGGCAAAAAAGGGCAAAAAAGGGTTTAAGGCTGACAAGGCCAATAGTTTGTCTAGGATATTTTTGTCACAGTTTTAATAGAAGTTTTATACCAAACAAGAGAAAGCTAGGAGATAGAGATAAAAGGAAGAGATGAAAAGAGAGAAAAAAAAAGTAATAAGCACTTATAGGCCCAAAACCTGTTGTGGCTAGGACTCTTGGTTTGAGATTTATGATGTGGTTTTTACTTAGACTAAATTCTCATAACTATCTAGTTTGACATATAATATAGACATGCATATGTTAGGGCACTGTGGAGTAGTTGAGTAGGTTACAACAAAATTATCATTACTAGGGACAATCTTATTTGGTATAAAACACAAGTACTATTCTGGCAGTAAATAAATTAAACTGATTGGCCTCACCAAAAAACAACACTTAGATTGTTAAGAGCATCTACCTCCATGTTGGTATATTGGTTTGGTATGCATATTTTACTGCATTTTGACATGAACCTTAACCCTCATTTCATTAAAGGACTCTATTAATTATCAAAGTTAAGAAAATTATAAAAAATCAAAAATACTTTTTAAAATTATTAAAAATAGCAGAAAAATAGTAAAAATTCCAGAAAAATTCTCAAAGCTTCTTGAGAACCCTGACTTTAATTTCCATGAACTTTTAGACCTATACTTGCATTTCCTACCCAGTAACTATTTGTTCAATCTTGACCTGTAAAATCAACCCTTTTAAACCACTTTTAATGCTTAATTTATTTAATATAACCATTTTAAAATAAGATTAGCCTTTCCAATCTCAAAAATCATTCAACACAAATCCATTTTTTAATAAACTTAAGTGCCATACTAAAATTTTGACTACCACATCCTTCCTCCAATGAAGAATGTCCCCATTTTTTTAAATTTGCATAATTGATCAAACAAATATTCATCCTCTCTTCATCCCCTTCAACCATTTGCCTTAACTAGTCCTGAACAATTTCAACTTTTATTTTTAAATCAATATCATCATCAATATGTCATCAAAAGACCTTGCTGTTCCATGTGAACTTTGTGCCAAATGCCAGTTTCCTTTTCTAATTTCTAACCCTGGTCTTCCTGGAAGAACTGCCTGTGATCTTGCAGGCTTAAGAAAATCAAGTGTAATTGTCCAATTATACCTTCCAGAACTAATGTCTATACTGGACCAGCCGCTCTTCCTGATCCTACTGTTCCTAAGAAGAGATTATCAAAAATTCCCACCTTCTTTTGTAATATAAAGGCCAAAACAGCTTCTTCTTCTAAAAATCCCAATCCTGAGCTTCCTCCTCCATCTCAAGATCCCAATCCTATTATGTTTGCTTCTCCATTCAGTTTTTCTGAAACATTATTTCCAGGCTCAAAAAGTTAGTCTTTTAATGTGTCAGTTAATTTTAAATTTTATGTTATCTTGTGTTCCTGAAAGAAGTTTATCAAAAATACTGCTTCTGTGAAGCACATTCATATCATTCAAAGAGCCTGGGGAGCCAAAAAATCAGTGCTAGAGGTGCAAGCTTTTGCTGGCAACTGCCCCCAAAATCATTGTAGGTGAACCTTCTTTGCCCTGAAACTGACCTGCCCATGCTCCTGGACCATTTTTCCAAGCCTAATGCTTGCCATCAATTGCGCCAAGACATCCTGGGAAACCACAATCTTCATATTCTCAGAGAATAGTTTTCTTTTCTTGTTGTGTAGGTTTATGTAAGTACTCATATTTATATAGTGTAATAATATCTTTGATGAATATTTTGAGGCATTGTAGGGCTGTAGTTTCACCAATCCAAACATATTCATTGGTGCTATCAGCAGAGACTCCATAGGCCAATTGATGTAGAACAGAAGTAATTTTTAGTTCTGGTGATCAACCAATTTGGCCACAACAGTCCTGTAGAATAACAAATTAGAGTCATTAAACTATTATATGTTAATTGACTTACACTTTTCCAAACCCAAAATGTATTATGTTCCTGTAAATCTGTAGACAGCTTTTGAAAAAGATCTTTGCTGATTTGGAATTGCTGTTCAAAGAGATGGTTGTTGTATGTACAATTAACATTGAAATAATCTTTCATTAAGCGATGATGTCCTTCAACATGGTCTCCATTGATTGATTCTTTTTTTATTTTAGGCCTTGTTGTATTATATGAGTTTAGCAATTCAGTAAATACAATTATTTCTTCTTCCATTGTGAGAAATTCATCAAGTATGATTTGTCCCATCTGAAAAGTTGAGGAGAGTGAAGTGAGTAGCGAAAATGCGAGAAGGAAAACAGTAGAGTTTACCAAATGGGCGACTCAACACGAGGGTATGGAAATTTGCCCAACTTGTGTTTGCTAACTGAATCTGCATACGAGGGTGTCAAACCCCATTTCAGTAACAATTGACACAGCAATTATGCAATTATCTACTGAGATGTTACTGCAACGGAGGTAGATGCTCTAAAATATTACACAAAGCAAGCAAGCTTTTCTTATAGTCTATCAAACATTGAATAAAAGTCAGCTGCCCCTCATCAGGAATACTTCTTCCACATTAAATCTCATAGGTATTTCTGACTCCACATTAATTCCAATGCAGAGCATGAATCAGGTATTTCCTGCATTATATACATTTATGGCATCGATTTTCTCATTTAACCAAACATCATTTGTATACTGAAGAGAGTCTAGATACATAAGTGGAAACACGGTACATACCAAAACATCTTTCCATTACCTAAATCACAGCAATATAGAATCATTATCATCATCACCACTGATACACAATTTGTGTCACTCATTCCAAAACTTGTAACGCATAGTAGATTCTTTCGCCAAGCGAAAGCCTATGACGATTTTTATGGTTTGGTGAAGAGCAAGTGAGACAGTAGATCGATCCATTAAACTAAAGTGACAAGCACATAGTTTTGATATGGTTTGTATGTGATAAATAATGAAAGACTAATGAGCGGGAGTTAGAGGGTGGATTATTCATCGTGATGAGACCGATTGAAATGGTGAGGATTGAGTAAAAGAGGAGTCGATTGCTGGGCTTAGAAGAAGAGTAACCACCCAATGTGAACACTGAACAGCCAACCGAAATAATCCTTCACTCTTGCGTTCACATCTTTATTTTGGATTTCGTCTTCGTCCTCGTCTGGCTTGACCATCCGCTGTATCTGCGTCGTTCTCCATCTCGGGACGCGCACTTGGGTAGCATGACTCCCGCTTCGTCCAATGAGAAAGAGAGAGTCTCCAGAGCTCTCGGCGCGGCGTTTCTCAAACATCAAATCGACAAGCTTGAACATTCCGTCCAGGCCGTTTCACACTTTCCCCAGCCGCCTCCACTCCGCGTAATCGATCCTTCGCTCCTCGTCTTTGCACTCCCGCTTCTTCGGTGCTGGTCTCATCAACACGCGACCGCCCACCGTATTTTCATGCCCCTTGATGGTCTGCTTTGGTTTCACTCTCGTTCTTCTGTTCACTGATCATCTTGTCGGCTTTTTTTTTTTTTTCAACCATAGTTATCTCTACCCTCGACATTCTCAAATCGGCACCCCCTCATCTTAGTGCTCACGCTAAAGATGCTACAAAATGGCTTGAGTTTCATTTCTCAAGACCTCAATCTTCCTTCTTTGTTCCCCAGCTCACTGGTCAGGAGACTCCTTGGAGTGATATGGTAAAACGCTTTGTCCCCCCTCCTATTGATGAAGCTAGTATTCCCATATCCATTGACAACGTCGAATCACAAAGATCTTTGGAGGCCGAAGATACTCCGCGAAGATTCAGATCAATCTTACAATTTATAGCATGGCATGCCGAGCATAAAAAATCCCTACGAAAAATTACCCTTGCCATCTACATTCCATCCCCTCAACACGCTAATGTTGCCCCAAAATCTATATCTGATTCCCATGAACCATCAATTTCAATGTACAATCTTCACATAGACCACGAGCGGGCTGAGCCTGATTATGACGCCATTGCATCAGGAGAAACCATGAAACTTTGGGCAGAACGATTTGGAATTGAATGTGAAGTATTCGCTGAAAAAGATGTTCAAGAAGCCAAAGCATGGCTTAGTAAACAAGCGGCTAAAGCTCGTGAAGAAAGCCGTCGCAATCAAGAAGAATCCAGTAGCTCCTCGGAAGCACCGGGAAGTCATCAATCTTCCTCATCTAGTGGCAAGGGCCGTGCAGCAAGAGACAGAAAACTGTTTCAGTGGTAAAAATGCCAGTCAGAAGTTGTTGTTCCTTCCTCAAATCATATTTCACTCATTGCCAAATCGATAATGACATCTTACGGTTAAAAGATCCATTTATTCTGAAACCAAATTAATGGCCTGGGTGCCTTTTCAAAAATGAGGGTGGTTGTTTGTGTTGCATGGTCTCCGATGGAGCACACTTAGGTCCTTCAGTTGGCGTACGTATCTATCGGTTTTTATTCAGCGGGAGACTCATTTCTCAATTGCTTTAGCTCAAATTGGCTAACTATCTGTATTGTATATGCTATCCCATCTATGTGAATATGCGCGTTTTTCAATTTACAGAAGTTTGGCCTCGTTATGAAAGATCTCTAACCTATCTTTCTTTTTTATCTGCGTGACATTTGTCTATCTTATCTTCTTTGCTCCTTGTTTTACATAAACTTTCAATGAAAACTTTACTTTGATTTCCTTTATGATCAGTGTGTAATGGTATTCAAAAACAAGCGAGATGATGGTTAGCTTTCTATTTGAATTTTGTTTTTTCTGATGAAGTTGGTAAGCTAAGTAAAAGATAGCAGACTAACTGAAAGCTTAAGGCTCTGTTTTAAGATGAAGGATGAAGTACCTTGTTGGATTGAGATGGTCTTAAGACAGCTGCTGCGTACTTGGCACATCCTAAAGCATTCAATTAGATCACTCTAGTTAGACAATGTAAATGGCTATTGGAGAACAGGAATCAAGGGAATCTGAACAATAGTGTGAAGAACTTGTTTTAGCTACTCTTCTCTTCTCTCCCCTCTTTTTTTTTTATTTTTTTTAATTTTATTTTTTTTCAATTTTTTGGAAATAATAGGGGGTATCAAACTTAAAGATTTGTAATATTTTGAAAGGTATTTCACAACACAAAAAGAGAACCACAAACTTGACATAAATTCTCAGTAAAAAGGTATTTTTGGGGGGCCCAATATGTGGCATATCTTAAAAAAAAAATAAGAATGGTTGATTGGGTGGAAACAGGAGGTATTTTGAAATGGAAGATTTTGTAACTTTGATAACCCCTAAGATAGGATTTTCTAGCTTTCTCCTTATTTATTCTTATTATTGTTATCATTATTATTTGTTTTCAGATTGACTTATGATTTTTTTGAATGATAGGTGCCATGAAATATGGAGGGGTGACCAACTTGAAACTTGATTCACTACAAATCAAAAACCTATTAGGGGGTGTCAGTTCTGGAAAATTTGCACTTATTGAAGTGCAGATTTCCAAAACACACTAGCCCCAACACTGATGGATTTCAAAATGATATAAGTCACTTATTTCACTCAAATCAGCTCCTTCTCAACCAAAAGTGCTGATTTCACTATAATCTGGGGGTGTCAGTTCTAACAAATCTGCACTTAACTTAAGTGCAGATTTCAAACCAAATCAGCACTTAAATTTTGCAAAAAAAAAAAAAAATCACTTATTTCAAAACCTGGGTGTCAGTTATGACCTCAAATATGCACTTTTTTCCCAATTTTTTTTTTTTTTTTTTCACAACCACATGTTGGCCACATCATTGCTTCCTTGCCCACCCCATCCCTGTCACTTGTGACACCCACACCTCAATCTCCTTTCATCAATCCTTGGCACATACCCCTCACTGAGATTTGAAACATTTTATTGCAAAATTTTAACTGGGCATGTTTTTTTCCTTTTTTTTTTTTTTTTATGTTTTCAACTGCTTAATCTCTTTTCTTGTAACGTGAAAGTTTCATCATGCCTCCCTAAAAATCCAACACTTAAAAGGCAACTCACAAAAAGCTTCATCACAAAGGTCTTCCCATAATGCAACCCATCAGCTGAGAAATCAAAAGTCTGAACAGCCAAAAAAAAGGAAGATTATCTCATCATTATCAACTTAATCAAAATTAAATCAAATTTTGATGCATTTTTTGGATGTGCATAGTCCACCTTCATCAAAGTTCAATGGCTTCTTCTTAATGGAAAATGAAGTAAAAAAGAAAACAAAAGGGAGAATTTTCATCAATCCTAAGCAAATGAAGGAGAGGTTCCAAAGTGATCAATCAAAATATAAAAAGGCTCATTTTGCTTCCACCTCCATTGGCTTTGGTATTGACGATTATGATTTGGAGAATGGAATTACTATAGTTACCAAAAAGCTCAATGTCATGTGTCTTCTCTATGAGGAAATGGATATTGTTTTTGGTTCCCAATTTAATAGTTACTTTTAATCTTATCAAAAATAGTTATATCATGGGATTAAAAAAAGGTTAATTTTATCTTTAAAATCAAAAAATAAACACCTACCAAAAAAATTTAGATACAAAAAACAAAACAAAAAAAACAAAACAAAAATTAATTAGCAAATATATAAGTAAAAATGAAAAAATGACTTACATGGAGAGATGAGTTGAGAAAAAAAATTGACTTCAAATTATTTGAGGGATGAAAGAGGAGAGGAGGAAATGGATATGAGTGATGAAAGTAAAAAAGAATGATTGAAAAATCATGCAATTGCAGAAAATATGAGATTTCATGTTGAGTTGATGAAGGAAAACAAAAAGACTTGAAAAAAAGAGACTATAACAGATAATTCAAAATCAAAGTCAATATGCAAATAAGAATAAGCATTCTAAAGAAAAATTCCTGAGAAGTCCTCAAAAACTGTCTAAAACTGGGTACAGATAGATTAAGAGATGTTTTGATGGTGTAATTGGGGGTATGAAGTACTTGAGCCTTTCTTAAAAGAAGGTAACGTTTCCAGGCCACTTTTGATAAAAAAAAGAAAATCTTCTTCAAGATTAGAATCAGAATTGCAATCAGAGTCCAAGAGGAGATCAAGAGCTGTGAATCTTATTGCTTGATGTAGCTTATCATGATTTGAGAGCAACAAAGGCATGGCTCTTATATGGTATTAATATTTAAATTATGTACAATGTTTTGAGTTATAAAGTGTTATGCTTCAGAGTGCTGTTTGTGAATGGGATGAAGCTGAAAAATCAGTGAAATGAAAAATTATGGTGAAATCAGCACTTTTGGTTGAGAAAGTGTGGATTGGAGTGAGATAAGTGACTTATTTCATTTTGAACTCCACCAGTGTTGGGGCAGTGTGTTTTGGAAATCCGTTCTTAAATAAGTGTAGATTTTCCAGAACTTACACCCCCTAATGTCTCATTTCACTGATTTGTCAGCATCATCCCATTCATACACAGAACTCTGCATCATAACACTTTATAACTCAAAACATTGTACATAATTTTAAATTTTAATACCATGTAAAAGCCATGCCTCCCTTGCTCTCAAATCATGTTAAGCTACATCAAGCGATAAATTTCACAGCTCTTGATCTCCTCTTGGACTCCGATTGTGATTCTGATTCTGATCTTGAAGAAAATTTTCCTTTTTTATCAAAAGTGGCCTGGAAACTTTACCTTCTTTCAAGAAAGGCTCAAGTACTTTATACCCCCAAGTACACCATCAAAACACTTTTCAACCCATCATCCTACTCTTCATCCCTCCTTGGAATGGCTATTATTCCTCCTTTCCCCTATTTCACTTTTTTTTGCTTCCATGTCATTGAAACACACACATTGCACATTCTTTAAGAATTTCACTTGCCCCATATTCAATTTCCCCCAAATTCCAAATTCCAACTTCACTCTTTCTCACCCTATTTTTCCTACCTTTAAATCAAGGTGACTTTCATCTCCTTTTTTTAATTTCTATATGATATCTCTCTCTTTCTATAAGAATTTCATCTTTAAATATATGTAGGACTCATATCTAGATAACAGTGGACTTATTCAACTCCTCATGTTGTCATTTTTATTATCACTTTTCAAATTTTTGTAAAATTTTGAAAATCAGACTCAGAATTAGTGTTAGCCTTAATCAAATCTGATGTCCTTTAAACTGAAGATTTTCCTGAAGTCTATCTTTTCTTTCCCACAAACAGATTTGAATTTGGTTCAGTGGCTGCTGAGATATTGACCTTTAAAGTTGAGCCTTTTTTCCTGATTTGACTTTTTTCTTTCATGTTTTTATATAACATATTAGGGTTAGGTTTATTTAAATTAAATTTCCTTGAAATAAAGATTCTCCTGAAGCCTACTTTTTATTTTCTACAAACAGGTTTGAATTAGGTTCAGTGATTGCTGAGATTTTGACCTTTGAAGTTGAGCCTCTTTTTCCAAATATCACTTAATTTATTTCATGGTTTTTATACTGTTTAGTTAGAGAAAAAGGCTTCTGAAACTCTTATATGATGATTATCTAGGCTGTTATCTCCATATTGTTGGAACTTTGATAATTTTTTTTTAAAGTTTTTGTGCAATTTTGAAAATCAGAGTCAGTATTAGGGTTAGGTTTATTTGAATCTATTGTCCTGTTAGCTGAAGATACTTCTGAAGCCTATATTTTATTTCAAGAAAACCAATTTGAATTTGGTTCAGTGGTTGCTGAGATATTGACCTTTAAAGTTGAGCCTTTTTCTTCCGATTTCAATATTCTTTATTTCATAATGCATAGCATAACATTTACATCATGCATTTATACTTTCAAATTCCTCAAACTTCCTTTTTCTTTACTTATTATTCTGCACTTTCATTAAGGTATGTTTTTTCTTTTTCTTACCATTTTCATATGTCTAACCCTCCAATCAGTTTTGCTGCTCTTATCGGATCAGCCAAAAGTTTTTCCAACAAATCAACAAGGTAAAAAAAGAAGGAAAAGTAATAAATTAAATAAAAATTTAAGTAGATTAAGAAAGTATGGGGATTGGTAAAGTCATCAAATATTTTTCATTCTTTCATGAATTTTTAATATATAAATCTGATCTTTTAATTTAAAAAACTAAAGTAATGAGCCAAAAATCTTGTGTTGTATAAACAGTTATCATGATAACATTAAATTGTTTCATGGGGTTCATCTCTCCTATACCTGTGGAAAGTCCCAAACTTAGTTTCTAGACTTGGTCCACATTTTGGCTTGAGGAATTATCATCACTTTAAAACTAGTAAATTTAAATTATCTTACTTATTAATTTATCAATTTATGGAATTACATTAAATTTAGGTGATTTTCACCCCTTAATTCAATAAAATGCAGGGTAGGGTATTGTGATATTTTCAAATCTGACATGGAAAATTGATGACTTGGAAAAATTTAGTGATACCCACCCCTTGCTTCAATTAAATTCAGGGGAGGGTATTGTCAAATTTTTCAAACAGATATAGAATTTTGTTGACTTAGCTTAATTTAGAAATGAAAATTGGTGGTGAGGAGATAAAATATGCTGGTGATGAGGATTTTTGCACAGGTTTCAGCATTATTTTACCATCTGAAATTCAAAAAGTGGGATATTTTAGAGTTCAGTAATGAGAAATGGTGTTATCAGAATCTCATGATATAACTATTTTTGATAAAATTAAAATTAACTATTAAATTGGGAACCAAAAACAATATCCATTTTCTCATAGAGAAGACACATGGCATTGAGCTTTTTGGAAACTGTAGTAATTCTATTCTCCAAATAATAATCATCAGTACAAAAGCCAGTGGAGGAGGAAGCAAAATGAGCCTTTTTATATTTTTGATTGATAACTTTTGAACCTCTCCTTCATTTACTTAGGATTGATGAAAATTCTCCCTTTTGTTTTCTTTTTTACTTCATTTGCCATCAACAAGAATCCATTGAACTTTGATGAAGGTGGACTACTCACATCCAAAAAATGCATCAAAATTTTATTTAATTTTGAGTAAGTTGATAATGATGAGATAATCTTCCTTTTTTAGCTGTCCAGACTTTGATTTCTCAGGTGAGGGGTTGCATTATGGGAAGACCTTTGTGATGAAGCTTTTTGTGAGTTTCCTTTTAAGTGTTGGATTTTCAGGGAGGCATTATGAAGATTTTATGATACAAGAAAAGAGTTTAAGAGGTTGAAAACATAAAAAAAGAAGGAAAAACCATGCCTGGTTAAAATTTTGCAATAAAATGTTTCAAATCTCAGTGAGGGGTGTGTGCCAAAGATTGATGAAAGGAGATTGAGGTCTGGATGTCACATTTGACAGGGATGAGGTAGGCAAGGAAGTAATGATGTGGCCAACATGTGGTTGGGAAAGAAAAATTGGGAAAAAAGTGCTGATTGACGTCATAACTGACACCCATTTTTGAAATAAGTGACTTTTTTTCAAAATTTAAGTGCTGACTTGGTTTGAAATCTGAACTTAAGTTAACTGCATATTTGCCAGAACTGACACCCCCTATTGAGTTAGTGTTAAAACATAAAAAATAAATAAATAATAATAAAAAAAGAATGAAATATCCCTGAACCCTTCTTAAAGCCATCTTAAACTTCAATCCAAGCTGATTTGGTGTCTCACATTTGAAAAGATGTTTAAAAAAGCTTACTGGAGGAATAATTTTCAGTTAAACTTAGGGTTAGCAAACTGTTTTCATTGGAAAACATACTACTACATACTTGAGAAATTAAAAAAAAAGATTTAGATTTTAGAGATCTGGTTCAAGACAAAGAGGAAGAAGAATCTTGAAGGTGAAAATCAGATTTGCATTGAGCTTGAACCTAAAATCACAAGAGAATTGATGATGTTTTGCACTTTTTTGCCACCCAATTTTTTTACCCATCAGTCAAGAAATCTATCATTTATTGGCTCTTTTTTATTTTGTGCAATCTCACCCAGAAAGGGGAATAAAGGAGCTGGAAAACAAGATCTAGGTACAAGTAGGGAAGGGAACAAAATTGGAGGAGAAAAAAACAAGCACTTAAAAGTAAAAACAAATAGGGGATGCTAAGAGAGAGGAACATTGTTGAGGAATATGTTTGTAGAAATGAGAAAAGAAGTGAACTGGAGTGTGATGAGGAAGGAGACAAAATGGAAGAGGAATCAAATGTAATATTATGTTTTTTGGAAATATCAAAGAGTGTCTTGCACTCTATTAAGTGCACAGGGAAAAAGTAGGACATGTTCCAGGGTATGCAGAGTATGGAGGTGGCATATGGAGCAGAGAGGCAAGGGGGCAGCCTTGAAGCAAAAATGGTAGTGTCTCAAGTACGAGCGGCCTGAGTGGTGTGGTACCTGCATCACAGGTAACTTATCTTTTTGAACAATCAGCTTGTGTATCCCAGGAAGAACAAAGGAGAAGCATAGCTCAGAAGATAGCGCTATTATAAATATGTGATTATGTGTTTAAAAGAACAAAGGAAAAGAAAAGCATGGAAGGGGATTTAGGGTCCGTGCGCTCGGATTTTGCAGCGGGATGTGCCACATAAAGGAATTATCAACTTAGGAGTGCAAGCACTGAACATTATGGATTTGGATTTTCCAATAATTGTGTGTTATGCATTAAGGAAAGATTTATGGCACAAGGAAGGCCTCAAGTACATAGTATACTGCACCGTGGCTAGTGTGGTAACTTACTGAAATAAGTAATCTAAGTTGAAGAGGCTAATTAGTTAAGTCAATTGTCAGAACTATGGACTTAGTAATGAACCAAGGAGAATGGGGACTCAATCACCAAATTACTTAAGATTTGAAGAGACTAGTATCAGCACTGAAAGGTGAAAATGCGGGAAGTAGTGCTGAAACAATGCAAAGGTACAATCATAAGCGCGCATGTGGAACATGAGTGAAAAAAGTAAATAATAGTTTTAGTTGGCTTAGGGTATGTTTAGGTTCTTTAGTTGTTACAAGCGGTGTATTTATCTTACTAATGAATTAGTTAGGTGTTTTGCTAATGTGGTACTAGAAACAGCACTGGAGATCCACTAGGGAACTGTGTCTGGAGTGCTGAAAAATATAAGAAAGAAAGGCTATCTTATAGGATTAGGGAGAAGAGTGAGGTAAAAGATTATTATTGAGAACAGTCATTTTGATTATGAAAATTAGAGTTTCATATTATATACTTTTGAAATATATTGTGATATAAAGCATTTTTTTCTATTTTGTGATTACTCTGATAAAATTTTGTGTGTCTGTGTGTGTATTTCATATAGTTTAGTGAAAAAGCGCAACACGGAGGGAATATATAGATTCAGTAGGATAAACTATTATTAGAGTTATTTTATTGCTATAATAAGACATATTCAGAGAGAGAGCTTCAAGAGGGAGTAGCTGTGGATATTAGCGCTTATTAAGAATAGAAATATCCAGATAGTAATATTTGTTTTTCCTTATCTTTTAACTCATCTCTCAACTCATAAGCTATCTACTCAGATACTAGTATTACACATTATTGCACTGTATTTAAAATAAGAGTGGCAGGCACTTCTTTTTAGAAATTGAAAAGAAGAACCAACCCATCTTGCATTGTTTCTACTGCTTAGTACTTTAGAGCTCTCTACAGCAGCACTGGAAAAACGCCAAATCATGCGCCTGTGGCAGATCAGTCAATACCTTAAAACAGAAGGGTGGGTTAGACTAACCCCTAATTTTCTCAGCATGTCTCTGTTGGTGGGAGAGTGAAGAAGGAACTTTGAGTCTTTTTTAATGTGTGATTTAAGTGAGGAAATAGAGGGAGGGGGGTGTCAATGGAAAGGAAAGACTCAGCAATGGGAGCCATTGGCAAGCTTGTCTACTACCTTGTTACCTGGGCACCATTTGAGAGAGAGGGACATCTCAGGATTAGCAGAGAGGATGGCAACTACAGAAGAAGAAATAGAGTAAAGAAAAGGAGAATTGTGTGTTGGATTGGTGGGGGAGGAAAGGGGCTTGATTACTGATTAGATATAAGCAAGAATGGTGAAAGAATTGTAAAGTGATTGGAAGGGCTTGAAAATAAAAAGGCGCAAGCCAAGGAGGATCCTTAACATCTATTACTCAACTAGTGACTAGAGGTGTTGGTAACCTAGGCCAGCCACAAAAGGGATGTTCTGGCCCAGGTCAAAAGTAGCTGAAAATGCTTGTGCATCAGACTTAGACCCATCTGGGTAGATAAGGTAAGATGAGTGGGGTCTAGAAGACAGGATTTTGAGGGTTTTGTCTCATAAAAGTTCATTGGAGTCGCTGATACTAGAAGAAAAGAGGGTGTAAAACCAAGGTTGAAATGGGGATGGGTGGTAGGAGTCTAGATTGGAGAGAGGAAACAAGGGAGGAAAAATATTGGATTTGGATAGAATATGGAGTTGGTTTTGGTGAACATTAGGGATGGAGCGGAGAGGAGGAGGTTTTATATGCAGGCCATTAGATTAGAGGATGGAATAGAGAGGTGCCTTGCCCATGCTTTTTGACAACTAAATTTAAGCACTGTTTGCATGGGAGGGAGCATGAGTCATGTAAGAGAAGTTAAACTGGAGTAGAGCAGAAACAACCAAGGGCCTTCCTCAGAGCCCTGTTGTCTACCACCTACAGAAGCCTGATGGTTTGAGAGTTCTTCTATGGGTTATGCTAAGTTATGGAAGCGTAATATGTTCTAGAATGAACCTAAGAAGTGATCAGTGTACAATACTACTTCCATGGGATACCCCAGCCTGATGATGCCAGGCAGTGGATGGAATCTGCTGAATTTAGACCTGCTACAACCAACTTGTTTCCCTTTGAGATGAAAGACAAGGAGTGGTCAAGAAGAATTCCAAGCCATTTCATGGTGGGGGAGGGAGAAAGTGTTTTACCTTTGAAGCCTAGAGAAGGTGGAGAGGTTAAAATCTTTTTATGTCTAGTGAAAAGCATCCATTTGGTCTTGGAGAAATAAAAAGCAGCAAAATTCTTAGAGCCCCATGTTAACATCATTACATCAAATATAGCATGTGTCCCCTCAACATCCCACAACAATAAGTTAAAGAAAAATACACAACATGAAATTATAAATAATTCACACTGGAAAACTCAACATGATGAAGAGAAATTTAAAAGGATTAGTAAAATTATAGATAAGAAAGAAAAGATAATTAGGTGGCATTGGAAAGTTAAAGGCAAAAATTGTAAACTAAGAAGCAGAATAAAGAATAACAATAGAAAAAGAGATGATAAGCAAAATATTTATCAGACACAACATAGTATATTTATATTCAAAATTAGTAAAAGAGGCTATAAGAGAAAAGTGCATGATGATGTAAAGGTAAAAGTCAAAAGAATGAAAGGTGATACTCAATCATGGGAATGTGAAAGTATGAAAGCTATTTGCACTATTTTAAGATGTTATAAGAGAAATTCTTATAAGTATAATGTGCACTTTATTGAGAAAAGGTATAAATAAGGTGCAACTGTTGTAATTAGTAGTTAGTTGTTGTATATATCATTATATCTAAGATTGTTTATATTGAAATTATAAGTATTGTATTGAAAATCTTAATACCCCAAGAAACTGCTTTTGATAACAACTTAGTAAGATTTTCAGAAACTACCTCAGGGTCCTTTCTAGCAGACAGGAAAACCACATCATCCAGGTAGCCTTGGGAAAGGGAGGATTAAGAGAGGGATGAGAGAGTTAAAAGGACAGAATTATAGATGACATATATGAGAGGGGACAAAAAAGACCCTTGAGGGAGTCATTTGGGGGGAGAAGGAGACAGGGTATTTGGAGGTGGAGAAGGCAATATTAGTTTGTCTTCCATGTAGGGAGTCAATAATAAGTGAGATTATCTTATGAGGGGGTTGCATTGAGTAGAGTATTTGTGAGAGCCTCATGGTATTTACTGAAGGGAAGGCCCCTTTAACATCCATGAACAAAGCTCCAGCTACATTACCTTTACTCTACTGATCCCTAGTCCATGTGGTAAGGTTGAGAAGGGAATCAGAGGTGCACCTGAGTGGGCTGCAACCATAGTGAGTGTCAGGGAGAAGGTGGTCTAATTTTATATGGTAAGAAAGGATTCTTGTGAGGAGGTCTTCAAGAATTTTTCCCATGTTTTTGAGGAGGGAAATGGGGAGGTAGACACCAGGGATAGAATAGTCTGGGAAATGTGGTTTAGGGATAATTACCTCTCTAGCAATCTTTCATGGGGTGGGGTAGTGTCCAGTGTCAAGACAATTCTGAAAGAGGGGGAGGAGAAAGGCAGCAACTGCATGGGGGTTAAAATGGAAAAGGGAATCAGAGATACCATCAGGTTCAGGGGCCCTGCCTTTCCTTTTTTTTAAGGAGAACATCAGAGATATCCTGAGCTGTGAAGCGGGGGAAGGGGTAGGGATGTCTGAAAGGTCACAGGGGATAGACACTACTGAAGTGCCTTCAAAGAGAAGCTTGGCTTTCAGAAGGTTGTCAGCCACCAATGAACCATCAGAATCAAGGAGGGGAGGGTTGGAGAAAGGGTTTGAAATGTGAGAGAAGTACTTAGCTGGTTTGAACAAAGTGTTGGGTTTCAGAGAGGAAAGATATTTTTTCAAGTGTTGTTTGAAAAGATATTTGATTTTTGTGTGGAAGACCTTTCTTGCTTACAGAAACTCAGACTCAAAGTGTGGATCAGGGGAGAGCAACATTTGACAAAGGGATCTGTAGAAGTTTCTTTTGAGGGGATCCAAGATACTGTGGTTCCACCATGTGTGACACAAAAAGCTGGGCTGCTGCAGTGGGAAAGAGGTTTTCATTAGTTTGATAAATAGGGAAGTGAGCTGTTTGGAAACCAAGTCAATAGAGGAGGGAGAGGAGAGAAGGGAGATAGGGGCAGTGGAAAAAAGGCATTATGAAGAGAGGGCGCATCAAATTATTTCAAATTCCTAAAGGGTTTCTGCTTTGGTGGAGGGAAGGGGAGAGGAAAGGTTCTATTTCTGATTGATCTATGATCAGAAAGGTGAGAGGAAGATCCATCTATATCCATAGTGCAGCTTATAGCCCAATTGGTAGCCCTCCTGCTTGCAAACACCAGTTCAATCACTGATGTGAAAAACTATGAGTTGCAAAAGGTGGGGATTCTGGCTTGGGAGACAAGAGAAATACCAATATAAGAGAGGGAGTCAATAAAAAAGGAAGAATCTGGGTGGTTAGAATGATGCTTGGACAGATCTTCCTATAGGTCATGATATAAATTTGAGTCAGAAAAAAGGAAAATGTGAAAGGGAAAATTAATTAGGAAGTGGAGAAAGAGGTAGAGGGATTTTAGAGGTTTGTGCAAATAACTGGGGTTGGTGAGAGGCTAATTTGGAGAAGAGTGAAGTTGAGTGAGGGGCTGGGGATTGAGGTGAAGAGAGGGATGGGGAGTCTTTTGTTGTCATAGAAGCAAGAGCAGATAGGGGAGGGGAGGGGAGAGGAAGGGGAGGGAAAAGGAAGGGGAGTGGAGAGGTTAGATCAGCTTCCAACTCCTGGCCAGAGAAAGAGAGGAACATCTCCTGGAAAACTAGTATTTCAAATTGTTTAGTGCTGGGGTCATTAAACAGGGAATGAAAAACATTAAATTATCTGTGGCAATTGAGTTGGAAGAGAGAGAAAAATGGAGAAAAAGATGAGGATTGTGCAATGTGTTATCTATTCATGAGATATTATGGGGACAGGTTAGCAAGTGTGGGAAATGGAAGATTAAAGGAGAGTTTTGAGGATTTTTGAGAGGTTCAACACAGCAAAAGAAAACTGGTGATGAAAGTTTTGGTGCTTTTCATAATTTGGTGCTGTGGTGAACGGCATGATTGGAGCAGCATGGGGGGAGGAAAAAATGGATGGACAGATGGCCTTTGCCCCAGAACTAAAAAAATGTGCTCCATTCATAGTTGACAGCCTCAGTGTGACATATATGCCATTCAAAAATGAGGGGGGAAGGGGCGAAGGGAGAAGCAAGGTGATCAACTTCTAATTTTTCATGAAGATGGAGGAAACTGATGAGTGGTTCTTCCATGCCCGAGCTTCAGGAGGCCTTAGCCAGGAGCTCCTGTAAAGGGACTTGAGAAACTATGAATTATCTTCAATGAAGGAAGCAATAAATGACTGGTCATTAAGGTCAAAATATGTTGGAATTCTGTGGGAAACCACTGGGAATGAGGGGGGTTTGTAGATAAGTCCCTGGGGGAGCCATTTTTTCCAAGAGCTGGTGAGGATGGTCTGGTTTTCCATTGAGTTCATAATGTTTTTTAAGTCATTTGAACTGTGGCAAATCACAACCTAGACACAAACAGCAGAATTGGTAGAAAAGTTAAAAATTTTTTTGGAGGAAATCTTATTGTTGATGAAATAAAGCAGCTTGGGATTTGGAAGGTCCTTCAAAACTGGTGATCCCAGGTTCGATTGATTAACAGTGAAGGATGGGGGGCTGGGTTGGGGAAGGGGTTCCTGGGAAGAGCAGTCAAGAGGGGAAATACCTGAGGCAATAGCTTTTGAAAATTTTGGCCTTGAAGGGTGGAGGAAGATGGGTCCTGAGGGGACAGAGGTCTCTCTAGAAAGAGAGAGGCACATCAAAATGGTGTAAATATTCTGATCAAAAGACTTGAGTGAAGGTTCATTGCAGGGGGAAACTGGATATACTGGCAGGGTTTCTTGATGAAACATAACTTTATTTACAAGGGGGGACAGGGAAGTGTCCAAGGCCTTGATGTCTGAAAGAGTGGTGGTGTGAAAATTGGTGTGGAATCCCTTTCTGGGAGGCTCTCTGACAGTACCCAAGAAATTTTTGAGGAAAAACACAATTTTTTTGGGGTTATTTGCTTGATCAAGACCAAACAGGCAAACAACACCAGCTTCAGGGTTGTTGGGGTCAACAGACTGGGGAAAGGGAGTTTGAGGAGCTGAGGTGAGGCCAAAGCTAGTAAAGGCCCACATTGGGCTATAAATAGAGGAGTCCAAAGAGCTAGGGGCTCTGGCTGGAGCTAAGTGTGTGGGGAGAGGGTCATGTTGGGCTTTGGGGGATAGAGTGGGGCTGGAAGAGCCTTCCAAAATTTGGGAATTAACATCTACCAGGGGTTGGGAGCAATCTTTTTAGGTGGAGAAAAAGAGCTCACAGTGCTCATCACAAGCTTCCTCTAGAGAGTCTGAGGAAGAGCAGAAAGTTGTGCATCTTGTTAGAGCAGTGGGAGAAGAGTATTGCCTTTTCTTCTGGTAAGAGTAGGGCCCAACTGGAGAAGGGATGGGGGAAAGGGGAGAGGTGGAGGACAGAAAGTGGTAAGTTGTAAAAGAAAGAGGGGGAAAGGGAGAAGGAAAGAGTGGAGAGGGATTATGAGAGGGGGACTCTGGAGCCAGGGGAGGAGAAGGTGCTTCAAATTGCAGATGAGGTGGAGATGTATTGATTTGCATAACATGGTTGTTCTGGTTAGAATCCATCTCATTGATTGGCTTCATAAATTTCAAAAAACTTTTATTTTGCCTCCAGCAGGCCAACCAGCTTTTCCATCTTGGGTTTTTTTTCAATTTATACTATTTTTTACCATAATATAAACTCCTTTCCCAACACAAAAACACTAACTAAACTTTTGTAACTAAATACTGTTTGTCATTTTTTCATTCCCCCCTTCTATATACTATTAAGCTTGTATTTTTTTCTACAACCAATTACAACTGAAAGTTGTTTTCTGAATACACAACACAAAAGCTCTCCTGCTTCTATCAAAAATTATTTAATTTTTTTTTCTTGGAAACCCAATTACTCTAATGATACTCTTTCATTAAACACACAAGTTTTGTTAGTGTTATCAGGCTGAACCTCAAGTGAAAATCAAATATACAACCTTCAATTGTGTCAGGCAGTATTTTGAAGTAATGGACATGTGATATTGTTGGTAGAAGAACCAAAAAAAAAGAAAGAAGCACCACACAATATTTGGGGGGGACTTGCTAGCAAGTTCTCAACTTGAACTTAGATGGAAAACAGATGGAACTCAGACTGAACTTATCATGAACTGATACTGAAATTTACTTTGAACTCATATTGAGCTCTTATCCAAGGATTAATGGTACTGTGTTGAAATAATATTGAGATCTTAGTGAAAAATTAACAGAAATACAAAGTTGGGGAGCTTAAGAATCTGATAAATCCATAGTATTTTTTAATAAAACACAATTTAATTCTAATTTTGAATATCACTTTATCAGTAAAAAGACTGAAAATCACAGTACTTTTTTCAAAATCATTACTTCTAAGCTTTCTAATGAGTTAATTAATTTTTTGAGAAAAAATATATAATTATATATGTGGCTCTTTTGGTTGAAAACTCCTTTTAACCCAGAATTTAAAGCTTTGATTTTTAATTTTAACCCATATGACCTGATTCTTTATTTCATGAATTTTTATATTTTTTGTTCATTCAATATAATTATTTTCAATTCAGTTGAGCTATCCAAAAAAAAATATTGAACCATCAAATATCATATATTTTAACTTCTAGAATACAGTTAAACCACATATAACTAAACAAAAAAAATTAATAATTTGTTTTCTCAATCTCTCACTAAATAAAGTACACTAATATATATCTTATACTCAACACTAATATTTGAGAATTTATTTGAATATATGTGTGTAAAAAAATATTTTTCTTATAATAGTAGATTTAATCCAGCTTTTGAAATTTTTAAATGCAAGTCAATGATTAAAATCAAAATGAAGTTCATTTTTGGACTTTTATTTGTTCTGTTTATTCCTCAAATACTAAGTAGTTTTGTAATCAGCATTTATTTAACATAATAAATATATAAAAAAGACACAATAGGTATTTTGAGTTATACTCATATAAAAAAGCTAGGTTTAAAGGGATTATATTTTAATTAAAATAAATAATGATGCATATTTTAAATGAATAGACAGATAGTTAGATGTAAGTTAAAAATGCATACCAGAAAAAAGCCTAACGATTCCCCGAAAAGCAAGATTTATTTTCAGGATATCCTGTAAACTTCTATCCACAGCCAAAGCACAACGGCAATTTTGTGCTGGAGATTTATCCCATATGATTATCTTTGTCATCCTCCAAAGTTTAGCTAGGTCACTCTGTGATTTAATATGACAACATGATTCTTGATTTATATCAAGTGTAATCTTAAGCCTGGAATGAACTGTCCTTCCCCCTTCTAAAATTATAGATACTATCCCAGAAGAAGCATCTGAAAGAGCAATGTGTCCTTGACATCTAAATGATGACAGGATAATTTTTTCAAAAAATGTTTTACTGGTTCCCCCAGGTCCATCCAAGAAAAATATACCACCCTCTCCAGATGCATGGGCTTATGTAAATGAAAAAAGAGCATTTTTATGGTCTACATTGGACAAATGATACTTATTTCTCCATTTTTAAGTAAGCTCCTGTCTGTCATATGACTGTTCTTCCAAGATGAGTTGACCTGTAGATAGATGAAAGTGTTGTGTTGGCTCAGGAAGTCCATATTCAGATAGAGAGTAACCTTTTTTATTAAGAAGGAGGCCAATAAGATTTAAAGTGTAATCTCTGATTTTTTGGTTGGAAGGCTGAAAAATGTGAAACTTTGTTTGCAGGATAAGTCAGAAGTCACAACCAAGCTCCAAAATGTGTGATTGGAGAAGACCCAATGGATCAGCAGAATGGTTCTAGATTAGAATAGAAGTGAAAAGTTGTCTGAGATGATTCCCAGTCTTCATTAATGATGCTTCATCCGAGTATTTCTTGTATTCAGCATCATATTTCAAAATACCATATTCCAAGCTAGCAGCGTTGAAGGTTGGGTGCTGAAAACTATGCACATTTCTCAGAGCTTCATAGCTTATTGGTCCAGCCACATGGTAAAGCAGAAGGTGTAAGTAAAACCATTCTTGAAAATTTGGTCCACATAAGGCAACCCACCCAATGGCTGTGTCTCTTTGAAAAATTGACCACTTTTTTCTACTTTTGCACACCAGCATTGAATTAAGAAGGAGTAAAATTATAGAAGAGCATCCTATGGACTCACAAATTGCAAAAATACTGGGTTGGAGCATCAGGACAGCTGACCCCATGAGCCACCTCAGCAGTTGGGGAATTAGAGTATGCTGTAAACCACTTGGTTAGGGTGGTTTTCCTGCTTCCCAACACATTACATTCAGTTGACATCTCCCCCCTAAGATTAAATATAACTGTCTGTTGGTCTGGAAAATGAAGCTGTAATCTTGTAACTTCTAGTTCATGACCAGAAAGTAGAAAAGCAATCAATTTCAAGAATGCTTCAACTGCTGAAACATACCTACCATCCAGATATTCCTTGGCCTCATCTATTACTCCCTCTGTCTCCAGGACCATTGAGGAACAATCATCACCTTTTTACACATATTTATAGAGATACTTGACTGAAAATATTGTAGTTTCTACTTCCACATTTATATGACAATTAAATACTCTAGACAGATAAGAATTAAAAGACACCAAATTTTAATTTGTGTATTGAAAGCTTCCATTAAATTTTTAAAAATTTCAGCCATCATTTCTCCTACAATATAAAGGATATCCATCTTCACCCATATTTTTTGTGTCATTATATTTTCTATGGTATCTTTTAGAAAATTTCCCATCTTTCATAAATGAAGCACCTGGGTTGACAGAGCCACAGGGTCTATTGAACATACAGGTTGTTATTGATTGAAAGAGTACAGGATCCTTCTCAGGGTCTGGTAACTCTTCTGAAAAAATTGATTCAATGTTGTCCATTGTATCTGGCTTGTCCTCTGAATCCAAGCATAAGAGTATATGTGCATGTGGTATGCCTCTCTTTTAAAACTCAATGACTTACATATGTGCTAAAACAGAACCCAAAACCCCACTTTTCCTTTGTTCCTGAATCCTATGTAGTCCCCCTTTTAACAACTCTTTCATAACAGCATCAAGTTTCAGTCTGAAAATCCTAGAAAGAAATTCTGGCCTATCCTGAGAAGTTTTACCTTCAAGAAGCATATCTTTTATCTCCTTCAAGTTTGGAATGCAAGTTATTGAGATAAAAAGATATGGCTTTTCCAATTTCAGTACTATTGCCATTGCATCATAAAATAGCTGATCCATTTTATGTGGTTTCCCTACAAAAGACCAAGACAGAATAATTTGCTTTCCAATTTGATAGAGAATGGTCCCATTATTTATAGAATCTTCCACACCACATTAGAGGTCTGCATGGATTTTATCCTGATTTTTAGAGAGGTAGTGCAGTCAGTTTTGTTCCATTTAATAGTAAAAATCAACCAAGTACTCCTGAAATAATGAGCCAGATAAGGACAGAAGAATAACCCTATTTAGACGTTAGTGTGCTCTATATGAAAAATATTGAATTTGAGAGATATTTTTTGATCCTTATCTACCATGCACAACTTCATATACAGGTACATGCAAATTGAGAAGTACAAAGAAATATAAAATTTATATAAATGAACTGAAATAGACTGAAATAAAAACAAAAATATTAAAAAAACACACCTGGTTCCTCACCATCATTCATATTACCATCCAAGTGTTGCCTTGCTGTGAAGGGAATCCCTATTTGCCAGCCAACCTCACCATAAGGGAAAAGAAGTGGTAATAATAATTTGGAATAGCTGTGATATAATTAAGATATCCTTTGAAGGGGGGAATCTCTTTGAAACAGAATGATATCCCTAAAGCCTTGAGATTCCTCACCACTTCCATGCATGATCAAACCTACTACATTACAATTAGGGTTGTTATAGTGTTTTAGGTTAAAATTTTGGGGATCAATGATTTTGAGGCAGATTTTGATAAGGGAGTTTGACTGAGACATTCTTTCTTGAGCTGTTTTTCACAATGCAACAAATGGATTACATCAGTCTAACATTTCTTGAAAAAAATAATTACAGGGAGGAGAGAATTTTGATGCACATTTTCAACTTGTTGTAGGGCCTTCTGTAGAGGATCATGCTGTGTAACTTATATTTTTGTAAATTTTGCAGCACCATCTACAGGCAGTAGGAGTGAGCCAAAATAGTGAGGCAGTTCACCAGATATTTGGAAAGTAAAGACACCCTTTTTTCCCAGGTTTAATGATCAATTTTTTCACCAAGAGAAGTAATTGCAAAGGAATCATTACAATTTAGAATATTTTTCCTGTAGTTATTGGCATCTTCAGAAATTATTTTCATTTTAAAGTTAGAAAATATATAGGTAAAAGAGATAAAATTAGTTATTGGATACACATGTGGAAAAGAAGTATTAGCCAACCATGGTTCAAATCCTTCAAATAGTGTTTTAACTCTGTTGGTGGTTCAAGTGTTATAGGTATGACAACCTTTCCTCTTCTTCAGAACATAAAAAAACTTGGTTTCCTTACGGGTGATGCCAAAAGTTTCTCCACCAACCAATGAGCTGCCCCTCAATAAACACAAATTACATCACATTTTTTCAAAAAAGTGAGGCTGAGGATATGAGGGAGTCAGGGGCCTTCTTCCAAATGTAAATGAAGCAATTTGTGATTACAAAGCAGAGTTGATGGATGGCCTTCCTGGAACAGATCAATTGGATGAAAAAGGAAGTTGAGCATGGCTATTGGATGGATCTATTGCCCTTATCCCTTGAATTATGGTTTAAAAATCTGATAGTCCACAGGGTCCACTACCTCTTGTAGTGAAAGATGGACCTATGATTAAAAATAAAAAAGAAGGTTACAAAATTCAGAGGATTGGTCACATCATCATTTCCAATATATATGGTGGGTTTCTCCCAAGACAGTAATTTCAAGGTTATACAAAATGCTAAAATATTATATCTACAAATTATGTTATATAAATAAAAAACTATTATCATCACAAATCTTATATCATCACATGAATTGTCACCATATATATCTCTACATAAAAATATTATCTATGAATTATCATATCTATACATAAAAAAAAATTATAAAAATTTTCATTAATTAATTCAGCTTCAAATGATGAAAAATATTCATTATTTTAATATCAATTGAATTTCATATATCAATATCAACATATATATTTTAGTTTCATTATATATATAGATATTATCCGCCTCATATGATGAAATTTATGAAGTAATATATATATCAAAGTCATTTTATTAGAAGTATATACATCATAGTTTCATTAAATTTTTACTGCTTCATATTATGATGTTCATGAAGCCATATATATCAATTACATTTTATTTAAAATATATCATAATTTCATTATATTTTACTTCTTCATATAATGATATTAATGAAGCAATATATACCAATTTCATTTCATTAAAAATATGTATGTATCATTTGCATTTTATTACAAAAATATACATCAATTCCATTTTATTACAAATATATATATATCATTTGCATTTAATTACAAATATATATTAATAACTATATTTATTTATATATAGATAATTTTATTTTTTTATTTTTCTTCAAATGAAGAAGTTGATGAAGCAAAATTGATAGAAGGGGAAAAGAAGAAACATATATAGTGAGAAAGATAATGAAATAGAATTTGAGAAGAAAGAAACCCATGTCGTACTTAGTGGTAGAGATATTGGTTGCCTGTGTGTCAGGTGGGTGGTGCAGGAGGTGATTGTGTGGGTCAAGGCAGAGATGAGAGGTTTCTTGAAGGGGAGACATAGGGATATATAAGAGAGAGATGATATAAAATAATTACTTATGAACAATTAGTAGAGGTGGGGTGGTGTGCAAGGTGATGGAGGTGGAGGTGGGCATTGCAGGAGGTGATTGAGTGGGTGGAGAGGGAGGCAGTGTTAAAAAGTCAAAAAAAAATTTAAAAAAAACCTTTACTTGAGCAAGTGGGAAAGGGATATGGGGTGGTGTGAGAGCTGGTGGAGGTGGAGGTGGGTGTTTCACAATTAGTGGAGGTGGGGTGGTGAGCAAGGTGGTGGAGGTGGAGGTGGGTGTTGCAGGAGGTGATCAAGTGGGTGGAGGCAAAGGTGGAAATTTCTGGGAGGGGGGAGGTGATGTTAAAAAGTAAAATAAAATAATAATAAAAAAACCTTTACTTGAGAAAGTTGGTAAGGTGGGTGTTGCAGAAGGTGATAAAGTGGGTGTTTCTTGAAGGGGGGAAGGTTGTGTTAAAAAGTAAAAATAATAATAATAATAATAAAAAGAACCTTTACTTGATCAAGTGGGCAAGGGAAGTGGGGTGGTGTGCAAAATGGTGGAGGTGGAGGTGGAGGTGGGTATCACACAATTAGTGGAGGTGGGGTGGTGTGTGATGTGGTGGTGGTGGTGGAGGTGGGTGTTTCAGGAGGTGTTCAAATGAGTGGAGGAGGAGGGGTGAGTTTCTGGAAGGTGAGAGGTGGTGTTAAAAAGTAAAAAAAGAGTAAAAAAACCAGAAAAAAAAACAAACCTTTACTTGAGCAAGTGGGCAAGGGAGGTGGGGTGGTTTATGAGGTAATGGAGGTGGAGGTGGGGGATTCAGGAGATGATTGAGTGGGTGGAGGCAGTGGTAATGTTAAAAAGTAAAAAAAAGAAAAAAAACAAACAAACCTTTACTTCAGCAGGTAGGCAAGGAAGGTGGTGTGGTGTGCGAGTTGGTGGAGGTGGAGTTGGGGTGGTTTTCAAGGTAGTTAAGGTGGAGGTGTGTGTTGCAGGAGGTGATAAAGTGGGTGGAGGAAGAGGTGGGAATGGCTGGAAAAAGGGAGATAATGTAAAGAGTAAAAAAAACTATTTACTTGAGAAAGTGGGAATGGGAGGTGGTGTGGTTTACAAGGTGGTGGAGGTGGAGATGGGTGTTGCAGGAGGTGATCAAGTGGGCGGAGGCAGAGGGGGGAGGTGGTGTTAAGATTTAAAATAACAAAAAAAATGAACCTTTTCTTGAGAAAGTGGGTGAGGGAGGTAGGGAGGTGTGTGAGGTGGTGGAGGTGGAGGTGGGTGTCACATGAGGTGATTGAGTGGGTGGAGTCAGAGGTGGGGATTTCTGGAAGGGGTGAGGTGGTGGTAAAAAGTAAAAAAATGAGCCTTTACTTGAGCAAGTGGGTGAGGGAGGTGGGGTGGTGTGCGAGTTGGTGGAGGTGGAGGTGGGTTTCACAGGGGGTGATCAAGTGGGTAGAGGCAGATGTGGGTGATAGCTGGAAGGGGTGAGATGGGAATTAAAAGTGCATAAATAAAAAAAAGACCTATGAGTACCAAGGATGAGTGGTGATCAGGGAAAAGGGTAAACAGGTGGGGTGGAAGTGGAAGTGGATTAAAATAAAAAAGAAAAAAAAAAAAGAGAACTTACCAGGGTGGGGTGAGGAGAAGGGGCGCCAGTATGTGCAATTTGGAGGGGTGGAGCTTGGGTGGGTTCAAGGGAAGAAGAGGGAATTTAGGTAAGCAGAAGAATATTCTAAGTTTTAGAAGCTGGGGTACCACTTCTTTTTTTATAAATAAAGATAGATAATTTCATTTGTTTTTTTTCTTCTTCAAATGAAGAAGTTGATGAAGTAAAAATTGATAGAAGGGGAAAAGAAGAAACATATATAGTGAGAAAGATGATAAAATAGAATTAGAGCAGAAAAAAACCCATACCTTACTTAGTGGTAAAAATATTGGTGGCCTGTGTGTCTGGTGGGTGGTGCAAGAAGTGATTTTGTGGGTGGAAGAAGAGATGAGAGTGTTGTGGTACACATCTCGAATAGATGCAACAAAAGTCTCAGGAGCACAGCAAATGTCTCAGTTAGCAGGAAGCACAACAAAGGAGTTTCCAGGAAGGATGGTTACAGAAGTGAAACAAAGGGGTCTTCAAAAGCACAGAAAAAGTAGTTTATCTGTGCACAGTTTATTTTGTGTACTATGGATATACAAGCCATGGCAAGTAGAGGACAGAGGAAAGTCCATACTGGAATATAATATGTATTTGAGGAAGCTATGACTAGTACTAGAAGCATAGAGTAGAAAAAAGGGTATGCAGCAATAAGCAAGGGTATGGTATTTACTTGTGAAAGTAATGGTTAGTGCTAGACACATATAATAGACTTAGGAAGCAGAAAAAAGAAATGTTACAAAATTCACACTTAGATAAGAGCAATGTCTCTTGAATACTACTATTTTCTTCCATTGTTGATAGAAACTTGTTAGAGGAATAAGGTAGCACTAGAAGAGCAAGTGGGTTGATAAGAAGTGCTCAACAATAGAAGAAAAAGAAGTAAGACTTGAAGGAAGGGTATTGAATTAGAACAAAGGGTTTCAAAACAGTGTATACTCATATGGCAAGTGTGGGTTATAATAATAGGTATCAAAGGCAGTTCAGTACTTATTATATAGTTAGGAATCTCAAGGAAGTATAAGATATGTATAGAAATGTAAATCATTTGATGCTAATAGTAAAATTACAAATGTATCAGGCACTCTTAGAACCAAGACTTATGCTAAAAAATTTGCGTATATTATTAAGATACTTATTTACTGTTTGATATTCTTGAATTAGTGTTGAACTTGTGTAGTGGAGCCCATAGGGAAAGGAAACATAGGGGATAGGCGCTGAACATACAATATATATAAAAGGGCACTCACTTTTAAAAGGTAGAAGGAGAAGAAAAAAAATAGTTTAAATAAGGTAGAATATAAAAATAGAGAGTGAAATAGAATGATTATTCATGGAAAAGAAATTTAGATATATTTTATTCTTTTTGTTCAAATTGGGTGTGCATACCAGAAGTAGCACTGTATAGTTATTTTATTACTACAGTAAGGATATTATTTGATAACATGCTTCAAGTGGGAGTGACTGAGAGTACTAGCACTTACTGAGAATAGATCTAGCCAACAGATAGATTACTTATATTAAAATATATTGTTTCTTTCTTTGGAAAAGTTCGCTATTTACCCTTTTTACTTTCTTCCCCAAAATATATAACCACACTTATAATACCTGCTTTCACTGTCTTTAAATTTTAGAGTGGTATGCACTTAATTTAAAGCAGTCTTAGGAGGAAGACCAACCCATCTCAGATTGTTTATATAGCTTAGTATTATAGAAATTTTTCTTTCTACAGCATGGGTGGAGGCAGAGATGGAAGGTTTCTGGAAGAGGGGAAATAGGGATATATAAGAGTGAGATGATATATAAAAAAAAGAAAAGAGTTACTTACAAAAAATTAGTGGAAACGGGGTGGTGTGCAAGGCTGTGGAGGTGGAGGTGGAGGTGGGCATTTCTGGAAGAGAAGAGGTGGTGTTATGAAGTAAAAAAAGTTTAAAGAAATAATGCACCTTTACTTGAGAAAGTTGGTGAGGTAGGTAGATTGGTGTGCAAGAAGGTGGAGGTAGATGTCACAGGAGGTGATTGAGTGGGTGAAGGCGGAGGTGGATGTTGTTGGAAGGGGGGAGGTGGTGTTAAAAAGTAAAAAAAAAATAACTAAAAAATCTTTACTTGAGCAAGTGGGTGAGGGAGATGGGGTGGTAAGCAAGGTGAGTTTCACAGGAGGTGATTGAGTCAGTTAAGACGGAGGTGGGGGCTAGCTGGAAGGGGTGAGATGAGGAATAAAAGTGTGTAAATAAAAAAAAACTTATGAATACCAATGATGAGAGTGGTGATCAGGGAAAAGGGTATACACATGGGGTGTAAGTGAAAGTGGATTAAAATAGAAAAAAAGGAAAAAATGGAGAACATACCAGGGTGGGGTGAGGAGAAGGGGTGCAGGTATGTGCAACATGGAGGGGTGGAGCTGGTATGAGTGTGAGGGCAGAAGGGGAGAAGTTAGGTTAGCCCCAGAATATGCTAAGTTTTAAAAAATTAAGGCACCAGTTCTTTTATAGATATAGATAAATCTGATATTTCAATCTAATAAACTAAAGCAATGAGCCAATGAAATTTTGTTGTATAAACAGTAATCATGATAAAATTAATTTGTTTTATGGGGTTCATCTAGTCTATGCCTGTGGAAAGTCCCAAACTTAGTTTCTAGCCTTGATTCAAATTTTGGCTTGAGGAATTTTCATTACTTTAAAACTAGTAAATTTCATTTATCTTATGTATTTATTTATGAATTTTTGGAGCTATATTAAATTTTTGTTATTTTCATCCCTTTCTTCAATAAAATGCATGGGAGGTTATTTCCAAATTTTTCAAAGAGATATAGAATTTTTTTGACTTAGATTTATTAAGAAATGAAAATTGGTGGTGAGGTGATATAATTATGTTGGTGATGAGGATTTTGACCCAGGTCTCAGTATTATTTTACCATTGTAGACAATCCTATAGTAGTAGCTATAGACCTTGACCAAGGGAGTTGGAGAAAAACCAGAGAGAAAAACCCCTGTCCTTTTGATAAATACCAGGTGAGATTTATTTACTACAGAAAATTAGAGACTGTTAAAATAACCCTTCCAACACACTTCTTGACTTCTTAAAAACTCAAGAAAGTAGCGTAGATAGACCACAGACCAAAGAGAACCTGAAATGCAGAAAGATCTACACCAGAAAACCAAAACACTGTGCACTTGTTGCACAGAAAACAGAAATATTACTTGATGCAGGTTTCAAAGCTACACCAGAGAAACCAGTTGCCAAAGTTGAGTTAAATGAAAAACTAGCCTTGCAACAAACACAGCCAATTGTGGCCAAAAACAGTAAAAACTGAGTGAGAAACAATGATATAATTACCAGATGGTTGTATGATAATTAAAGTTACCCCAAACTGTCTTATTCAGTATGTACACACAGACCACCCATCTAAAAATCCATGCACAGCAACAACTTTGACACTTTTGACAGACAAATTGAATAAAAATACTCTAGAAACGCTCCCCAGCCTTTTATAACCAAGGTGGGGGGACCTCCCTGAAGCCAGAAAACAACAAAAAACATCTAATAAACCCCAAAATACTTAGAAAAATCCACCATGACTACTAAAACCCTTAAAACACAAAATTAAGCTATGACAACATTGTGACATAAAATAGAGAGCCAAATTAGCTCTACAAAATGGTACTAAGCACTTAACCCTAAGACTTAAGTTTAGCCCGTAAAACACAAAAAACAAAATTAAACTGCTATCTTTTAGAAATGAAAAATGAGGAAATGACCCCTTAAAGCTTAAAATGTGAAAAGAATCAACAAGACATCAAATATAGAGAAAACTCAGGGCTATCCAATGGTAGTACTCACATATCCGTAGTCCCAAAATTCACTGAATAAAACCAAAATAACATGTAATTATTTGACCAATGTCAATTAAGACATACACAAACAGGGCCAATAAAGGCCTTTGCCAATGTTGGAAGATCACATCCTCCCTCTAATTGAAAATTTCTACATTCTTCTTCATCAGATCCACCATGTTCAGATTTCATTCAAAATCTGCCTCTGACATGGGCCCTTGCCAATACTACATTGACAACAATCTGATCTGCGCCGTCACACTACAAGCTCATCCATACAGAACCTCCTTTGGTGTCTTCCAATCCAGAAGGAAAACTTGATACAGAACTGTTCCATTATCATCTTCAACAGCTTCACCTGCACCTCAACCTGGTTTGTCTTCTACCAGCACCAAAAGATCCAGGCCATCCATCCTGATACCCAGATTAGTCAACAAACTACACCCTTCAAAAAAGAGTGCTAACACCTCTACAGAAATCAATACCACCATTCTTGGTCCATTTTATGGTAAAAAAAACTTTTATTCCTTCCATCTACTTTTATAACCAATGACTTCTCAGTTCCTCAATCTTCTGCCAGTGATGATGACAATGTAGGATCCATTGAAGCACCAACACCTAACCACTTTTGCACAATTAAGGCTAAGTTCCAACAACACTCTTCTGAACAAAAACACCTTCTGCTAAGATACTTCCAATCAACTCCTGCTAGAAATCCACAGGACCTTGAGAAAATGAAGGACCTCATCCACCAGTTTAAAGCTAATGCTGAACACTTTATTTCATCTCTTGATTATCTTCTGCCACATGACTCTTGATTGAACTTTTTTACTGAGAAATGAAAAATTCCTAACCACTCTCCATATTTCCTGAATGTAGCAAATAATAAGAAATATCTCAGTTTACAGTCTTGGGGGACTCATCCTCAGTTTTCAGTTTTGGGGGATTAACAGCCCTCATTTTATAGTCTTGGGGGACTCAAAAACCCTCAGTTTATAGTCTTGGGGGACTCAAAACCTAAATTATAAAGACAGAACCAGAGATCAAACCATTAAAGACCAAAGAAATAAACTAAAATTCTGGGGTAATTTCTCTACAGAGCAGCCAGCTCATCAGTTACCCCCATACTTACCTTAACAAAATTCAGATACTCTCCCTTTGGATGCCCTCTACCAGAATTACCCCAACACCACATTATCAGTTTATAGTCCTGTAGGACTCAACAGTCAAACCATCCTCAGTTTATAGTTTTGGGGGGCTATACCATTTTTAAGTTTAAAGTCTTGATGGACTGGCCAAACTGTTCAGTTTAAAGTCTTGACGGACTTTCCACACTTTGCATAAAAAGACAGAGAAAATTCCATGCAAAATACTCCACAACCAACCTACTGAACTTCCACATTCTCTTCATCATCTACCCATCACTGATAATTATTTTCTTCTTATCTATTTTATCTTCATTTTTTTCTAATCACAAATCATGGCTGGATCTCCTGCTTTTGACCCAGAACCTCCTTGCTTCACTGCTCCAAAATACTATGCTTACAAACAGTGTATTCACATGTGCAGACCTTGCACTTTCACTCTTCCAACTCCTGAGGCAAAACTCTACAATAGGGCCTGTGATTCTTGCAACTCCAAAAAGAAAAAATGTGACAGAGACCCCAAATATCCTATACCACAACCTTCAGCTTCACGTAAATACATCTCTAGATCCCCTACTAAATCACCAGAACTTTATCCTGCTTCTTCCTCTTTATCTTCAGCTCCATTCAAAAAATCCCAGCAATCAGTTCACAGAAAAATCTCCAAAAGACCTGCTTTATCCTTCCAATAAATGGCCTTTATCTCTGCAAATTTAGCTCAAACAGCTTCAAAATCAGCTCCCAGCCTGCTAGACTGTGTCCAGGTGGCCCAACCACCTAGCTAGGAAGCAAAAATCGGGCTCAAAACCTTAAAAATAAGCCAGAAAACAGCCAAATTCTGCCAGCAAACACCAATAACACCACACAACAACCTCCTAGTTCTCTCAGAGCAATGAACTTAAAATTTCCTGCATCCAAAATTGCCAAAAATTTTAAAACTTCTAGAAGACCAGCCAGAGGACCCCAAGAAAACACCAGAGCACCAAACACTGCTCCTAGACAAAACTATTCCTCTCAACAAAGAAGAAGCAACTACGACTCTCCTCTTCTAGACAATTATTCATTTGGCAGTTCAATTTCTTCCAGAAATTCATCCAGAAGATCCCAATCAACTTCTAGGTCATCTTCTCCTGCTTCATCCTACAACAACCCTTATACTCAACCACCAGTACCCAACCAAACTGAACTAAGCAACAATATTAACAACAAAAACAACAGCCCTGATTCTCCAACTAGGCCACAGGAACATCCTCATCCTAGTTCATATTCTCAACACCATTTAGAGGGTAATCATATAAATTCATACCTCCATCTGGTTGATCCTGCTACTACCTCCATTCAAAACCCTTCAACAATCCAAATTCCAGTTGCTTACAGATTTGGTTAGCTTCCAATCTGTAAGTAACAAATAAATTAATCCAATTTCTTCAAAAGAAAACAATTACTAATCCAATTATTCCCTTTAGTTGGAACCCCTTATCCCAAAGCTAATATTGGGATTGGCCAACCTCTAGAAACCACAGTAACACTGGATTACTTTGATATGAAGCAACACCTAAGTATGATGTGTTAAAACATGCTTAAAGACTTTGTTCTTCATGGCCCATTGAATGAATTTGAAAAGAACCTTAGGAAACAACTTCTTGATGACCACCGGAAGATATGTAGCATAACTAAGAACACCTTCCAACACTCAATCCCAGCCTCTTTTACTTCTACCCAAAAATAACCTTCAAATAAAGTTCCTGACCATTAAAATCCCTAATCTCTCTCCAGCCTACTACACCACAAGGAACACAGTTCTTCCCCCAATCCCAACAAGAAACAAAAACACCAGCATAATCTGGACCAACCGTCAGAGGCTTCTTCTTCCAGACATTAATAATAATAAAAAAAGAAATTAATAATTCAATAAATAGAGAAAACAATAATAATTAGAAGATATATACAAAAAATTTGTTTAATTTTTTTTTGGATTTTTAATTTTAATTTTTAGTTTATTTTTTAGTTTATTTTTTATTTTTATTTTTATTTTCATTTTTATTTTCATTTTCATTTTCATTTTTATTTTTATTTTTATTTTTATTTTTATTTTTATTTTTATTTTTATTTTTATTTTTATTTTTATTTTTATTTTTATTTTTATTTTTATTTTTATTTTTATTTTTATTTTTATTTTTATTTTTATTTTTATTTTTATTTTTATTTTTATTTTTATTTTTATTTTTATTTTTATTTTTATTTTTATTTTTATTTTTATTTTTATTTTTATTTTTATTTTTATTTTTATTTTTATTTTTATTTTTATTTTTATTTTTATTTTTATTTTTATTTTTATTTTTATTTTTATTTTTATTTTTATTTTTATTTTTATTTTTATTTTTATTTTTATTTTTATTTTTATTTTTATTTTTATTTTTATTTTTATTTTTATTTTTATTTTTATTTTTATTTTTATTTTTATTTTTATTTTTATTTTTATTTTTATTTTTATTTTTATTTTTATTTTTATTTTTATTTTTATTTTTATTTTTATTTTTATTTTTATTTTTATTTTTATTTTTATTTTTATTTTTATTTTTATTTTTATTTTTATTTTTATTTTTATTTTTATTTTTATTTTTATTTTTATTTTTATTTTTATTTTTATTTTTATTTTTATTTTTATTTTTATTTTTATTTTTATTTTTATTTTTATTTTTATTTTTATTTTTATTTTTATTTTTATTTTTATTTTTATTTTTATTTTTATTTTTATTTTTATTTTTATTTTTATTTTTATTTTTATTTTTATTTTTATTTTTATTTTTATTTTTATTTTTATTTTTATTTTTATTTTTATTTTTATTTTTATTTTTATTTTTATTTTTATTTTTATTTTTATTTTTATTTTTATTTTTATTTTTATTTTTATTTTTATTTTTATTTTTATTTTTATTTTTATTTTTATTTTTATTTTTATTTTTATTTTTATTTTTATTTTTATTTTTATTTTTATTTTTATTTTTATTTTTATTTTTATTTTTATTTTTATTTTTATTTTTATTTTTATTTTTATTTTTATTTTTATTTTTATTTTTATTTTTATTTTTATTTTTATTTTTATTTTTATTTTTATTTTTATTTTTATTTTTATTTTTATTTTTATTTTTATTTTTATTTTTATTTTTATTTTTATTTTTATTTTTATTTTTATTTTTATTTTTATTTTTATTTTTATTTTTATTTTTATTTTTATTTTTATTTTTATTTTTATTTTTATTTTTATTTTTATTTTTATTTTTATTTTTATTTTTATTTTTATTTTTATTTTTATTTTTATTTTTATTTTTATTTTTATTTTTATTTTTATTTTTATTTTTATTTTTATTTTTATTTTTATTTTTATTTTTATTTTTATTTTTATTTTTATTTTTATTTTTATTTTTATTTTTATTTTTATTTTTATTTTTATTTTTATTTTTATTTTTATTTTTATTTTTATTTTTATTTTTATTTTTATTTTTATTTTTATTTTTATTTTTATTTTTATTTTTATTTTTATTTTTATTTTTATTTTTATTTTTATTTTTATTTTTATTTTTATTTTTATTTTTATTTTTATTTTTATTTTTATTTTTATTTTTATTTTTATTTTTATTTTTATTTTTATTTTTATTTTTATTTTTATTTTTATTTTTATTTTTATTTTTATTTTTATTTTATTATTTTTTATTATTTTTTTTTTATTTTTTTCTATTATTATTATTTTTATTATTGTTTATTTTTTACAGATTGCTACTTAAAACTACTAACATACTAAAAAAACTTGAAAAGAATTAAACAAAATTGCACAAAAAATATAAGAGCTGAGAAATTAAAATGAAATGAATAATAATTACAAATGGTATCCCCCAGCCAATTGATGAGTTGATCCCCTGATACCTTACCCACATCCATGTGTACCTTGATGTGGATACACCTTTAAATAATTTTTAAATTATTTGAGATAGAAATAAATGAAGAATAATAATACAAAGAAAAAATTAAATGAATAGAAATTAAAGTAAAAAATAAAAACAAAATAAAGATAAAAAATAAAATAGCATTTCCTGGCCAATTGATGAGCCATTCCCCGCCAATGCTTGCCCACATCCAGGTGACCCTGATGTTGTGACATCATATAATTTAATTTTGTAATTTTTTCCCCTCTTTACATCCTAATAACCCCCATAAAAAATTGAAAGAAAAAAAGAGAAAAAATAAAATAATCTAAAACTACTATCTAACACAACCATAGACACAAAAGTCAAGGAAAGAAAAAGAAAAAGTCCAGCTACATAGAAATTCCCATCCAAGGAATAGATCACTGGGTGAGATCCCTCTAATAAGTAAATATGATGGGAGACCACCAGTGATCCACTACCAATCAAAATAGACCAAAGATAAAGAAGCCAGTCATAAGCCAGTTTAAAGTCATAGTGGACTCTGAAACATAAATAAAAAAACCAGAACTAGGATTCAACTAGGACAAACAAAATACTTGAAACAGATATTATTGAATAAATTTTATACAGAGAAGCCAGCTCATTAGTTACCCCCACACTTACCAAAATAAAATCAAGAAGCCCCCCTGGGTACCTTCTAACAAAAACACAACATCCAACACAATAAACCAAAACCAATAAGTGTGAAGATTCCAGCACTTGAAGACCAAAAGAATTTCCAGTTTAAAGTCATAGAGGACTAAAACCTGTGAAGAGAAACCAATACCAGGGTTCAACTAAATTAAGAGAAGGGGTTGAAAACAGACTATCTGGGGTAACTGTTCTACTGAGCAGCCAGCTCATCAGTTACCCCTACACTTGCCAAGATCAAATCTAGAATCCCCACCTATGGGTACCTTCTAACAAAAAACTTTTCAACAAAACAGATGCACAACATCACCAAATCCAAAATTTAATGAATAGTCAATAGTTTATCCTCATTTCAGAGTCAATCTTCTTCACTTCTAGTGCCTCTTGGGTAAAATCTCTTCACCTGATCAGAATCCACTCTCTTCTTTAAGACTGCACCATCTGACTCCTCCAAAACAAAAGAACCTCCAGACACCTGAGATCTGACTCAGTAAGGCCCATTCCATCTTTCAGCAAAAATATTTCCCCACTGACTATCCAAACTTCTATTATACACCAAAACCAAACAACCAGGTTTTAATGAATTCCTGAATCTATCACCACACAATATGGGGGGCAGACTTGCTAGCAAGTACACAACCTTGAACCCTAACTAATATCTTTTTGAGCCCACATTTAATTAGTGATGAAACCACTAAGAAAAAATATTGACATTCTGGTGAACTCAATATGAATACAACTTAAACATTTAATGAAGCATAGGTGATAATACTTTGAACAAATCTTGAGATATGAAGAATAAGATTTTTTTATAGAAAGTTTAATACAGTGCAGAACACACCCAAATTATTCTGAAAAATACATATTTTAAACTATTTAAGCAGTTTCTTTGCAAGTTTTTAAAAAAAGAACACCAATGTATAGATCTGGCAAGATACCATCTGACACTATTATATAAGTTTCTTTGGCCATAAATACATGGAGAAACTGTAATTTGAAATATGCCAATTCGTTCATGAAAGGTTAATTTGTGAATTTATATTATTCATTATATTATTTTCAAGAATTGAAAAAACTATATACTTATTTTATGACTAGATAATATTGAATATTATAAATCTTTAAAATATATAAAGAAGGTGCAAAAATTATAAAAATGATGTTACAAAGACTTTACTTAGACATATAATTTTCAAATTCAATTGTCATACTATATTTTACTAGTAAATAAAAAAAATTTCATTCCAATATTTATTAAAAGCTTATTCCCTCTTCTTCAAAATTTTTAAAATATTAAAATGTAGATTTTTATTTGATTTAGGTAAATGAAGAAAATAACAGTATAGGAGTTGTGGATTTTTCGGATTCAAGTAATTTCTGTGCCTACTCTTTGTAACATATTTTATATATTTTATATTTTCTGTATATTTATTTTGTATTACTATCTTCTTTTATTGTCTTTTTTTACTCCCTCTCAAGAATACACCACTCTTTCCCTTTGAAATATTCCTTTATCCTCACCTCATCTTTCTCCCCAACCTTTTCACTGTCTTTGTCATCATTTTCAACCCCTATCAACCCCTCTCCACTCCTCTCCTTCCAGTTTGATTACCTCCCCATTCCTCCCTAAAACTTTATTTTTATATACAGAAATAGGGAATGAGTTGAAAGGGAGGAAATTGGGGTTCAAGGATTGAGGAGGCAAGGTAAAGGGGAAGAATGAGGCTACAAGGGTTGGGGAGGATGGAGAGAGGGGTGAGGAAGGGTATATGGGGTAGCGAAAAGGTTGGGAAAAAGTTGGAAGGGAAGATCAAGGGTTCTGAGGCATTTTGAATGAAGAAAAGGATTGGGGAGAGGTTGAGAGGGATGAAATGGGGATCAAAAGAGGATGGCATAAAATGGGTCTGAGAGGGTAGCAAAAGTGGTGGGGAGGGAAGACAAGCACGTTGTGGTAGCCTAAAGTTTAGTATGGCACCTAAGTATGTAAATGGAGTTATTACGGCGTGCAAGATTGGCGTTATTATTTTATAAAAGGGTTTTAATAATTTAATTTGAGTTTTAAATATAAAGAAATTTGGTTAAAAGCAAATGCCTACACGAAATAAATTTATTTTATGGAGAAAATTTATTTTTACGGTCTGAAAAGTTTATAAGTATCAAGTCAAGTCACTCAAGAACCTTGGGAAATTTTTCCAGAATTTTTACTATTTTTCTTATATTTTTAAATGAATTTTAAAGATTTATAGAAATATTTATGTATTCAGAAATTACTTAACTTTGATGAATTTTCACAGGGTGATTAGAGCTACGCAGGCTACAAAAATTAGTTTGGAATGTAAAGGGGAAGTGGCTCTATCATGTGTAATTTTTCTAGATTTTTTACTATAGTTTTAAAGGTTCTAATTGAGTCCGGAAGTCCGGACGGACTCTGTACGGGCTCCGGATTGACTCTGGGTGAGCTCTGGAGGGGAAAACTTAGGCACGTGACTAGGAATACTTAAGAGTCTCTCAGACTCGAAATTGAGGGGGGGGGATACAACATACAGCTTAATCATTAACCACCACGGTCTTATTTTTTATTACTCAACAAATTAAATAAATTTGTAATACCCTTATAACTTTATATTTTATATAACATTTTAGAAATACTACTTAACAATTTAAATCACACTTCATACAGGGTATCTTTAGAAAGGTCTTCATCACTGGGACTTGATTATTGCTGTCTCATAAAAATTCAAATTATTATAAAAACATAAAAGTCAATCTTTTCAGATCTTTCACTGGTACACCTTAATTGTTGTAATCAGTATTTCTTTCTCAACAGCTACTTTTATTTAAATCTCAATAAGCGTTAAACATATTAGAGTTTCATTATTTTTATCAATCAGATCCAAGTAGACTGGTTAGCTTAGTGATTTAGAATTCCCATTTTGTTATTTTATTGGAAGGACGGGGTTTTCAGCTAAATCCACATATCTCCTCCGGATTCTGCTTACAGCAAGGCGACTGTAAGAGTTTACCTTACCATAACGTGTTGATAGAATTGAAAGGGATGGGGGTTGGTGCAAAAAGAGTGTGAGAATAGGAGAATGAACTCTGTTCTTTTTCCGAAGAAAAGACTTCACTGCCATAAAATATTAGCTGAAACATAGTTTTAAATTCTGTAAAAACAGTTGTAGGTAATAGAAAAAGTCACTGATTTTTATTATATGTAATCTGAAAGTTTTTAATAAAATTATTGTATTTAAGTATTGTGATATTGTCAATAAATTTTTATTGATCAACTTAATTTAATAAAGTATTATTTAAATAAGTTGCTTCAAAAAATACTGTGCATTGAGTAGACTCATGAAATGATTTTTTCTGACTTCCATTCAGTTATCCTCACACTTTCACTATGTTTTCAAGATAGATCCATTATTATTTGTGTGATACTTCAGGTGAAAGTTCAGTATTACTTCAGTCTGAGTTACATCTGGTTTCCATCTGACTTCAAGTTGAGGACTTTCTAGCAAGTCCCCCCAAATATGGTGTGGTGTATGGGCCAACTCCTTGTCCCAGCATCTAACTGATTGATTTAATATCCTCATCATTCTAGATTATGCCTTCTATTGACATTCCTCTCTATATTCTAACTGTTGCATCCTGTCACAGAGCAAATCTTCTGTTGAGCACACATCATCCCAATCAAATCAAAGATAAGAGACAGCTTCCAAATCCACTGGTAGAACAGCTTTCTGCCCAAACATTAATTCATAAGGAGAATAGCCAATTTTCTTTTTCACAGTGACCCTATCAGTAAATAATACCAAGGGTAAATAATGCCTCCACCTTTCAGCACTATTTCTGCACATCTTCACCAAAGCATTTTTTATAACTTGATGGCCTCTTTCAAGCATGCTTTCAGCTTCAGGATAATAAGTTGTAGCCACTCTAACTTTAGAACCAATACTTGCCACAGCTTCCTTGAATTCAGCTCCAAGCTCTGCCCACCATCATAAGTCACCAACTTCATCAACCCATATCTAAAAACCCATTCCTTCTTTGAAAGCTCTTCCGCATTTTTGGCAGTCAAATTAACAAGAGGCACTGCCTCAACCCAACCAGACAGATCACCCCTGGCAAAAATCAAGTATTTATACCTGCACTCTTAAATATGGACAGCATCTAGACTGAATCTTCCAAAAACAGTTGTTCACCATTGGCATGGCCAATCTCTTTAGGTTTCAAGTGAATTTTTCTTTAACATTCTTCACAAGATTGAACCCAACCCTGAAAAGCCAACTTCATACCTGGCCACCAAAATCTGTATGCTTCTCTTCTATAAGTCTCCCCAAAGCCTCTATGACCAAGGTCTTCATGCAAAGACTTCAAAACCAAATTTTGACCCTTCTTCTGAGTCACCACTACTTGAGGATTTGGATGTCTCCCTCTCATCAACCTTGTTCCTGACACATAGAATCCAGGACTCTTCTTCTTCATTTCCACCCAAGTATAATCATCACAAATATCTAGCCTCTCCAAGTTTAACAGATATTCAACCATAGTAAAATAAAACCCAGTCTGAACCCAGGTCTCATCTTCAAAATCCAACAAAAAACATCCAAGGGTAAAACCATGTCATCAAAATCTCCAGTGTGCACATGAGCAACACAACCAGCCCAATCAGGACACCAATCCCTAAACTTGGGTACATCCTTTTCCTTCCACTGAATCTTAAGAGAATCCAGTACACTAACAAAAACACCATTTTCTAAATTTGAGCCATCCCAAACAACAGCCCCATCTTCATCAACAAAAACATCCTGATCACCAGAATCAAGGTCAGATCCATTCAGTTTAACCTCTTGGGGGAGGAGAGAAAAATATTTGAGTTTAGTCTCATGGGGATGGAGAGGGAAATCTTCAGCACCCTTTGTGCTGGCCCTAACCACTGGGACATCTTCATCAAATTCTTCAGAGTACAAATCTTCATCTGTGGGTGGTCTTCTTGATAATCCATCAGGCATCATAAAAGTTTTTCCAGGTTTGTGTACCAGGTCAAAAGAAAAATGCTGAATAAATGCCAACCACCTAGTCATTGGAGCATTTTGAAGACTAGGTGTATTGATCATTTAAACCAGAGAATTAGCATCCACCTGCAGCTCAAAATGCTGCCCCCACAAAACAGTTTTCAGCTTCTTCAAAATTTATGCTACACCACACAATTCCAACTCAGGTTGAGAAAGTCTAGATTCAACCTCATAAAATACCATGGAATCATATATTACTGGCCTGACCCTTCCAGTTTTATCTTCCTGAGACAAAACAGCACCAGCAGAAATATAACTTGAGTCCACTTCCAGATAAATTTTTTCAGCTCCCACACCAAAATTCAACTTGTGAAGAATAATATCTTCACCTACCACCTTCTTTAACTTCTGAAATGCCTCTTTACACTCTTCAGTCCATACCCACTCTGCATCTTTCCTGGTCAACCTCCTTAAAGGTGAATCCAACAAAGATAAATCTTTAATAAAAATTCTAAAATACACAAAAACCCCCAAAACCCCCTGACTTCAGTAGTATTCTTAGGCCTTGGCCATGACTGAATTTTATAAACTTTTTAATCTGCCATAATAATTCCATCTTTACATACCACATGACTCAAAATTTCCAGAGCAGGAACACAACAACAAAACTTTGACCCAGAAATGGTCAACCCAGCCTCTTCAATCCTAAACAATACTCTCTCTAGAGTCATTTCATACTCCCAAACAAACATCCTTATACCCAGGTTCTCCTTTAGCACCTAATTACCATAATAAGTGAATGGTCCTTTGATTCCACCATCATTAATAAAAATACCAGAATGAGTAGGAAACTCATCCTGTAAAATCCAAGCCATTTGTGCTTGATATACTGCTACTGAATTAGTTGCTCCTGAAGGCAACCTAGTGAGCTGAAATCTTCCCAAAGGAGTCTCAAAGTTTGTAAGTGGCCATAAATCTGTGTGAAGTTCCCTTTCATCATAACCACCCACAATATTACCCAAACTATAACACGCCCTTTCAGAAAAAGCTTCCACAAAGTCCTCTGCACTTGGCGACATACCAGCATCCTTGATAATGAACCTATTCAAGGCTATAAGATCATTCACCACCTTAAGTTTCCCATTCTGCTTCTTTAAACAAAAGACCAGGCGTGAGTAACTAGATTTTGATTGTTTGTATAACCTAGTCCTGACTCTTTCACTAACAATCTCTACAAAATCATCCCTGATAACAGCTGGAATTGGAATAGGTTTGATTTTTCAAGGTTCATGAAAAACCACATGAATCACGTAAGTTTCCCCATAAGAGTGTTTCAACACACCCTTTTCCTCTTCAACAAATTCCACTTCTTTCTCCCTCAGCACAACAACATGCAACAAATACTTCTTTTCCTCATCAAACAACCACCCATCAGGACAAAAATTAACAACTTTCAACCTTTCCACAGTCACTATAGAAGTATCCACAAAATTAGTAGGATTCTTCACCAGAGGAGTAAAGTATGGATCTCTTGACAAAGGAGGTTTCTTCAAAGGAGGATTCAAACCTACAGGAATAGGCTCATTGACAGGCCTAATCTTCTACTCTACCTTCTTATACTTTGCAGCTCCACTTTCCACTTGAGGGATCTTCAGCACATCTTCACCACCAGACCTGGAACAAAAACCAATGGTTTCCCCATTTCTCACATGTGTGGCCAAGGTAATGTTTTAAAAGATATAGAAGTAACCCTAGTAGTGCACAATTGGGAGGACTTACTTTTATTCCCCAATCTCACCACTCCAAAACTTTTCCACAATTCCACATCTTCATCCTCACTTCCATCTTCTAAATCTTCAAATCTTGATTCATCTGCTGAATCACATCTTCTAAAATTGTGTAGATAATCCCTATGCTGGAGGCCCAAAAATTGATCTTGATGATCTTCTTTCTTCATACATTTGTGCAGTTTAACCTCATACTGGAGGCCCAATAATATTAAGATATTATTTAAAATGAACATTCTTGAAATTTTTGAAACTACACCAAAATATTGTGTAGTATCACCACTGCTAACATCTTATGAAAAAGATAAAGCAAGACTGTGTGGTGATTATAGAGCATTAAATACATTTACAGTAGAGGATATTTACCCCTTACCAAGGATTGACTCTATACATGCTTCCCTTAAAGGTGCTAAATGCATAAGTTTCCTAGATGGAAATAAAGGGTACCATCGGATTCCTGTTGGAAAGAATTCAAAAAACTTCATGTTGATAACAACACATATGGGAATATATAAATAGGTCAGAATTCCATTTGGACCAAAAATTTTTCTGTCAGTAATTCAGAAGTTAATGGATATAACATTCCATAATGAAATGATTGAGGGATTTTTAATGGTATACATTGATGACATCATAGTCTTCTCTAAGACATATGATGAAAACTTAATCTTTATAAAGAAGGTATTTTAAAAGATGGATGAAATAAAAATGACCCTTGCATTGAAAAAATTTAAATTTGGGTTGGAGTCTTTAAAAGTGCTTTGTCATATTGTATCTGGCTTACAAATATGTGTAGACCAAAATATAGTGGCTGCAATCAAGAATATTAGAATTCCTCAATATTTAAAAGATGCACAATTTTTCTTGGTATGTGTGGTTATTATAGACAATATATTAAGAACAAAAAATTAATTGCTGCACCATTGACCACACTGATAAAGAAATCAGTAGCTTCCATTTGGAATAATGAAAGACAACAGGCTTTTGATAAGTTGAGGGAATGTTTGATGACAGATCCTATCTTTTGATTACCATATTTTCAATTACCTTTTTTATTGTATACTGATGCAAGTTTTATTAGTTTGGCTGGTACTTTGCATCAAAAACAATTTATTGAAGGAAAAATGTCAGAAGTAGTAATTTGCTATATTTCACATACTCTAAGAAGTAGTGAATTTAAATATGGTGCTACTCAACTTGAATGTTTGGAAGTAGTATGGGCTCTTGAGAAGCTACATTATTACCTTGAAGAACAAAAAATTTGAGTTAATAACTGACTGTAGTGCAGTTAAGTTACTCATAAACATGAAAACTCCAAATTGATATATGTTTAGATGGAAATTAGCCTTACAAGAGTACAGAAGATGGATGACTATTACACATAGAGCAGGAACTTTACACTCTAATGTAGATCCGTTATCTATAGTACCTTTACCTAATAATGATGATAATCCTGCTTATGTTTTTTAAACAGAGATTATTAACATTTATGGCATTTATATTGTAGACCTTGAGGATGAATTTATGCAATCAATACTTGATAATTATGCTTCAGATCTGGACTTGAGTAAACTTACTACAATATTAAATGATTGGTCTAATGCTTCAATGAGTTTTTTAATAAAAAAATTACAACAAAAGTATAAGGAAGCATTGGAAAAAGAAAAATTTCCCATTGAGGATGGTTTTATATATTACAGGTAGAAATTAAGCAATATAATAGTAATTCCCTTTTCAATGGAGGAGTTAATGTTAAGTATATGTCATTATGATATATTAGCAGGTCATTTTTACTTCCATAAAAAATTAATCAGGGTAAAAAATATAGCTTGGTGGATTAACATGTCTTATGATGTTCAAAAATATGTTGAGACATGTTATTCTTGTCAAAAATATAAAAGATTAACAGGCAAAAAAGCTGGTTTATTACAACAAAATAAGCAATCAAAAGCTCCATGGGAAATATTTAACATGTACTTTGTAAGAGATTTTCCAATATCCAGGCATATGAGTTATAACTCCTTCTGGGTAATTGTAGATAGATTTACAAAAATATGTAAATTTATTCTTGCCCACAAAGAAGTTTCTGCAAAAGACTTAGCTTTTTGATAGTGGACACAAATGTTAAATACAGCAGGATTCCCCAAAGAAATAGTTTCAGACAGAGATCCTAAATTCACTTCAGACTTCTGGAAATCACTTATGGATGTTTCAGGGTGTCAATTAGAAATTTCTACAGCACACCATCCAAAAACTGATCGGCTAGCAGAAAGAATAATACAAAACTTAGAAGATATGATAAGAAGATAGTGTTCTTTTGTTCTTGACTTTAAAGACAATGACAAATTAACTTTGTGGTCTTCAAAAATTGGTAGAGGCCTTTGTTGGTCGGTTTGGTGCTGTTTTGGTATGTCTTAATTGACATTGGTCAAATAATTATGTGTTATTTTGGTTTTACTCAGTGATTTTGGGATTATGGTTATGTGGGTACTACCATTGGATAGCCCTGGTTTTTCTCTATATTTGATGTCTTGATGATATTTTTCATATTCAACGTTTTTGTAAAAGTGAGACTAATATATAATAGTCAGAGGTAAAACCAAAGACTTAGATGAGAAGAGGAATTCTACGATAAGTAGAAATAGTTTTACCTAATATATAATAGTCAGAGGTAAAACCAAAGACTTAGATGAGAAGAGGAATTCTACGATAAGTAGAAATACTAAGAATAAAGAAATACTGGTCAATGAGCAATAGGTGGCAAAATGAGATGATTAAGTCCAAAGTAGAGAGGCCACCTTTATACACAAAGAGAAAACAACAGTAATAACCAATAAGAAGGTAGACAAGCGATAAAATAGGAGAAAAAGTTAATTATCGCAACCAGTACAATAAGGTAGGTGAGAAGGCGATATTCGCTACTTAACGTTAAAAGAGAATAATAAAGAAGTGAAAAAGGTAACACAAATGAAACAGTAGGAAAAATAACAAACGGTAAATTGAGGGAGTTGTATAAGAGAGATATTAGAATAAATAATATAGGAATAATTAAGCAAAATAATTATCGATACTTCAACACCCCCCCGTGCTGTTGAATGCAATGTTATTTAAGTGAAGATTATTGGAGCATAGAGAATGAGTAGGTTTGGGTAAGGATTTAGTTAAGATATCGGCCCACATTTGGGACGTAGGTATGTATTTGAGAATTAATTCATGATGCTGAATTTGTTCGCGAAGCCAATGTAGTTGCCTGTTAAGGTGTCTTGTGCGATGTTGATATAAAGGATTTTTGGCGAGTTTGATCGCTCCTTGGTTGTCACACCAGAGAGTAGTATCGTTAATGGTAATGTCAAAATCGAAAAATAGGACTTTGATCCAAAGTAGGTCTTGAGCAGCTTCAGTCATAGCTCTGAATTCGGCTTCAGTGGTGGATAAAGAAACCACCGGTTGCTTGCGGGAACGCCAGCAAATGAGACCCAGATAAAAGACTAAGCTTCCAGAGGTGGATCTGCAGTCGTCAGTATCGCTCCAGTTAGAGTCAGCGTAGGCCACTAAGGAGTGGTCAACTTGGTTAGGTACATTTCCTAAAGTAAGAGAATAAGCCCTGGTACCAGCTAGATAACGCAAAACTCTTTTGAAGGCAGTGACTTGCTCCAAGGATGGATTTGATAAATATTGGGCAAGGTAGCTGGCAGCAAAGGCCAAATCAGGACGGGTGCACATGACAAGGTAGTTTAGTAGGCCAACCGCTCGTCTGTATGGAAAATCGATGGACTCAGTAGGTGGAGCATTGGAAGAGAATTTTTGATTGGGAATAAGGGGCGTAGCGACCGGTTTACAATCTTGAAAAGAAAATTCCTTAAGAAGGTTGTCAACATATAAGGTCTGAGATAGCTGCAGAGTTCTGTTTTGACGGTCACGAGTAATCTTCATACCAAGTACCCAATTGACTTCCCCTTGGTCGTCCATATCGAAGATGTTTTTGATCTTTGATTTAAAAATATCGACGTTGGGACCTCCAATAACCATGTCATCAACGTGCAGAAAGACAAAACAAGGGTTAGATTTATCCGAGTTGATAAATAAGCACGGGTCAGCTTTGCTGGGTTTGAAGTCAATGCTAGAGAAGAATTTAAGTAGAGCATTGTACCAACACCTCGGGCTTTGTTTCAAACCATATAAAGATTTCTTGAGTTTAAGACAACAATTCGAGAGTTTAGGAACGTATCCTAGGGGAATTTTTAAGAAGAGATCTTCTTCAGGGACTCCATGGAGAAAGGCCGAGCGAACATCCATTTGGTGCAGCTCCCAATTGTTGGAGGCAGCTACACCAAGAAGGAAACGTAGAGTAGGTAGTCGGCCAGTGGGAGCAAACGTATCGTTATACTCGATACCCTCTATTTGAGAAAAACCTTGTACGCACAAACGGGCTTTATATTTGAGAATGTTTCCATCGGCGTCAGTCTTTCTCTTGAAAGTCCAAGTAGTTCCAAGTAAATGCGTATTAGGTGGATAAGGGATTTCATCCCAAACTTCATGTTTATCGATGCTATTTAATTCTTTAGAGATGGCAGATAGCCATTCTTCTTTTTCAGGAGAATTAATGGCTTCATGATAGGTAGAGGGAGTGTCAGACGAAGTGACAACAAGATTAATATGATTAGATCTTCTTTTATAGGGAAGAATATTAGATTCATTAATATCAGAACTGAAATCTTTAGGTGCAGGACTATCTTTATTAATCCACGAATAGTTTTTGTAAGTGGGAAGAGTGGAGGTTTCGGCAGGTTGATTTGGGAGATCGGAAATAGGGACTTCGTTAACATTATCGTCACTATCGCCAGTAAGTAATTCTTCCACTTCGCGTTGTTCATCTATTTCATATTGAGAATCTTGGACTTCAACTATTTCAGGAAGATTTGAGGCGGAGGAAGATCTGGCAGGAATCTTAGATTGAGGAAGAGGGACAAGGAGATTCCCAATATCAGGAAAATTTAAAGTGTCAATAGACACCCCAGTGGATATATTTTTGGCCGTATTAAAAGAGAAGTGAAACTTAACATCGTGAGTGATAATAGTGGAGTTGGATTTTGGTAAATAGATACGGTAATTATTATGACCTTCTTCAAAACCCAGTAACATCCCTTCTTCACCAGAAGGACCGAACTTCCCGGAGCGTTTTGGTTTATTAATGTGTACGATAGCGTCACAGCCAAAAGGAAACAAGTTGGTGGAATCCGGTTGATCAGTCCATAATTGATAAGGAGATGAATTGTTAGGTAAATTAGTAGAAGGAGTACGATTAAGAAGGTAATTAGCGGTCTGAATGGCTTCGGCCCACCAAGAACTATCGAGGCCGGCTTGAATGAGAAGACATTTAGCTTTTTCCACCAGAGTACGATTGCCTCTTTCAGATATGGGACTCTGTTGAGGAGTATAAGGAGCGGTCAGTAAGTGTTTTATTCCTTTACTTAAGTAGTGATTTTTGGTGGTGTGATTGACAAATTCACCGCCATTATCAGTAACAACAAACTTGACTTTGCTATTGGTAATGTTTTCTGCAGAGGCCTCAAAATATTTATAATGACTAAATACTTCCGACTTATGAGTGAGAAAATAAACGGAACGATATCTAGAATAGCCATCTACAATCTGCAGAAAATAAAGTTTTCCCCCTTTAGATATGGGGTCTACCGGGCCACAGACATCCATGTGAATGACTTCTAATTTATTTTTGGGAGTAGGTAGGACATGAGATTTAGCGAGATCGCAAGGTTTACAAGTAAAATTAGAGAAATCCAAATTGGGATATAGTAATTTCATGACTTTATTATTGGGATGACCGTGACTACAGTGTAACATATCAAGATTAGATGAAGTAGAAGAGGATATGGAACACACCAGATTTTTGATGACTGGAAAGCTGATTATGTTGCCCAATGTAGAGCACTTGATAATGATTTTATTATTCTTTTTAATGGAGTAGATTCCACTTTTGTTAACTAAGCTCCAACCGTCGAGGATAAGATCAGTTGCGGCGATAAGAGGAGTTTTGACAGAAGGTGAATATAAGGCTGGAATAGAAAGTTTGTACCCGGACTCAGTAGTGAGTTTAACAGTTCCTTGGCCTAGTGCGGTAAAAAATTTGCCATTAGCAGTAGTTAAAGTAAGGGTAGAGGACGTGAAGGAAGAAAAGTAAGTTTTGTCATTGAAAAGTGAGTACAAGGCTCCACTATCAAGCACGACATGATTTGGTAAAATATCTGACATAATGGCTAATACTTTGCCGCCTTCTTTTTCCTTTTTCCTCTTTAAAAATTCCTCACGTTTTTCGGGATGTAGTTGAAAACAGGAAGATTCAGGATGCAGGGCAAGTGGGTTGTGTTTACCCTTAGAACAGTAGTTTTTATTCTTTTTGCTGTCAACTGAAAGAATATTACCCGCTGAATTTGCCGAGCCAAGATTAACTCTCCTTGTAACTTCCGCTTCCAGGTCAAGAAAAACCTCATCTAGATTCGGTTTAATATTTGTGACTTTATAATTGTTAAGGATAAGGTTAGCGGTACTTTGGTATGAATCAGGCAAAAGGTTTAATATGTAGTGAGACATGAGGAAAGAGAATATATTATTTTCAAATAATTCGGGGGCCACTTCTTCCAATAGATTGATAATACTACGGAAGTCGTTAATGGTACTTTTAATATTACTCTCGTTAAAACGAACATCAAATAGCCATTTTACAATATACGATAAGTTAGCGCCAGATTTTCCAGCGTAATGATTTTGGATCTTAAGCCATAAACCGGCTGGATCTTCAGTCGCACCTTGTTTTACAAATTTATTGTGGTTAGTGCGATCGAGGAACATTTTTAAAATCGTATCGGTCTGGCGTCTGCGTATATAAAAGGCTTCCTTTAGGTTAGGATCAGAGGGTTCTATTAATCTCTCATCAAGAAAATGATCTAGATTCCTAACGCGTAAAGCATATAACATGTCTGTTTTCCAACTAGCATAATTTTGATCGTTAAGCTTTTCGATGTTTTTGATATCAGAAAAATTGGAATTTTCTAAGTGAAGGGCTGAGAACGTAATAGTATTGGGACTGGTACGAGGCATTGAGGTGGCTTCGGAATAAGAACCAGATGTAGAAGAACTAGCAGCGGCTGGGGAAGACATGATAATAGATTACTGAGATTACTGGAGCGCTGGGCCCATAACCTGTAAAAGTGAGACTAATATATAATAGTCAGAGGTAAAACCAAAGACTTAGATGAGAAGAGGAATTCTACGATAAGTAGAAATAGTTTTACCTAATATATAATAGTCAGAGGTAAAACCAAAGACTTAGATGAGAAGAGGAATTCTACAATAAGTAGAAATACTAAGAATAAAGAAATACTGGTCAATGAGCAATAGGTGGCAAAATGAGATGATTACATTGCATTGGACAGCACATACGTTTTACCTAATATATAATAGTCAGAGGTAAAACCAAAGACTTAGATGAGAAGAGGAATTCTACGATAAGTAGAAATACTAAGAATAAAGAAATACTGGTCAATGAGCAATAGGTGGCAAAATGAGATGATTAAGTCCAAAGTAGAGAGGCCACCTTTATACACAAAGAGAAACCAACAGTAATAACCAATAAGAAGGTAGACAAGCGATAAAATAGGAGAAAAAGTTAATTATCGCAACCAGTACAATAAGGTAGGTGAGAAGGCGATATTCGCTACTTAACGTTAAAAGAGAATAATAAAGAAGTGAAAAAGGTAACACAAATGAAACAGTAGGAAAAATAACAAACGGTAAATTGAGGGAGTTGTATAAGAGAGATATTAGAATAAATAATATAGGAATAATTAAGCAAAATAATTATCGATACTTCAACAGTTTTAAGGGGTTATTTTCTCACTTTTCATTTATAAAAGATAGCTGTTTAATTTTGTTTTTTGTGTTTTAAAGTCTAACCTTAAGGATTAGGGTTAAGTGACTAGTACCATTAAGTAGAGCTAATTTGGATCTATATTGTATGTCACAATGTTGTCTTAGTTTAATTTTGTTATTTAAGGGTTTTAGTAGTTGTGATGGATTTTTCTAAGTATTTTGGGCTTTATTGGAGGTTTTTAGTGGTTTTCTGGATTCAGGGAGGTCTGCCTGCCTTGGTTATAGAAGGCTGGGGAGTGCTTCTAGATGTTTTTTATTCATTTTGTCTCTCAAAAGCACCAAATTTGTTGCTGTGCATGAATTTTTTAGATGGTGGTCTGTGTGTACATACTGAATAAGACAGTTTGGGGAAACTTTAATTATCATACATCCATCCTGTAGTTATATCATTGTTTCTCACTCAGTTTTCACTGTCTTTGGGCCACAATTGGCTGTGTTTGTTGCAAGGTTAGTTCTTCATTTAACACAACTTTGACAACTGGTTTCTCTGGTGTAGCTTTGCAACCTGCATCAAGTATTATTGCTGTTTTCTGTGCAACAAGTGCACAGTGTTTTGGTTTTCTGGTGTGGATCTTTCTGCATTTCTGGTTTCTGGTTCTTTGTCTCTCAGTGGTCTGCTATTGGCTACTGTCTTGACTTTTTAAGCAGTCAATAAGTTTGATGAAAGGGGTATAGTAACATTCTCTAACTTTCTGTACCAAATAAATCTCACCTGGTATTTCTCAAAGAAAAGGGGTTTTTCTCTCCAGTTTTACTCCAACTCCTTTGGTAAAGGCCTATAGCTAGTACTATGGGATTGTCTACATTTCTGGCTCCCAACGTGGGGTGAGGTTTTGTTAGCTTTTTGGATTTTCTGCTACTTTTGGATTCTCTTCTGTGCTTGGAGTTTGGTTTTCTGGAATCTATTGGACCATGGCTTCTGGACCCTCTTTCTCTAGTGGTGGTAGTGGCACTTTGGTGCTGCTGAGGATGGTAATCCTTCTCTTTCTGTTAGGCCTTCTTTCAGGATCAAGTCCTTGAAGGGGCCTATGTTTAAAAGGGAGGATGTGAAGTTGTTTCTGGAGCTTTTTGAGGCTTCTGGGAATGTGGATGGTGCTTCTCACTTGGACATGGTAAAGCAAGTCATCTTTTATATTGGTGACAGGGCTCTGGTGAATGAGGTTTCTGCTATGGAGGGTTATAGGAGAAAAGATTGGAAAAAATTGTGTCAGCAGATGACAGACAGGTGGGGATCCAGATATTTAATGGTGGATCTCAATATGATTGTAAGTTAATAGAAATCTTATTGAGGTGTGGACAACCTACATACTTATAGGAAGTTTCTGGCTCAGTTATAGCCAGTGGTGGATTATTTTGTGGATATGCAGGATTTGGAGAGTACTGACTCTGAAAGGGATATTTTCTGGTCTTCTCTGGCCAGGAATGTCAGGATTGATGTGTTGAAGGAGTTGGCAAGGAATGATAAGATGAAGATTCTTCCTAATGGGAATCAGAAATTTCCTGCTCTTTCTGTGGTAAAGGAGTTTGTAGAGGGTCATCTTAAACTTTAGGCAGTGGATTCTTGCTGGAAGCTAGCACCAAATGTGTTAGCAAGGTCAGTGAAGCTTTTGCTGAAGATGTGGAGGAATCTAGGAAGAAGGAAAGTGTGAAGAAAGGAAAGGCTCCTGAGAAGCCTAAAGAGGTTGATCCAGTAGTAAAGCAGCTGGCTGATCTGTAAAAATAGCTACATATTTTTGTTCAGGAGGCTCAGAAGTCCAATAAGGCTCCTTATCAGCCTAGAGATTTTGATAGGAGGGTTGGTAGGAGTGATCCTTGGCTCTGCTTCTATTGCAGTAGGAAGGGCCACAAGTCCAATGATTGTTGTGCACTGAATAGGGATGTGTCTGAAGGGAAGGTAGAATTTGATGGGAAAGTGTTTAAGTTCCCAGATGGTTCTTTTTTGAAGCCTAATGATGTTCAGGCTCCAGTGGACTTGGTGAGGAGGAGACATAATGTAGACTTAAGGAGGCCAAGATTTGAAGAGTTTCCTAATGAGGCTTCTTCTTCTGGTAAAGGTGGAGATGATGGAAAGGGCAGGGAAAAGGAGGCTAATAGAGTCTCATTTATATCTTCCTTTGGTGGCTTGAAGTTGTATTCTTGTGGTGGAAAGTCTAGTGGAGAATTCTTGGCTGGTGTTTATGATGTAGAAGCAGGAAAGGTGGGAAGGCCTAAGAGCAGTGCTCCCGCTCAACCAAAGCCTAAGGCTTCAAAGGTGGATCCTAAGCTGAGTGCAGTTAGAAAGAAGTATAGCAAAGAGGAGCTGTATAAAATTCAGAAAGGTATGGCAGATATGGGCTTCCCTAGTTTTGGAGCATTGGACATGAATGGTGAGCCAATGCCTATGGATGTTGATTCTGACTCTGAGGATGATTTCCCTTTGGCTTCATTGCCAAAGCCTGCTGGAGTTAGAGGTTCTGGTAAGGTATCTGGTTTTTTCCCTGTTGATGATAGCTCTGTAGGTGGTTCTGGTCCTCAAGAGTCCTCTAGGATCAAAGTAGTGAAGCTAAGAGCTTACTTTGAAAGGCCAGTGGTTTCTGGAGAAGTTAATGTTATAGACTCTGTCCTGAAAAGGATGAATCAGGGTCAGGTTTCCCTTACTTATGGGGAGTTGTATGCTATCATTCCTGGGTCGGCTGATAGGCAGAAAAAGTTTTTGACAAAGAGAAGGGCTTCTTCTGGGGAGGTAGAGAACATTTGTGATTCTGCTGAAAAATTTGGAGAGGGGTTGGAAACTCATTTTTCTGCACCTCTGGGTTATGTAAATGTCACTCTGAATGGGAGGGAGGCTAGGGCATTGGTGGATTCAGTCTCTCAGATTAACATGATTTCTTTGTTTGAGGCAACTCATCTGGGAATCCCCATCAAAACAGGTATTTGTGGAAATTTTAGAGGTACTGGTGGCCATGTCACCTAATTGTTTGGTACATCTGAGTTTTTAAAATTAGATGTTTGTGAACCCTCATGGAAGGATCATTTTTATATTTCCAAAGGAACAGTAAAAGCTGTTTTGGGTGGGCCATTCTTGATGGATTCTCAAGCAAGAATTGGCTATCAATATAATTTGGGAATCAGTTTTAATTTGACTGGTGAAAATGAAAGGAGGCTTCACAAGAGGTTATCATCCCCTGGAGAGGTTGGTTGGGAGACTAGGCCTGGTTAGTCTTCAATGTGCCAGTGCATTGACTGCTTTAGAAGAAGAAGAGAAGAGGGTGCTGCATTTGGTTTTTTGCAGTGTAGCTCAGGCTCTAGTGGGAGTCTGTTTTTTTTAGATTGATGAGGTCTGATAAACCTAGTGCTTAAACCTCTCCCTAAGATGAGGAAATCCCAGTTTGTACTAGATCAGCTCCCTTGGAGATATACCAAGTGTGTTTTCAAATTTCTCTTTTTATTTTTCTCTTCTCTGTAAGTATTCTTCAAGTTTTTTTATCAAGTATCTGTTCTCTCTCAAGATTTTCAGTTATTTTTAATTCTAGTTCAAAAAAGAAGATTGTTTATATATCTTTATTGAAAGATATGCAGAAAAGCTGTGGAGTGGTGGGATTGGGGTCTAAAAGTACGTCCTCCCAAATGTGCACCACCAGGGTTTCTTCTACACCTTTCAAAAACATTACCTTGGCCACCTCTGTGAGCTTTGAGAAAACCCCTGGTTATTTTTATAGGATAGAAGAAAAATCAAGAAAAGAAAATAAAAATTTCAAGATCACTGAAGAAAATCAAGAAAAAAATCTGAAGATAATCAAGAAAGAAGACAATAATTATTTTTTTGAAGATCATCAAGATCAATTTTTGAGCCTCCAGGACAAGGTTAAACTGCACAAAATTTTGAAGAAAGAAGACCATCAAGATCAATTTTTGGGCCACCAGAATGATTATAAACTGCACAATCTTAGAAGATATGATTCAGCAGATGAATCAAGATTTGAAGATTTAGAATATGAAAGTGAGGCTGAAGATGTGGAATTGCAGAAAATTTTTGGAGTGGTGAGACTGGGTAATAAAAGTAAGTCCTTCCAATTTTTAATCTCTAGGGTTTCTTCTACAACTTCCAAAAACATTACCTTGGCCACACATGTGAGCAATGGGGAAACCCTTGGTTTTTGTTCCAGATCTGGTGGTTAAGATGTTATAAAGATACCTCAAGTTGAAGGTGGAGCTGCAAAGTATAAGAAGGTAGCACAGAAGATTAGGCCTTTTGATGAGCCTATTCTTGTATGTTTGAATCCTCCTTTGTCAAGAGATCTGTACTGTACTCCTCTGGTGAAGAATCCTCCTGATTTTTTGGAAACTGCTAGAGCTACTGTGGAAAGGTTGAAAGTTTTTAATTTTGGTCCTGATGGGTGGTTGTCTGATAAGGAAAAGAAGTTGTTGTTGCATGTTATTGTGCTGAGGGAGAAAGTGGTGGCATTTGCTGAAGAGGAAAGGGGTGTGTTGAAACACTCTTATGGGGAAACTTACTTTATTCCTATGTTTTGTCATGAACCTTGGCAAATCATACCTATTACAATTCCAGCTGCTATAAGAGATGGTTTTGTAGAGATTTTTAGGGAAAGAGTCAGGACTGTTTTATACAAACAATCAACATCTAGTTACTCAAGTCAAGTTTTCTGTGTAAAGAAGCAGAATGCAAAGCTGAGGGTGGTGCATAATCTTAGAGCCTTCAATAGAGTCACTATCAAGAATTCTGGGATGCCACCAAGTGCAGAGGACTTTGTAGAAGCTTTTTTTTTAAGGGTTTGTTATGGTTTGGGGGATATTATGGGTGGTTATGATGAAAGGGAACTTCACACAGATTTACAGCCACTAACAACTTTTGAGACTCCTTTGTGAAGATTTCAGATCACTAGGTTTCCTCAAGGAGAAACTAATTCAGTAGCAGTATATCAAGCACAAATGGCTTGAATTTTCCAGGATGAGGTTCCTACTCATGCTTCTATTGTTATTTATAATGGTGGAATTATAGGACCCTCCACTGATTATTGGAATGAGGTGCTGAGGGAAAACCCAGTCATAAGCAGGTTTGTTTGGGAATATGCAATTAATCTAGAGATAGTATTGTTTAGGGTTGAAGAGGCTGGTTTAACCATTTCTGGGTCAAATTCTTACTCTTGTGTTCCTTCTCTGGAAGTTTTGGGTTATGTGGTATTTAAAGAGGGAAGGATTATGGCAAAGAAAAAGGTTAATAAAACTCAGTCATGGAAAAGGCCTAAAAATACTACTGAAGTCAGGGAATTTTTGGGGGTTTGTGTTGATGTCAGAATTTTTATTAAAGATTTTTCTTTGTTGGATTCACCTTTAAGGAGGTTGACCAGGAAACATGCGGAGTGGGAATTGTCGGAAGAGTGTGAAGAGGCTTTTCAGAAGCTGAAGAAGGTGGTAGGTGAAGATATTATTTTTCGCAAGTTAAATTATGGTGTGGGAGCTGGAAAAATCTATCTGGGAGTGGAATCAAGTTACATTGCTGCTGGTGATGTTTTGTCTCAGGAAGATAAAGCTGGTAGGATCAGGCCTGTAAAGTAGGAGTCTGTGGTATTTAATGAGTTTGAATCTAGATATTCTCAACCTAAGTTGGAATTGTGTGTTGTAGCAAAAATCTTGAAGAAGCTGAAAACTGTTTTGTGGGGGCAGCATTTTGAGCTGCAGGTGGATGCTAAATCTTAGATTCAAATGATCAATACACCTAGTCTTCCAAATACTCCAGTGACTAGGTGGGTGGAATTTATTCAGCATTTTTCTTTTGACCTGGTACACAAACCTGGAAAAACTTTTACGATGCCAGATGAATTTTTTAGGAGACCACCCACAGATGAAGATTCATACTCTGAAGAATTTGATGAAGATTTCCTTGTGGTTAGGGCCAGCACAAAGGGTGCTGAAGATTTTTCTCTCCTCCCCCATGAGGCTAAACTGGATTATTGTTCTCTCCTTCCCCAAGAGGTTAAACTGGCTGGTTCTGATCTTGATTCTGGTGTTCAGGATGTTTTTTTTATGTAGGTGGGGCTGTTTTTTAGATGGCTTAAAATTGGAAAATTGTGTTTTTGTTAGTGAACTAGATTTCCTTAAGATGCAGTGGAAGAAAAAGGATGTACCAAAATTTAGGAATTGGTGTCCTGGTTGGGCTGGTCAAGTGGCTCATGTGTACACTGGAGATTTTTATGACAGGGTGGTACCCTTGGATGTTGTTTTTTTGGATTTTGAAGATGACACCTGGGGTCAGACTAGGTTTTTATACTATGGTTAAATTTCTGTTAACCTTGGAGAGGCCAGATAGTTGTGATGATGATACTTGGGTGGCAATAAAGAAGAAGAGTCCTGGCTTCTGTGTGTCAGGAAGGAGATTCATGAGCAGGAGACATCCAAATCCTCAAGTGGTGGTGACTCAGAAGAAGGGTCAAGAGTTGGTGTTGAATTATTTGCATGAAGACTATGGTCACAGAGGCTTTAGTGAGACTTATAGAAGAGTAGCAGACAGATTTTTTCAGCCAGGTATGAAGTTGGCTGTTCAGGGTTAGGTTTAATCTTGTGTATAATTTCAAAGAATAAGTCACTTGAAACCTTAAGAGGTTGGCCATGCTACTGGTGAATCAACTGTGTTTGAAAGAGTCAGTCTGGATGCTGGTCATATCAAAGAGGGCAGGTATAAATACTTGATTGTTGCAAGGGATGATTTTTCTGGTTGGGTTGAGGCAGAACCTCTGGTTGATTTGACTGCCAAAAATGTGGCAGATTTTTTAAAGAAGTAATGGGTGTTTAGATATGGGTTAATGGAGTTGGTGACTGTTGATGGTGGGACAGAGTTTGGAGGGTAATTTAAAAAAACTGAGGCAAATATTGGTTCTGAATTCAGAGTGGCTACACCTTATTATCCTGAAGCTAAAGAATGTTTGAAAGAGGCCATCAAGTTATCAAGAATTCTTTGGTGAAAATGTGTGGAGATAGTGCTGAAAATTGGAGGTATTATTTACCCTTGGTGTTATTTGCTGATAGGGTCACTGTGAAAAGGACAACTGTCTATATTCCATATGAATTAATGTTGGGGAGGAACGCTGCTCTACCAGTTGATTTGGAAGCTGTCTCATATCTTAGAATTGATTGGGATGATGTATGCTCAACAGAAGATTTTCTCTGTTCCAGGATGCAACAGTTGGAATGTAGAGAGGAATTTCAAGAGAAGGTATACTTTTGAATGATGAAGATAAGAAATCAATAAGTCAGATACTGGAACAAGAAGTTAGCTCATAGACTCAGGAATCCCTTGAAACCTGGTTGTTTAGTTTTGGTGTATAATAGAAGTTTAGAGAGTGAGTGGGGAAAAATTTTTGCTGACAGATGGAAAGAGCCTTACAGAGTCAGATCTCAGGTGTCTGGAGGTTCTTATGTTCTGGAAGAGTTAGATGGTGAAATCTTAAAGAAGAGAGTGGCTGCTGATCAGGTGAAGAGATTTTACCCAAGAAGCACTAAAATTGAAGACAATTGACTCCGCAATGAGGATGAACAATTGAACATTCTTTAATTTTAGATTTTGGTGATTCTGTGCATCTGTTTTGTTGGAAATTTTTTTATTAGAAGGTACCCATGGATGGGGCTTCTAGATTTTATCTTGGAAAGTGTAGGGGCAACTGATGAGCTGGCTGCCCTGTAGAACAGTTACCCAGATATTTGGTTGAAACCTAGTATTGGTTTCTTGGCACAGGTTTTAGTCCTCTGGAACTTTAAACTGGAAATTGTTTTGGTATTCAAGTGCTGGACTCTTCATGCTTATGGGTTTTGGTTTATTGTGTTAGATGTTGTGGTTTTTGTTAGAAGGTACCCAGGGGGGCTTCTTGATCTTATTTTTGAAAGTGTGGGGGTAACTGATGAGCTGGCTTCTCTGTAGAAAAGTTACCCCATAATTTCTGTTTCAAATATTTTGTTTTTCCTAGTTGAATCCTAGTTCTGGTTTTTGTTATTCAGGTTTCAAGTCCACTGTGACTTTAAACTGGCTTTGGACTGGCTTCATTGGTCTATTTGGATTGATGGTGGATCACTGGCGGTCTCCCATCATTTTTACTTATTAGAGGGAGCCCACCCAGTGATTATTTTCTTTGACTGGAATTTCTATGGAGCCAGACTTTTTCTTTTTCTTTCTTTTATTTTTGTGTCTATGGCTGTGTTAGATAGTAGTTTTAGATTTTTTTCTCTTAATTTTCTTATGGGAGTTATTAGGATATAAAGAGGGAAAAATAACATAATTATATTATATGGTGTTGCCACATCAGGGCCACCTGGATGTGGGCAAGCATTGGTGGGGAAAGGCTCATCAATTGGCCGGGCAATGCTATTTTCTTTTTTCACCTTTATCTCATTTTTTTATTATTTACTTTAATATCTATTCATTTCATCTTATATTTTTTTAAATTATTTTTCTTAATTTAATTTTATCTCAATTCATTTAAAAATTATTTAATGGTGTATCCAAATCAAGGTGCACTTGGATATGGGTAAAGTATCAGGGGATAAGCTCATCAATTGGCTGGGGGATACCATTTGTAATTATTATTTTTTTCATCTTATTATTATTCATTTCATTTTAATTTCTCATCTCTCATATTTTTTGTGCAATTTTGTTCAATTCTTTTCAATTTTTTTTAGTATGTTAGTATTTTAAGTAATAATTAATGAAATTTCTGCCTCTCATACCTGACCCATTCCTTACTCCAGCTTTTTACCATCGTCTCAAGTCATTTTCCTTGCTCATATCCTCTTTTCCTGACCTTTTCTGCCAAGGAACTTCAAAGATACGAGATCCAGCATCAAGAACAAAATTTCTTTCCCACCCAGAGTCAATGTCTTGATTCTGGACCTCGAGGAGGTGTTTCTTTACCTGGAGTGTGAATCTTTTCCTTGGATGTGAACCTGTCTCTTTTCCTGTATTGTAGTTTAGTAGTTTTGTCAACGTTGTGTTAGTTTCTGTTGTTTTGGATGGTGGACTTTGTCATATAATGAGCCCTCTCTTTGCCATTTCCATTTTCCCCATCCAAATCTTTTTCTTTCTCTTTCCCTCTATTCTCTTTATCCCTTCCACTGCTTCTTCCTGTCCACTGCTTTCCCTTTTGGCCACATCTGATAGTCTTTGCACTGTGTGGGAAGAATAGAGTCTTTTGTCCAGGTTCTTTCCTTTTCTTTTCTGTTATCTTTTCTCTAATTCTTTTAGTCCTAACCACAGCAGCTCACACTTGTTTCCCTTATAGTTTTAGCACATGCTTTTTTGTAGTTACTTGTTGTTGTAAGGTGCACAGTTGCTGATTAACCTGTGTTTAGGTATGTTTGTTTTTGCAATGAAATCCAAATCTTTTTCTTTCTCTTTCCCTCTATTCTCTTTATCCCTTCCACTGCTTCTTCCTGTCCACTGCTTTCCTTTTTGGCTGCATCTGACAGTCTTTGCACTGTGTGGGGAGAATAGGGTCTTTTGTCCAGTTTTAGCACACGCTTTCTTGTAGTTACTTGTTGTTGTAAGGTGCGCAGTTGCTGATTAACCTGTGTTTAGCTTTCCTCTGTGCTAAAACTTCTTCAGGTTATGGTCCCAGTTGCCTAAAGCACCTCTCTCAAGAATAATTACAACAAAATTGCTTACTGGACAATAAAACAGCCTTTTCTCTCAGATTTTGGATCATCCTCTTCAAATCTCATCTTCTTTCTCTCAAAATCTTTGCTGTTGACTCGACCGAATCATGGCCTCCAATCAGGATTCAAGTAGGGTTATAGTCACCCCTCTTACTGACGAATCCTATGACACCTGGGAACACATTATGCATCTTCACTTTGAAGCTCTGGATCTTTTTGGCATTGTTTCTGGACAAGTCCCTGCCCCTGTTCCTCACAATGATGGTTCACCTTCAGACACTGAAATCAAAGCTCAGCTTGCTTTATGGATCAAAAATGACACCAGGTGCAAGTATGAAATCATTACCAGATTGGATGATGTTAACAAGAAGCTGGTTAATACTTGCCACACCTCTGCTCAAATGTGGTCAGTTCTTGCAAGAAGACACTCCAGCAATAAAGTTGGATCACGGATTTCTCACTTTCTCTCTATGGTTACTCTTTCTCTTTCTGAAGGAGGAGACCCCAAAACTCATGTTGATGCTTTCAAAGACATTAACTTCCATATGATCCGCTCTGGGATCATCATTCCCCAGGAAATTCTTATTTATCTCTTCTTTGCCACTCTTCCACCCTCCTACAAACATTGGCGTGGTTTGCTCACCAGAGACAGACAGGAAATTGATCACCTGCATCTGGATGATGTTTTATCTTCTTTCCTGGATTACGCTGCTGATGACAAAGTTTTTGATGAATTTCACAATGCTATGTCAAATGTCAATGCTCATTCTGCCTCAGCCAAATCATCAAAGTCATCCAAATCCAAGGCACGCAGCAAACTCTCATGTTCTGTTCATGGTCAAAATGTTGGACATGATGATAATCATTGCTTTGTTCATCATCCTGAACTCTGTCCCAAGAAGAACCAAGCCAACTCAGCTGCCCCATCAAAGGACAGTTCCAAAAAAGCAACTCCTGTTCCCCCTCCTCAGGAAGAACAACCTGATGCAATGGCCAATTGTGCTTTTGTCTTCCCTTCTGATGAAGAATTTCTTTTTACAGCTGTTGCATGCTTGTCTGAAAAATCAAATTCTGACTGCATTATCAATGCTTCTGCTTCCATGGCTTCTCATTCCTCAAACCTTTCTCCAATTATTGATTCTGGGGCCAGCTGTCATATTTTTAACAACAGAGACAGTTTTATCAGCTTTCAACCTGTCAACATTCGAATTCAACTTGCTGGTATTGGGAAATTAATCTATGCAACTGGAAAAGGAACTGTTGCTGCTTCTGGAAGAATGGAAGGAAAAGTTTTCTTTTCTGATGCTCTTTATGTCCCTGATCTTGGAAGGAATCTCATCTCCCTGGGACGTCTTTGGAGAACTGGTTGTCTTCTCATCCCTGCACCAGTTAATCCTACATCAAACTTCATTATTTCATGTAATTAAAAGAATTATATGGGAGGAGTCATCTCCAATTCATTATTTGAAGTTTCTGTGGTTCCACAAGGCATGTCTCCCCCTTATTCCTCAGCTCTCTATGCAAAAGCTTCAAGTCAGTCTCTAACTCTCTGGAACAACAGATTAGGACATCCCTATGCCCCATATATTCAAAAACTTTTTAATGGAATGGCATCTGATGTATCTAGTTCTAGTTTTTCTGATTCTGAAATGCATTTTTGTGAACCGTGTGTGTTGGGTAAACAAACCCATGCTTCCTTTCCTGGCCATTTTCCTGTTGCCAAAAATCCTCTTGAAGTTATCCACACGGATTTATCTGGGAAAATTCAACCTCCTTCTTTTGATGGTTCTCAGTATTACCTTAAGTTCACTGATCAGGCCACTTCATACCGTCATGTTTACCTTCTTTCCTCAAAAGCCCAAGTATTCAAATATTTCTTGGAATATAAGGCATCTGTAGAGCTGCAATCTGGCTTCAAAATCAAAAAGCTTTTTTGTGACAGTGGTGGTGAGTATATCAACTCTAGTCTGGTCAACTTTCTTAAACAACATGGCATTTCTCTTCAAGTTACAGCTCCTTACACTCCCCAACAAAATCCAATTTCTGAGAGAGGAAACCGTATTACCACTGAAAAATCCAAAACCATGATGTTTCATTCTAATGCACCAATTCACCTATGGTCTGAAGTAGTCAAAACAGCAGTATATCTTGAAAACAGATTACCAACCAAAGCTCTTCAAAACAAATCACCTCCTTTTGAAGCCTGGAATAAATCCAAACCCAGAGTTTCACACCTCAGAGTTTTTGGTTGTGCATGCTACGCCTTCCTTGATAAACATCAATGTCCTGGAAAGTTTTCAGCTAATGCCAGAGAGTGTGTCATGCTTGGATATGAAGTTGGAACAACAAATTATTGTGTTTGGGACCTTGAGCTCAAAAAGATTGTTATTGCCAAATCTGTGGCCTTCAATGAAAATTTCTTCCCTTTTCTTGACTCCAGATTTAAGCGCCCTCAATGGTCACAACTGATGAAACAAATTCCAGATCAAATTCATGAAAGTCAACCACTTCCAACACCTGGCCTTTCCTTTTCTCCAGCTCAATCTCCTTCTGAGTCTCCAACTCCTGATCCATCCTCAGGTAACATCTCTGATTCACATTCTGAAGATAATTCTCCTTCTTCTTCTTTATCCTCTGATTTTCACATGTCAGGCACACCTTCCAATTCAACTCCTTGTCCTTCACCTGGCCACTTAACAAGATTACCTCATTCCAATGTCCCAGATGAAGAAGGTTCAAGTCAATCTGATCCATCATATTCATCAATTGAGCCATACAATCCAGCAGATCCTGATTATGTTCCCTCATCACAATCCCCCAGTTATTCTGACAACTCTTCAGCTGAAACATCCACTCCTGAAAATTTACGTCAGATTTATTATGATCATTAACAACATGATTCCTACTCTGATTCTCCTGATCCTCTTGGGTTATATGCAGCAAATGCTTTTGCTTTCTCTCTAGAAGCTCCCTTGCTAGCTCATGAAATTCCTGAAACCCAGTGTTATAAGCAAGCAATCTATTCCAAATATTCAGAAGAATGGGCAGAGGCTGTGAAACATGAACATCAAGCACTTCAGCGTTGTAACACTTGGAAAATTGTCCCCAGGCCTGAAAAAGCTAATGTAATTGGCTGCAGGTGGGTTTTCAGGGTTAAACCTAATGCTGATGGTGGTGCTTCAAAGTTCAAAGCCTGTTGTGTAGTAAAAGGATATTCTCAAATCCTAGGAATAGATTTTCATGAAACTTTTGCGCCCACTGGACGGATCACCTCTCTCAGGACCATTCTTTCTTTAGAAGCTTATTTTGACTGGGATGTTCATCAAATGGATGTAGTGGCAGCTTTTCTCCAGGGAAAACTAAATGAAACTGTTTATATGGAGCAGCCTGAAGGAACACTAACTGCTGGAAATGAAGGTAAAGTTTTCCAATTGTTGCGTCCTCTTTATGGCATCAAACAAGCTCCCTTCTGCTGGAATTCACGTATAAATGACTACTTGTGCAAGCTCAACTTCTCTCCCCTTAAGTGTGATCAGTGTGTGTATGTTTGGAGAAACAAATCATAAATTTGTATCATTTATCTTCATGTTGATGATATGGTCATTACTGGTAATCATTTTCTTTGGTTCAAAGACAAAATCAAAACTGAATTTGAGATGGATGATCTTGGTCCTGCCACTTGGATTTTGTGAATGCGTCTCACCAGGAACAGAACAGCACATACTCTTTCTTTATCACAAGATTCTTATGCTGAAAAAGTTTTGTACAACTGGAATATGGCCAACTTCAATCCCTGTCTTACTCCCTTATCCCCAAATTATTATCCTGTCAAAGCAACTAGTGAAGAAATTGCTAAATTCAATGCTCTTAAAATCAATTACCGCTCTGCTATTGGTGCACTCAACTATTTGTCTGTTGCAACAAGACCTGATCTCTCTTTTGCAGTTGGTGCATTATCTCAAAATCTCATTGAACCAGGTATCAAACACTGGCTTGCTGTCAAACACACTTTCAGATATCTGCGTGTCACTTCATCATCATCTCTCACTTTTGGAGGAAAATGCCCAATTCCAAATCATCCATCACTCTGTCCTCTTATTTACTCTGACACTGATTATGCTGGGGATCCTGATACCAGGCGCTCAACTGGAGGGTATGTTGCCATACTCAATGGAGGAGCTATTTCCTGGAGTTCTAAAAAGCAGCAAGTTGTCACTATCTCTAGTACTGAAGCTGAGTTCAGAGGCATTGTGGATGCTGGATGTGAAGCAATCTGGCTGACTAAATTACTTACTTCCTTCAATATTCCTAAATCACCTTCACCTTTAATCCTTGCTGACAATGCCAGTTCCATTTCACAATGCAAGGATTCACTCAGATACCGTCAAAGATCAAAACATGTGGACACTCAACTTTGTTGGATTACTGAAAGCATCAACAATAATCATTTTCAGCTTCAACACATTTCAACTGAACACATGGTGGCTGATCTTCTTACAAAATCTTTGGGAAAAGTCAAGCAGTCTTATCTCCTCAAACTCATGGGTCTGGTATTAAGGGGGGGTGTTGAAATTTCTGCCTCTAATACCTGACCCATTCCTTACTCCAGCTTCTTACCATCGTCTCAAGTCATTCTCCTTGCTCATATCCTCTTTTCCTGACCTTTTCCGCCAAGGAACTTCAAATATACGAGCTCCAGCATCAAGAACAACATTTCTTTCCCACCCGGAGTCAATGTCCTGATTCTGGACCTCAAGGATGTGTTTCTTTACCTGGAGTGTGAATCTTTTCCTCGGCTGAGAACTTTTCCTTGTATGTGAACCTGTCTCTTTTCCTGTATTATAGTTTAGTAGTTTTGTTGACGTCGTGTTAGTTTCTGTTGTTTTGGATGGTGGACTTTGTCATATAATGAGCCCTCTCTTTGCCATTTCCATTTTCCCCATCCAAATCTTTTTCTTTCTCTTTCCCTCTATTCTCTTTATCCCTTCCACTGCTTCTTCCTGTCCACTGCTTTCCCTTTTGGCCACATCTGACAGTCTTTGCACTGTGTGGGGAGAATAGAGTCTTTTGTCCAGGTTCTTTCCTTTTCTTTTCTGTTATCTTTTCTCTAATTCTTTTAGTCCTAACCACAGCAGCTCACACTTGTGTCCCTTATAGTTTTAGCACACACTTTGTTGTAGTTACTTGTTGTTGTAAGGTGCACAGTTTCTGATTAACCTGTGTTTAGGTATGTTTGTTTTTGCAATGAAATCCAAATCTCTTTCTTTCTCTTTCCCTCTATTCTCTTTATCCCTTCCACTGCTTTCCCTTTTGGCCACATCTGACAGTCTTTGCACTGTGTGGGTAGAATAGAGTCTTTTGTCCAGTTTTAGCACATGCTTTGTTGTAGTTACTTGTTGTTGTAAGGTGCACAGTTGCTGATTAACCTGTGTTTAGCTTTCCTCTGTGCTAAAACTTCTTCAATAATCAGTAAAAATAAAAATAAAAAATAATAATAATAAATAAAAATAAAAATAAAAATAAAAATAAAAATAAAAATAAAAATAAAAATAAAAATAAAAATAAAAATAAAAATAAAAATAAAAATAAAAATAAAAATAAAAATAAAAATAAAAATAAAAATAAAAATAAAAATAAAAATAAAAATAAAAATAAAAATAAAAATAAAAATAAAAATAAAAATAAAAATAAAAATAAAAATAAAAATAAAAATAAAAATAAAAATAAAAATAAAAATAAAAATAAAAATAAAAATAAAAATAAAAATAAAAATAAAAATAAAAATAAAAATAAAAATAAAAATAAAAATAAAAATAAAAATAAAAATAAAAATAAAAATAAAAATAAAAAATAAAAATAAAAATAAAAATTAAAATAAAAATAAAAATAAAAATAAAATTAAAATTAAAATTAAAATTAAAATTAAAATTAAAATTAAAATTAAAATTAAAAATTAAAAATAAAATTAAAATAAAATTAAAATTAAAATTAAAATTAAAATTAAAATCATAATTAAAATTAATATTAAAATAAAACAAATTTTTTATATATATCTGCTAATTATTATTGTTCTCTCTACTTAGTGAATTATTAATTTCTTTTTTATTTAATGTCTGTCAGAAGAAACCTTTGGAGGTTGGTCCAGATTATGTTGTTGTTGTTTTTTTTTGTTGGGATTGGAGGAAGAACTGTGTTCCTTGTGGTGTAGGTGGCTGGAAAGAGTGTATGGATTGTAATGGTCAGGAACCAGGTTGGAAGGTAATTTTTGGGTAGAAGTAGAAGAGGCTGGGATGGTGTGTTGGAAGGTGTGCTTAATTATTCTAGACATCTTACAGTGGTCATTATAAAGTTTTTTCCTCAGGATCTTCTCAAATTCATTCAATGGACCATGAAGAGCAAAGGCCTTTATCATGTTTGAACACATCATACTTAGGTGTTGCTTCATATCAGTGTAATCCAGTGTTAATGTTGTTTCTAGAGGTTGGCCAGTCCCAATAGCAGTTTCAGGATGCAGGGTTCCAACTAAACAGAATAATTGCATCAGTAATCTTTTTCTGTTGAAGAAATTGGATTTATTAATTTGGTACTTACAGATTGGAAGTTTATCAAATTTGTAAGTGGCTGGAATCTGGACTGTTGAAGGATTTTTGATGGATGTAGTAGGAGGATCAAACAGATGGATGTGTGGGTTTTGATGGTCATCTTCTAAATGGTGTTGAGAATATTAACTAGGATGAGGACATTCCTGTGGCCTGGTTGGAGCAGCAGGGCTGTTGTTTTTGTTGTTGATACTGTTGCTTGTCTCAGTTTGGTTGGATGCTGGTGGTGGAGTACCAGGTTGGTTGTAGGATGGACCAGGAGAAGGTGTCCTAGAAAAAGATTGGGATCTTCTGGATGAAGATCTGGAATAAATGAGACTTTTATATGAGTGATTGGCAGGCAGAGGAGAGGTGCAGCCAACTCCAAATGTTTGGGAGGGATACTTTTGTCTGGGAGCAGTGTTTGGTACTCTGGTGTCTTCTTGAGGCCCTCTTGCAGGTCTTCTAGAAGTTTTGGAATATTTGGAATTATTAGTTTTAGAAATTGTTGAGAAAATTGCCCTGGGAGCACTAGGAGGTTTTTGCATGGAGTTGTTGGTGTTTACTGGTGGATTTTGACTGTTTTCCAATTGAATTTGAAGGTTATGAGCCTGATTTTTACTTCCTAACAAGGTGGGTGGGCGGCCTGGACACGGTCTAGCAGCCTAGGAGCTGATTTTGAAGCTGTTTTAGCTAAATTTTCTGAGATAAAGGCTGTTTCTTGAGATGATATAGCAGGTCTTTTGGAGAGTGTTCTGTTGACAGAGCGGCGGGATCTTCTGGATGGAGCTGAAGATAAAGAAGAGGAAGCAGCACCAAGTTCTAAGGACCTGGTAGGAGATCTAATGATGTATTTTTGTGAAGGTGAAGGTGTTGGTATTGGATAATTGGGGTCTCTGTCACACTTTTTATTTTTGGAGTTGCAAGAATCACAGGCCCTGTTGTAGAGTTTGGCTTCAGGAGTTGGAAGAGTGAAAGTGCAAGGTCTGCACATGTAGATACAATTTTTTCAAGCATAGTCCTTGGTAGCAGTGAAAAAAGGAAGGTCTGATGGGTCAAAATCTGGGGATCCGGCCAATATCTGTGATGGGAAAAAAATGAAGAGAAAAGAGATAAAAGAAAATTTCTTACCAGTAATGGGTAGATGATGAAGAGAAAGTGGAAGCTCAGTAGGGTGGTTGCGTAGTATTTTGCATGGAATTCGCTCCGTCCTTTTATGCAAAGTGTGGAAAGTCCTTCAAGACTTTAAACTGAATACTGTGGTCAGTCCATCAAGACTTTAAACTGAAGAATTGTATAGTCCCCCAAGACTATAAACTGAGGATGGTTTCATTTTTGAGTCCTTCAGGTATTTAGACTGATAATGTGATTTTGGTGTGATTCTGGAAGAGGGCATCCAAAGGGGGAGTCTCTGAATTTAGTTAAGGAAAGTGTGGGGGTAACTGATGATCTGGCTGCTATGTAGAAGAGCTACCCCAGAATGTTATGTTATTTCTTAAGTCTTTAATGGTTTGATCTCTGGTTCTTTATTTATGATTTAGGTTTTGAGTCCCCCAAGACTATAAAATGGGGGCTGTAAGTCCCCCAAGACTTAAAACTAAGGATGGGTCCCCCAAGACTGTATACTGAGGAATTTAATTTGATTGGCTACACTCTGGAAGTCTGGAGAGTGGTCAAGAATTTCATTTCTAAGTCAAAAGTTTAATCAAGAGTCAAGTGGCAGAAGAGAATCAAGAGATGAAACAAAGTGTTCAGAATTGGTCTTGAACTGGTGGAAAAGGTGTTTCCTTTTCTAAAGGTCCTGTGGATTTCTAGCAGGAGTGGATTGGAAGTAGTTTAGTAGAAGGTGCTTTTGTTCAGAGGAGTGTTGTTTGAACTTGGCCTTAATGGTTTGAAAGTCATTATTATTTGGTGTTCCAATGGATCCTACATTGTTATAATCACTTTCAGAAGATGAAATAACTGAGAAGTCATCAGTTTTTAAAGTAGAAAAAAAGAATAAAAGTTTTTTTTACGATCAGATGGACCAAGAATGGTGGTATTAATTGTTGTAGTGGTGTTTGCAATCTTCTTTGAAGAGTGTAGTTTGTTGACCAATCTGGGTATCATGATGGAAGGCCTGGATATTTGGGTACTGGTGGAAGATGGACCAGGTTGAGGTGGAGGTGAAGTTGTTGAAGATGATAATGGACCAAATCTGAAGCTAGTCTTCTTTCTGGATTGGAAGACATCACAGGAGGTTCTGTATGAATGAGCTGGTTGTGTAATGGAGCAGATTAGATTGTTTTCAATACAGTATTGGCAAGGGCCCATGTCAGAGGCAGATTTTGAAAGATATCTGAATATGGTGGTTGTGATGAAGGAGAATGTAGAAATTCTCCATTTGAAGGAGGATGTGGTCTTCCAACATTGGAAGAGGCCTTTGTTGGTATGTTTGGGGCTGTTTTTGTAAGTCTTAATTGACATTGGTCAAATAATTATGTGTTATTTTGGTTTTAGTCAGTGAATTTTGGGACTATTGGTATGTGAGTACTACCATTGGTAGCCCCAGTTTTTCTCTATGTTTGATATCCTGATGATATTTTTCATATTCAAAGCTTTAAGGGGTTATTTTTTCACTTTTCATTTATAAAAGATAGCTGTTTAATTTTGTTTTCATGTTTTAGAGGCTAAACTTAAGTCTTAGGGTTAAGTTCTTAGTTCCATTAAGTAGAGATAATTTAGCTCTATAATTTATGTCTCAAAGTTGTCATAGCTAAATTTTGTGTTTTAAAGGTTTTAGTAGTTGTGGTGGATTTTTCGAAGTATTTTAGGCTTTATTGGAGGTTTTTGGTGGTTTTCTGGCTTCAGGGAGGTCCGGCTGCCTTGGTTATAGAAGGCTGGGAAGTGTTTCTAGAGGGTTTTTATTCAATTTGACTTTCAAAAGCGCCAAATTTGTTGCTGTGCATGGATTTTTAGATGGGTGGTCTGTGTGTACATACTGAAAAATACAGTTTGAGGCTACCTTAATTATCATACAACAATCTGGTAATTATATCATTGTTTCTCACTTAGTTTTCACTGAATTTTGACCACAATTGGCTGTGTTTGTTGCAAGGTTAGTTCTTCATTTAACTCAACTTTGACAACTGGTTTCTCTTGTGTAGCTTTGCAACCTGCATCAAGTAATATTTCTGTTTTCTGTACAACAAGTGCACAGAGTTTTGGTTTTCTTCAGTAGGTCTTTCTAGTTTTTCTCTATATTTGATGTCTTGATGATATTTTTCTTATTCAACATTTTAAGGGGTCATTTGCTCACTTTTCATTTATAAAAGATAGCTGTTTAATTTTGTTTTTTGTGTTTATTTGTCTAACCTTAAGTCATAGGGTTAAGTGCTAAGTATCATTAAGTACAACTAATTTGTCTCTATATTTTATGTCACAATGTTGACATAGCATAATTTTGCGTTTTAAGGGTTTTAGTAGTTGTGGTAGATTTTTATAAGTATTTTGGGCTTTATTGGAGATTTTTAGTGGTCTTCTGGCTTCAGGGAGGTCCGGCGGCCTCTAGGCAGGCAGCCCTCCTTGATTATAGAAGGCTGGGGAGCGTTTCTAGAGGGTTTTTATTCAATTTGGCTGTCAAAAGCACCAAATTTGTTGCTGTGCATGGATTTTTTAGATGGTGGTCTATGTGAACATACTAAATAACAAAGTTTGGGGCAAATTTAATTTTCATACATCCATCCAGTAGTTATATCATTTTTATCACTCATTTTTCACTGTTTTTGGGCCTGTATTGGCTGTGTTTGTTGCAAGGTTAGTTCTTCATTTAACTCAACTTTGGAAACTGGTTTCTCTGGTGTAGCTTTGCAACCTGCATCAAGTATTATTGCTGGTTTCTGTGAAATATGTGCACAGTGTTTTGGTTTTCTGGTGTGGATCTTTCTGAATTTCAGGTTTCTGGTTCTTTGGTTCTCAGTGGTCTGCTATTGGCTACTGTTTTGACTTGTTAAGCAGTCAAGAAGTGTGTTTGAAGGGGTATAGTAACAGTCTCTAATTTTCTGTAGCAAATAAATCTCACCTGGTATTTCTCAAAGGGACAGGGGTTTTTCTCTCCAGTTTTACTCCAACTCCCTTTGTCAGGGCCTATAGCTAGTACTATAGGATTCTCTACAATGCATGATTGGGTAGCCCTTATTCGAGGTTTAGAATTTGCATACAATAGTACAGTACATTCTGTCACTGGAAAAAAGCCATTTGAGTGATTTTTGGGTTGTGTACCTAATACCCCTGCTAAAAATCTTAATAAATTACCTAGATTGGATATCAATGCAGGTACAAAATTTTTCTTCAGATGTAAGAATTATTCAGAAAACATGCTCAAGAATGCATAAATAAGTCATTTGAGTATGAGAAGAAAATATGGGATAAAGTTCATAAAGAGAAAATGTTAAAAGAGGGTGATGAAGTTCTTATCTCTACACTACACTTCAATTTAAATGGTAATGTTAAATTGAAGGATCCATTCATTGGACCATTTGTAGTAAAAAAGATGGTTGGTAGGTAACAATGCTGTTGAAGTTATTCTATATGCACCATATGATAGAAAACATCCAGTATTTCCTATTTCTCTTACAAAACCATACCATTTTAATGATACTGCTCTATTTCCAAGAAGATCAGGCAGGCATGAAAAGCAACCTGAAAAAATAGTTGAAAAGGCAGAGATTGAAAAGATACTTAAAAAGAGACACCTTACAAAAGAAAAGGGAGTTGAGTATCTATTAAGGTTTAAAAATAAATCAAGTGAATGTGACTAGTGGATTCCAGAAAATGAAATATATTATCTTAAAAATCTCTTTAAAAAAATTTAAATCCAAATAATACTGTTAAAATTCAGTATATGTATCATAAAAAATTTAAAATTTATTTTTCTATTCACTCCTTACTAATTAAAATTTCTTAGCATTTTTTTATTGTTTTTTTTGGGTGAGGGAGTTCCAACCTATTTATCCCCAGGACGGAGTAATTCTTATGTTTAAAATAGGATAACCTTAATTAAATTAAGCTTATAAGTTAAAGTTAAGTTTATAATACCTATATATATGGTTATAATACTTATATATATAATTGTTACAATATTTTATGACTTAAAGTAGTTTAAATAGCTTATCCATATCCTTACAATACTTATTAAGGTGTTAATGGAGTCAAAATATACTTATCTTAAGTGATATTAAGTAATTATAGACATGCACAAGCTTATATGTATACAAAAACCTCATATTCAGTGAAATAGGTATTTATATTATGTATATTTAGGTCTATAAGTGGGTTTTAACTTCTTAATAGCCTATAAAATTTATTTTTCTTCTTATTTTAGGTCATATGGACGTATTCAGTGGACTCAAAACGCCTACACAATCATATACACCTTTTTCAGGCGCATATGTCCAGTTTGGACAGCTTAATTGGATTCCTTTGATGGATTTTCATGGATTTATGGGTTGGGATATCATTACTTGGTTGATATGGATTCTTGGGTATGTTATTGGGGGCTTGGAAATTTAATTTGGTTCCTTTATATGCTTTTCATTACATTATATACTCCTTGGATGAGTTTTTACCTGTTTCTTTATGGTATCCACTTTTAGATGTTTACTCTATTTATGGCATGGGTCTGTGGTATCATTAATTGTGATGGAAGGTACTTACTAGAGGTCTGGGTGTTGAAACTGCTTAAAGTGGAAGCCATGGGGAGGTGATGGGTCCTCACAGTGCTGTAATTGATGGGGATAGCAGTGACATAATCTGGATTGAAGGTCTGTGCACTTCAGTGGATTTTGGTATAAGTAAGGAGGATTTGAAAGGTTATTGGACATCACTTCCTTACTAAAAATCAAATTAACACTATAACACAATTATTATCATATATAAATATATTATAAAGCATTTAAAAATTGACTTTATCTTTATATAAGCTATAACTTTATTTTATATATCTATCTTCCACCACTAGCATGCATAAAAATCCAAGTATTGTGAGTTTTTATTGAGAATAAATATTTTATTAGTCTTCCCCTGTGGTTAAATCATTAAATAATTTTTCAATAAGTAGTAGGAACATTAATATTTACTAATAAATTATACTTAGATACTAGCATAAACTGACATGATTTCTCTTCTGAAAAAAAATCTTTGAAAAATGGTGCAATTGGTGTCCCTAAAAAATCACCAAAAGATCATTATTCAAGTGATTATTTAAAAAGTCTAAATCAAATTGAAAGTTATATTCTTTTTGCTTAAAAGAAGTTGATCTAGAAAAGATTTATTTAAGCTTGACTAACCTATTTAAGTAATCATATTTTTAAAAAGCTTTTTTGTTTATCATATAATAAATATAATGTTTACTGTAGATATTACTTAGTTGTTGTTAAAGGGGATTAATGTGAAAATTATCATTATTTATTGGGAAACTTTTTGCCTGATGTAAGTATAAAATGTAAGAAAAACTGTGTTTAATTAGAAAATATAACATTTAATGTACATGAGCCAAAGTTAAAGTGAAATTTATTAAGTTTTAATTATTGGAATCTAATGATAGAGTAATTGAGTTTGTATAGGTTTGACTGTGGCATGTAAGTACATATGGAACTCTTCATGTTGAAACAAATTCTTAAGATATTCATAGTGATCAAATAAATGCAACAATGGAATAAAAAAGTCTTATGCTAATCATGCATTAAATTTCATGAATACTAGAAAAGAAAAGGTTGTAAAACCTGTATTAAGAAGCAAAAGTGTATATGTGTATTCCTTCACCAAAAGCTTAGTTTCTTTTCAATTTCCATCAATACTTTCAAAAATAATTCAATATAATTTTCAGAAACTATTTTTATTTGGATCAAATATTCATACTAGCCATTTTCTAATAGTTAAGTTAATGATGATGTTACATAGTTTTTTTGTAACCAATTTTGAAATATATCTCTTAAAAAATGTTTAAGTTCCTTCTTAACTCATGTTGAACTCATGCTGAACACAGGTGGGAGATTTTTTAGGGGAAAAGTTTAGAACAAGCTCAAACTTTATCAGGTAAATTTTCAATAATTTTACAAAAAAAGTTTTTTAATAGTTCAAGTGTTTAGTGCATATTCCAGAAGCCTTTGTGAAAATCTTCAATTAATTTTAAACATTGTGTATGAGTTATGTTAGAAAGTTTAATGTATGGGAAATCCTTTTATTTGAAGATTACTTATCCGGCTCAAGTATAACTATCCCAGGATTCAATTCTTAGCTATATAATTATTTACAATGGGATGTTTAGTTTGTAATTTATGTTGCATGTCTATTCTTAAAAAGGTCATCCTTAGCAGCTAAGCCATATAAATTGAAGATCCAATAACAAATTTTAAATTGCATAATAGTTTTCCCAGGGAAAAACATTACCTTTTTTTAAGAATGATTGCTTCAAAAATTATATAAGAGTGTCAGATATCAAAGATTTATCAAATTATCCCACATTTTTCTAAATAAATCACAATTTCATTGGTCTCAAAGATTTTCTCCATTTATAAATTTGTAAAATTTATATAATTCATCTATTAATAAATATTTTTGTGCTCTTCATTAATATTTTTCATAATCTTATAACATGTCAGACACATGCTCCCAGAAACCATCCACCTCATTGTCAGGATCTAAGAAAAATGCAACACCCTCACCAGGTAAGTAAAAAGTAAATGATTTAGAAATAATTTTGTGAAAGCTTATATTTCATTATATATGTAGATTCTCAAGCAATAAATGAAAATTTTAAGGAGAATGCCACTTTTGAAAAAAAATTTCTCCAATCAAGCCATCCATTACAATCAAGATCCAGGGAGCCTGCACTAAAGTCAGAAATTATTGAGATTACGGCTGAAGAATATTCTGCAAAACTCAATTTGATGGGGGAATGAGCAGCATATTTTGTTTGGGAGTTTGAAGAAAAGAGATCTCACAAGGCATATGTGAAGTCGGCATCATCATTTCTTAAATTTGTTAAACAGCAAAAAAAATGTGAGCCATTTCATAATTTAATTGTTATTTTGTCTAAAACTTTATTCTTTATGATTATTAGCATATCCGGATAGTAAGGAAGTTCCTGAAGACTCTCATATTAAGGTCAAGGGAACAAAAGAGTTGGAATTGGGTAGTTCATCAAGAAACTTCAACAAGAGGGTTGAGCATACTCATCAGAAAAAGAGAGCACATACCTCAATAAGCTCCTCTATAGTTCCAGTGTCTTCATCATCTCTTACTCATGATGTAGAAGAAGTCTCTGAAATACAGGAAGACACAATGTTATTAAGTAATTTGTAAGTATAATTTGAATCATATGAACTTTCACAAGATATACTGATATCCCTTCAAATAAACTATTGTCTTGCCATTTAACTATAGATAAATTAATCAAGATGAATCTGTGGCAGCTAAAAAATAAATATAATATCCTGTAAATAATAGGGGGTATCAAAGTTAGAAACTTTTAATTATTTAAATGATATTTCACAAAACAATCAGAAAGCCACAATCTTGACATTAATTCACAGTAAAAAGAAGCTTTTGAAGCACAATGTGGCATATTTAATATAAAATTGTCATGATGATTTGGTGGAAAAAAAGGTATTTTTAAATGGAAGATTTCTAACTTTGATACCCCCTAATATGTATTTTGTGAAACTGAAACATTTCTTTTCATAATATTTACACAGACATAGATGCAGAAAATTCATTAAAGTCAAAAGAAACACCAATTGTTTCCAGTGATGATCCCAGAAGAGAGATATCAGCTGAAGCCAAAGAAACAACTGAAAGGGATGATGCAGTACCACATTCTCAGATGGAACTGTTAAGTATGTGTATTTACTACTTTTTTTCAAAGAAAAATGTGGACTAAATATTTATGATTTTTGTATTATCTTCTGAATCAAAAGAGCCATTCTTGTTAAAAGATGTTGATTTAAAATCTGATATTGATGAGTTTTATTTTTTTTTTGAAGGAAAAAACAGCTGGCAAAAGGTGAACAAGGCATGGAATGCAATACCATTCTTACTGAAATTTTGAGGAATGGAGAAGATTTTAACACCTTTTTTTGATCTGTTATCATTTCTTTTCATTCAATGCTCTCATGGAAAATGGGTAATAGTCATCAATGAATTAAGTAAGCTCACCACTATTGAAAATGTAAATATTCTATTTAATAAGATTTTGGCTGTTACTGTAGGTCCTCAATTTTCTAATTTAAATCAATCTATGCAACCATGGTACCTGATCAATCAAATTGTTATTACAAACCTTGCCAAGCTCAATGCAAAATTATTAAACAAAACTTATGGGAACTTGTGAAAAAAGAAGACATCAAATTAAGAAACCCACTTGTTCTGTCTTCTCAGTTGATGTCAATTTGTTAGCCCCCAATCTCAACACTATTGATAGACCCTGATTGCCTCATCTCTTGAGTTAATTTCCAACAAAACACATCAGCCACCTCCACCTGACATGATTTAGAATGATGATCCAGTAAGATGAAGCCTACTTTTAATTAATCATCTTAACAAAATTTTAAAAAAGAATTCACAAATTTCAAGCTCTTTAAGTGAGATTAAAAAGTACAATGCCATGAAAAACTTGATGACACCAGTTTTACAATTTCAAAATGTGATAATAAACTGTTTGAGATCATATTTGAAATTGTATTCAAGATCAATGGCAAAACCAAAAACACGTGCAGAAAAGCAAAAGTGAAAAGACAAAGATGATGGAGAATTGATTCAGTCAGGATCCGAAAATTCAGAGGAAAGGTCACTGATGCAGATTGATCAAAGCTCTGTACAAAACAACTTTTAAACATTCATTATGTATTTGATAGATGGAGTAAGGGGGTTATTTACATGTTCTCATGATTATAGGTTTGCAAGTGTTAGTGATTGTTTAGCATTTATTAGTCAAGTAGATTTTATTTGCAAAAAAACAAGTTGCACATTTAATTCAGAATAACCTATACGGAAGAATCTCAATAGCTACATCATAGATATTTTTTACAAAATCATCAAAAATCCAGCAAATACTCAAGACTTCTGTAAGCCATCACATTTTAAAATTTCCCATGCAATAACTGAGGACTTTTTGAATCATTGGAAAATTGTGCAACCTGATACATCTTTTTTTACAATTCCAATTATTAAAGAGTAAATATTGATTATATTTATATAAATAGATGCTAAACTTGATATAATATAGATATAAATAGATACAATAATATGAATCTTTCAAAATAAAAATATAATTAAGAAAATTTGAAAATCAGAAAACGCAGTAATTATGTGTATGTGGTAAAATTATAATACATGGTTTAACAATTAATATAAGTAATAATAAATAAGAGGTATGAGAATGACATGTAAAAAGATAGAGAAAAAATAATTATTAAAAACTTTAAAGAATAATATGACAGTTATAAATGTATTTAATGAGTATAAAGTGTTAGAAAAAAGGTATGGGTAAGTTAAATAACATCAAACATTGAAGATAAAGTTCAGAATCATAAAAAATGAATAACTCTTAAGTCAAATGATTAAATGATATATGCATTAATAGAAAGAAAGCAGTAGTCATATATCATATAATTATAAGAGTATTCAAAGACAAGGAATAATGAATATAATAGGGGGTGTCAGTTCTGGCAAATCCGCACTTACAAATCCGCACTTAAATTTGACCAAATCCGCACTTAAATAAGTGCGGATTTCCAAAACACACTAGCCCCAATACTGGTGGATTTCAAAATGAAATAAGTCACTTATTTCACTCAAATCCGCTCTTTCTCAACCAAAAGTGCTGATTTCACCATCAAGTCCCATTTCACTGATTTGTCAGCATCATCCCATTCATACGCAGCACTCCGCAGAATAACACTTCATAACTCAAAACATTGTACATCACTTACATCTTCATATCATATCATATAAGAGTCATGCCTTCCTCACTTTCAAATCGTGATAAATTACATAAAGCAATGACTTTCATGGCGCTTGAACTGCTCTTGGACTCTGATTCCGATTCTGATCTAGAAGAAGATTTTGTCGTTTTATCAAAAATGGCCAGGAAACGTTACCTTCTTCCCAGAAAGCCTCAAGTACTTCATACCCCCAAGTACACCATCCAAACACTTCTTAACCTATCTACACCCAGTTTTAGACAGCTGTTCAGGACTTCTCAGGAATTTTTCCTTAAATTGCTTGAGCTTATTCAGGATCATCCCATATTTCACAATAATTCTCAAAAAGAACAACGACATCCTTCAATTCAATTGGCCATCACACTATGCCGTTTGGGTTCAAATGGTAATGGAGCCGCTTTGAAACGTTTAGAAAATGTCTTTGATTTAGGGTATGGTTCAGTTAACACTTATACCAAACGATGTATCACTGCCATCAACTCCTTGGAATCATCCCCCTTTTCCCCCCTTTGGCTGCCTCATTCACCCCTCCTTGGCTCACTCTAACCTCCCTTTTCTCCCTCTTTGGTCTCATCTCTCCCTTTCTCCCCCTTCTTGGTCTCCTCATATCTTCCCCTCATTCCACTCCACCCCCCACCAAATCCCCCAAATCCTCCCTCCAAATCCCCACCAAACCCGCCTCTAACCCCCCCTCCAAACCCCCCTCCAAACCCCCCCTCCAAACCCCCCTCCTATCCCCCTCAAAACTCCCCCAAATCCTCCCTCATATCCCTCCTACCCCCCCTTAACCTTCACTTAACAATTCGTTAACAAATCATTAAGTTATTGAACGATTGCAGCTAATCGTTCATTAACACCATGCAATATGGGGGGCGGACTTGCTAGCAAGTCCTCCGAGAGGTTGAGAGGGGTGAAATGGGGATCAAAAGAGGATGGCATACAATGGGGCTGGGAGGATAGCGAAAGGCATGGGGAGGGAAGACAAGCATGTGTTGATAGAATTGAAAGGGATGGAGATTGGTGCAAACAGAGTGTGAAAATAGGAGGATGAACTCTGTTCTTCGGGCAAAGAACAGAGTTCACTTCCATTCACTTATATTTCTTTTTTCTCAACTCATCTCTCCAGGTAAGTCATTTTATTCTTTTTAAACAGAGTGTGAAAATAGGAGGATGAACTCTGTTCTTCGGGCGAAGAACAGAGTTCACTTCCATTCACTTATATTTCTTTTTTCTAAACTCATCTCTCCAGGTAAGTCATTTTATTCTTTTTAAACAGAGTGTGAAAATAGGAGGATGAACTCTGTTCTTCGGGCGAAGAACAGAGTTCACTTCCATAAAATATTAGCTGAAACATAGTTTTCAATTCTGTAAAAACAGTTGTAAGTAATAGAAAAAGTCACTGATTTTTTTTATATGTAATCTGAAATTTTTTAATAAAATTATTGTATTTAAGAATTGCAATATTGTCAATCAATCTTTATTGATCAACTTAATTTAATAAAGTATTATTTAAATAAGTTGCTTCAAAAAATACTTTGCATTGAACCTAGTTTCTAGACTTGATCTTCATTTTGGCTTAAGGAATTGTCATTACTTTAAAAGTAGTATACTTGACATATCTTATTTATATATTAATTAATTTATGTAATTATATTGTATTTTGATGACTTTCACCCTTTACTTCAATAAAATGCAGGGGAGGGTATTGCCAATTTTTTAAATCTGACATGTGAAATTGATGACTTAGAAAAATTTGGTGGTACCCACCCCTTGTTTCAATAAAATGCAGGGGAGGGCATTGCCAATTTTTTAAATCTGACATGTGAAATTGATGACTTAGAAAAATTTAGATAAGCAAACTTATTGACTAGAAAGTAAAGATAGAAAATTTTTATTATACATTCAAATTTTTGTCAAAAATAACGTACTATATTCTTTTCCTTTTATAAGTCAGCATATAAGAAAATATTACCAAAATTAAATTAACTAGAAAAACAATTTATCAATTGAAAAGGTCAAGTAATTTTTTAATGTCCTCATAAGATTGGCCATTTTTAACACATTCCATAATGAAATCTTTTTTTTTAAAACTCTCTTGTTTTTCCAATTCACAAGTAGCCATTTCTCTTTGAAATTGACGGTCATTTACTCTTTCCATCTGCTCTACCTCAAATTTTTTTTCTTCCAAATCTAAGGCTTGCTGATCTTTCCTTAGCATATGATCAAACTTCATCTTCTCAAAGTCAAGGGCATTATTTTCAATAGTTGATTTCGCTGAGAAAATTAAATTGAAATAAATAAATAAATGAGTTAATGATTAAGATATATAGTAAACAAAACTTACTTATATCTTTTTTTTCAAAATAATCCTCAAGGGAGCCAAATGAGCTTGTTGAAGTATTACCACGTTTTAATAGATGGTTCAAGTTCATTGAAGTTGAGGCTCGACGCTTTAGTTTGGAGTTTGAACAAGAGGCTTCAGGAAGTTCTTCTAAAGCAGCTTCTAAAGAGGTATTCACATTTCCAGAATTGAGATTATTTAATGGAGATTGAGTTTGAGTAGGAGGAGACTAGAAAGAAAGAGAAATTCAGAGAAGAATTGAAGAAAAAACAAAAAGTAAACATACATTTAAATTTTGGGCCTCTGAGGATTCAGATCTTCTGCGATATAATTGTTCTGCTTGATAGTTGGGATCATCTTCAGCTGAACTATGGTTAGAAGGTAGAGGGGATTGATCTTCTTCAAGTAAAGGTGTGTTGGGAGGATTATAGGAAGGTTTGGATCCAGAGGGTATATGCTTAGTAGTATCGTGTAGAAACCAAGGGTTTACATCAACTCGGGTGCCAAAAAGATTATCCATTTCCTCATAGAAAGGACACATGACATTGAGCTTTTCGGAAACAGTAGTAATTCCAATCTCCAAATCATCATCGTCAATACCAAAGCCAGTTTCATTTACAGCATGATGAGTCTTTTTATATTTTGAATGGTAACTCTTAAATCTCTCCTTCATTTGTTTAGGATTGATATCGATTCTCCCCCTTGTTTTCTTCCTTACTTCATTGGCCATCAACAAGTAGCCATTAACCTTTGAAGAAGGTGGACGTCCAATACGAGTGGACTTTTCACATCCAAAACATGCTTCAAAATTTGATTTTATTTTAAGGAAGTTGATTATGATGAGATAATCATCCTTTTTAAGCCGACCTGAACCTGCCTTTGATTTTTCAGGTGTAGGGCTTGCTTTACGAGGAGACTTTTGTGACGAAGCAGATTTTTGAGTTACCTTTTGAGATTTGGAATGTCTGGGAGGCATTATGAAACTGGCACATAACAAGAAAAAAGATTAAAAAGTAGAAGAAATAAGTAAAAAAGAATGTAAACATGCCTGGTCAAAATATTGAAAATGTCAGGAAGGGGTGTGTGCCGAGGATTGATGGGTAGGTAGCGAGGAAGGTCAGTGTGTCACATGTGACAGGGATGGGGTAAGAAAGGAAGGGATGTTTTGTGGCCAAAATGTGGTTGTGAAAAAAAACGGGAAAAAAGTGCTGATTTGAGGTCATAACTGACACCCTTTTTTGAAATAAGTGACTTTTTTGCAAAATTTAAGTGCTGATTTGTAAGTGCTGATTTGGTTTGAAATCCGCACTTAATTTAAGTGCGGATTTGCCAGAACTGACACCCCCTAATATACTCATCAAAAATATAATTTTATGAATTAAAGGAAAAGAATAATTTCAACACATTCAAATTAAAATGGTGTACTCCAACCTATGGTGGTAGTTAAGGGTAATCCTAATTGATGTTCCAAAACAGATTGAAATAGAATTAAAAAAACACAAGTGTACCCTGATCTTTGCCTAAAGATCAGGGTACACTTCTCAAAATCTCTCATACAATTTTAATCAAGGCCAAAATACAATTGTGTAATCCAATATTTGGCCAAAGATTAATTTCCACCTCTACAAAATATCATTGAACACATGGTTTCTGGAAAAAATACCATGGTGGACCCTGATCTTTGGCTGAAGATCAGGGCACACCCCTTCAAATTTCAAGAAATATTTTGATTAGTAGAAGAAACATATGTACCCTGATTTTTGTGTGCAAATCAGGGTACAAATATTCAATTTTAAAGCACAATGTTTATACAGGCAAAAATACAATTGATAACTCTGATAAAGGGTGCTAAAACAAGGGACATTAATTTTGAAAGTCAAGCAGAATTTGAAAACTGTAAAAAATGAAAGATGGACCATGATCTTTGTGAGAAGATCTGGGTACATATCATTAATTTTTCATGCAGTTTAAAAATAATAGCAAAAAAACATTTGTGGGCTGTGAAATTCTCCCAAAGAGTAGGTTACCCCACTCAAATTATCTCATTAAAATTTCATTAAGGGAAAAAAATGGTGGACTCTGATCTTTGGCCGCAGATAAAAATTCACCTCTATAAATATCAATGAACACAATTTTTGCAGGAAAAAATACCATGATGTAACCTGATCTTTGGCAGAAGATCAGGGTAAACCTCTTATTTTTTCAAGAAAATATGAATAGGAAGAAAACTATATGTTGACATTCATCTTAAGCAAAAAATAAAAGTTAACAGTTCCAAATTCAAAGATGAACACAGTTATTTTTGGAAATATAAAATAGCTGTATATAGATCTTTAATTGTTAAAATTTGTAGTAATTTTGTTCATGTATAAATTATAAAGAACCATTATTAATATCCATTTGTTAAGATATACATGTAGTTTTACAAAGTATATCAAAACATAACTTATAAATCTTTTAGGTGAACTTGTATATGCATGAGAAAATAAGATGCCTCCATTGTATTTATGCATGAATTTAAATAATATGAAACATATTTAGAGGTGCAAACTGATCTTTTCCCATAGATCAAGGTCAAAATTTATATTTTGGACTGCAACCATATTATCAATGATATATGTAGAGGTGAACCTTCATCTTTGGCCAAAGATCATAATCAAACATTGTATTTATGCCAAGATTATATTTTATGTGAGATTTTGAGAAGTTTTCCCTGATCTTTGTGCCATGATCAGTGTTAACAAGTATGTTTTTTCTGTTATTCACAAACTACATGAAAATTGATGATGTGTACCCTGATCTTTGCCTGAAGATCAGGGTCCACCTTTGTATTTTTTCCCAAATAAAATTTTTATGAGATAATTTTATTGGTGTACCCTAATTTTCTGGAGAAGATTACAGTAAACAAATGGGTTTTCGCTGTTATTCAAAAACTACATGAATATTGATGATGTGTACCTTAATCTTCACCCAAAGATCAGGGTCCACCTTTCAATTTTTGCTTTTATTCAAATTTTGCCTGACTTTGAATATTAATGATCCTTATTCTAACACCCTTTATTAGAGTCATCTATTTGATTAATTCCTGTCTACAGATTGTCCTTATAAATTGAATATGTGTTCACTGATTTGATTACAAATATTCAGGTACATATGTTTTTTTCCCATTCAAAATATTTCTTGAAATTTGATGAGGTGTACCCTGATCTTTGGCTGAAGATCAGGATACACCATTGTATTTTTTCCTGATATCATGTGTCCAATGATATTTTTAAAGGTATACTTTCATCTTCAGCTAAATATCAGAATTCAAAATTGTATTTTAGTCTTGATTAAAGTTTTATGAGAGATTTTGAGAAGTTTACCCTGATGTTTTGGCAAAGATCAGAGTACACATAAGTGGGTTTACCATTATATTGTTTCCTGTAATCACATTGTACTTGAAGATTGAACAGGCGTACCCTTATCTACTAGTCAAGATCTGGGTAAACATGTGTACTCTTTCTTCAATTAAAAATTATTATGAAATTTGTAGGGGTGTACCTTGACCACCGGACGTTAATCAGTGTCTGTCCTGGTATTTTTCTCAGCTGAAGTGGTCCAATCCTTTAATCATATTAATATTAATATTTTCTTAATTATTACATATATATTAATATTAGGAAGTATCAAAGTTAGAAATTTGTAATTATTTTAAAAGGTGTTTAACAATACAAAAATAAAGCTACAGAGTTGACATTATTTCTCAGTAAAAAGGTGTTTTTGGGGCACAATATGTCATTTACAAAAAACAAATCATGGTTGATTTGGTGGAAAAACAAGGTATTCAAATATGGAAGATTTATAACTTTGATACCCCCTATTGACCTAATTTCAGCCTACTAGAGAATTTATTAATTATATATAATTCTTTGATTATCTTTTCTTTGTATCTACTCATATGATCATCTTCGTATTTCTTTTACTAAATACATCTACATTGGCAAAAGATTCCATTGTATTTTCATGCTTTATGTTACTGCGCTTGTGTTATCTATGTAATTCTAATTGGCTTCACTATCATCTACATATCTTTACTTCAGTCTCAATACATCAATATACATAGTTAAAACAAACCTTTTACACCAGATTACCCTGTTTTGGTAAACTTAACTATCTATTTCTATACTGCTTTTCTTTATTTATTGGAACCTCCTTATTCAATTTTTTTACAGTGCTCTCACATTTATTCTTATCTAAGCATCACTCTATAGCCTTTTTTTCATTACATTCTTTACCCTCATTTTGTTCCTTCAACTCAAAGCCATCATTTTACTCCACCTTTTCACACTACTTTTCCAATGTTTTAGAACCTATATTATATATAATCAGTATTTTCATATTTTAAAAAAATCCTTAATATTATTTTTATTAAATATTTTTCCTACCATCTTCTTCATCTCTATTCTTTTTAAGAGATTCTTTAACACTTTTTTGAAAAGTTATGAGTTGTTCATGATCCTCATCCGCCAGATCTTCTTTATGTAGTATCATTTCAATTTTTTCTTTTAATAATTTTTTCTTTTTTGTTTAGTCTTTTGTTGAAATGTACTTTGGAATGTCTATTTCTAGAAGAAGAAAAATTCCAAGTCCTTTTAATAGCTTCTTGGAAACTTAAATCAAATATCCAAGAAATGTAAACCCTTCTTCCTCTTTACATTTTAAATTGCAATTCAGTACCTGATTTGCTGGCCAAAGTATCAAACATAGTCCATCACATTTGTTGAATTTTATTTTTGTCTCCAACTCTGTGAAAATAAACTCTTCTCTTTCTTGTCGTGGTTTATTCTTATTGTATGGGCACTCATCAATTTTATTTTTATAATTATTTTTGGGGTACCAAATCCCAAATGCATACTGACTCCCATCCCAATCGCAGTGTAGAGTGTTACTGTATCCGTTACTATTAATCCCCAAGGTCCATTTCAGATTTCCAAAAAAAGAGTCTTCTTCCTCTTCCCAACTGGGTATATTTAACTCTTTTACCAATACCTGTGCTTCCTCATATAGCTTCTTGGCCAACAACTGAAAGAAAAATCTATAAAAAATTGATAATTGTTTTCTTGCCAGATATTTTTCAGCTTTTGTAATGTTTTCATTCACATATTGCCCTAATACAGTTTATTAATGTTTTACTCATTGAAAAACATGAAAAAATACTTACTTAGATCAAGAGGAATCAAGTATCCCATCAATATTCCATCAATAAACATTACTCCACTGTCCTGTGGTCCATTATATGAGACTACATGCTCCAAAAGCTGAAGATCTCTCACAGCATGTGTTGTATCATCAAGCTTTTTGATCTTTTCTAACTGCTTCAATGAAATTGATGATACAATGATTGGTCTTGCACCTCTTTTTTTAGGCATGATGAAGTATTTTTTCTCATTCAGCTGCTTTAAATCTTGTGTGTTTTAATGCTCCATATTGTGTCTTGTGTATTGATTTTACTTTCAATTGTCTACTATACATCAGATTGCCATCTATTATGCTTATTCCCTGCTCTTCTGCCTCTTTACTTGCCATAATATTTCTTTTTACATTTTTTTTTGGATTTTTTTCTTCCCTGCCCTTCTCCCTCAATGTTTTCCTTTACCATCCTTTCTCAACTAGTCTACTTCTGAACCACACATTGGTTACTCTCCTAAAACTTGGATTCAGATATAAATTCATGGTCAGTATATGAAACCTCTTAATCAGTTTATCACATTAATTAAATGTTTGAGTTTAAATAACATGATTCAGAGTCTAAGAGGGGCAATAATTCTCTAACAGCATGCTCACTGCATTAAACCTCATTCATGTTATTTCATACTTATCAAAAACTAGACAATTTTTTTTAATTTAAAAAATGAAGTTACTTTGACATACCTTAATTTTTTTTAATCCAAATATTTTCAACCTCCCATTTGGTAACCAAAAAAAACAAGAACCATTCATTAATTAAAACTCAATTGAAATTAAACAATTTTAAGCTTACATTAAATAAATAAGTGGCTTAGAGGTGATATAGCTCTCTAACAACATGCTTGCTGTTGTTAGAGCATTATATCCCCTAATATTTATTATTCCCACAACTTGAAGATAACATTTACAAATAAAATCCACATACTTTCTTTATTTTCCCAGTTTTTTTGTACATAAAATAATCTGTAATACAAAAAAATATTAAAACAAAAAGGTATTGGTACAAAAAATTACTAGATCTAATAAATCCCTTGTCTAAATATTTTGTGATTGAATGACTATGAGTAACAATATTAATTTCACAACACTATTTGTCAGGCTGAGGTCAAGTACAGAGACATGAACTAGTTTAAATGGTCAGTTGTCTTGAAGAACTTAATGGCCCTATATGAATACTGTAGTACGAATCCAATAAGTATAAAAATATAATTCAAAAGAAGGGTCTCAGTAATATAATTCTCACTAATTTTATATATGGCTTACCTTCTTCTTAGTTGGTAGAAAAATAGATTTTAATTATTCAAATACTATTCAAAAGACTCTATAAGTACTAATTGATATGTATTGTAATTGGCTTGGTTATATGGTTTAAATTGTAATGATAAAGAATGTAGAAACAAGACCCAAAAACCTCCTCCTTTTATACACACTGAGTTCCCTAATGAATCCCTTGATGTACCACTCCAATAAACAGTTAATGACGCCTCAAACCAACTAATTGACATGCCCATCAATATCCCCAGTAACCCATGACATAATTAGAAGAGTAACAACTGTCAAAATCCTGTAATGATATGGAAAATCCATCAAAATTAAATAATAAAATAGAAAGAGAGTATATGTGTATTAAACAATAATATAAATGACTAAAGAAGAAATTTTTGAGGTTAATAATAGCTTAATAATAAGGGAAACTCACTTTAGAAATTATGGGGCTAATCCTGACATTATACTACATGAAATTCCCATTCAAAAATGACCAATATTGACTGAAAAACCACCCAAAAACTCAAAAAAGTGTGTGAGATGTGGGGTAACCACCTGCAGTCCTTGGCAGGCTCTTGCACAGGTAAATCCTTGACTAAATTTAGGCTAATTTAAGCGTGGTGATGAAATAAGACGCCAAGAGTAAGGTTATTAATGAAATTAGTGCATATAAACAAGGTCAATGCATTATTAATTAAGCTAGGACACTAAATAAGCGCATGTCGCCTATTTTAGTGTGTTTCCCCACAGTGGGCGTAGAATGTGGGGTAATTATAGTGTGAAAAAGCTAACTTTGCTAAAAATGAAGCTATTCACATGGGAAAAAAGCAGGCAGTATGTTGCTAGTACACAGAAGCCATTTCTGGCATAAAAAACACCAAATTTGAAAAGTGTTATTTTTATGCATTTAAATAGCCAAATCAATAGTCCTAAATGAGACAAATTGATCTGTAAAAGCGCATTTTTGATATTCTCAAATTTATGGCGCATATAGTCAACTTTTAAGTGAAATAAAGCGCATTTCTTGTTTTTTGCATAAAACGGTGAAAATAACAGCTTTAAGTGTACTTAAAAATTATGTAGCCTTATATTTAAGGTTCTTAAGATTACTCTAACATATTCCAGCTTAATATTAAGTTCATAAGACTTATAAAATGTGGATATATGCATGTATATAAGGTGTTATAATGGCATTTTTTGTGTATTATCATAATTTTACTTATGTATACTGTTTGTGTACTCTCATTTATTGTTCCCATGTATAGTTTGTGTGTTTAACATAACTTATAAGTACTTTTTACTTAGTCATGGGGATATACAGGCTGACACTTGCCCACCCAAAAAAAAACAATAAAAAAAATGATAAGTTATACATTTTCTTTATTTATTTGTAAATTTCAGGTATTCAGATTAATTCTGTAGCATTAAATATTATTCTTTAAAGAAATAAAACATAATAAAATATTATGAGTACTGGTTTTTTAACCTCTCAGCTGGTTGAACAGAAATTTATTTCTGCTTAAATTTTTTAAGAAGAGAGGATAAATTTGAAATTTCTTTTTCAGGTATCCATTTATCAAATTCATTTGATTTCCCCTTAAATATTAATAAATACTCAATTCCTTTTTCCTTAGTAAGTATTCTTTTCTTGAGTATTTTTTCAATCTCTGCTTTTTCCACAATTTCTTCAGGTTGCTTTTTAGGCCTTCCCCTTCTTTTTGGAAATAAATCAGGATCATTTGCACAGTAAGGTTTCAATAATGAGATAGGGAAAACTGGATGTTTCCTATCATACGGGGCATATAATATTACTTCCACTGCATTATTACCAACCATTTTTATTACTTAAAAAGTTCCTACAAAAGGATCCTTTAATTTAACATTACCTTGTAAGTTTAAATGTAGTTTTGAAATTAGGACTTCATCTCCTTTTTTGAATTCAAATTCTTTATGAGATTTATCCCACCTTTTCTTTTCATATTCAAATGCTTTTTGAATGCATTCTTCTGCATGTTTTCTACACATTTGTTGCATATGAATAAAGGATTTAGTACCAGGGTGTATATCTACCTTATTAATTTATTTAAATGATTTACTGGGTTATTTGGTACGTATCCCAGCCAGAGTTCAAATGGTTTCTTCTCTGTTACAGAATGAGTTGTGCTGCTATAAGCAAATTCAAGTCCAGGAAATAATGTTACCCAGTAATGTGTGAATTTCTCATTGTCTTTATATTCTAATCCAAAGGCACAATATCTTCTGATCATGTCTTCAAGAGTTTGTATCATTCTTTCAGTTAAGCCATCAGTTTGTGGATGGTGTGCTGTAGACAATTTCAATTGACAACCTGATACTTCCATAAAAGATGTCCAGAACTCTGAAGTAAATTTAGCGTCTATGTCAGAGATTATGGCTTTGGGGAACCCAGCAGTATTCATCATTTGAGTCCACCATAGTAATGCCAAGTCTTTTGCAGATACCTCTTTAAGGGTAGGGATAAATTTACACATTTTTTTAATCTATCCACAATGACCCAGCAAGAATTGAAATTTTCTTTTCCTGCTAATGGCAGGCCAGTGACAAAATCCATGTTTATAATCTCCCATGGAGCTTTTGGCTGCTCTATTTGTTGTAAAAACCCATCTCTCTTCCCAGTTAATCTTTTAGATTTCTGACAAGAGTCACATGTTTCAATGTATTTTTGTACATCTTCTTTCATGTTTATTCACCAGGCTGTATTTATAACTCTGGTTAATGTTTTGTTAAAATCAAAATGACAAGCTAAGATGTCATCATGACAAGTACTCAACATTAACTCTGTCATAGAAGGTGGTATAACTATTACATTACTTAGCTTTTTTCTGTAATATATATATCCATCTTCAATTGACAGTTTACCCTTTTCCAATGCATTTTTACACTTTGGAGGCAAGGTTTTAATTAATGCACTCATGTAGGCATTAGTTGGATCAGTTAAAGTGGTAGATAATTTAGCCAAATATTTATCAGATGAATAATTTTCCAATATAGTTTGCATAAAATCTTCCTCTAAATCCACTATATAAATCCCAAATATATGTATAACCACATTTTCAGGTACATAAGCTGGGTTGTCAGCATCATATGGCAAAGGACTTCTGGATAATAAATCCACATTAGAATTCAATGTTCCTGCTCTATGAGTGATTGTCATTCTTCCTCTGTAATCTTGTACAGCTAGTTGCCATCTAAACATGTGCCTATTAGGTGTTTTCATGTTTATTAATGATTTTATTTCACTGCAATATGTTATTAATTCAAACTTCTGGTCTTCCAGATAGTAATGAAGTTTCTACAAGTCCCACACAATGGCTAAACATTCCAGTTGGGTGGAACCATACCTTAATTCTGTCTTTCTTAAGGCTCTGGATATATAACAGATAACTACTTCAGATAATTTTCAATCTATTATCTGTTTTTGCTGTAAGGCAGCACCTAACCCTATGAAGCTTGCATCAGTGTACAAGATAAAAGGTAGGTTAAAATCTGGAAGTCCCAATATTAGAGCTGACATTAAACACTCCTTCAACTTATCAAAGGTGTGTTGTCTTTCATTATTCTAAATGAAAGCTTCATTTTTCTTGATTAATGTTGTTAAAGGGGCTGCAATTAATTAGTAGTTTTTTATATACTGCCTATAATATCCACACATACCTAAAAAACTTTGAAAATCTTTCATATTCTTAGTTATAATAATGTTTTTTATTGCTTCCACTTTGTTCTGGTCAACAAAATTTTGTAATCCAGATACAACATGTCCAAGTCCTTTAAGGATTGAAATCCAAACTTGCATTTTTTCAATGCAATTGTCATATTAATTTCATCCATCTTTTGAAATACTCTTTTCAGGTGATTTAAATGTTCATTATATGTTTTTAGAACACTATGATGTCATCAATATAAACTAAAATCTATCCTTCAATCATTTCCTGATGAAAAATACTATCCATCAATTTTTGGAAGACTGAAGGCACATTTTTTGGGCCAAAAGGCATTCTCACATATTTATATATCCCCATGTGTGTGGTTATGAGTAAGAAATTCTGAGAATTCTTTTCCACAGTAATATGGTGGTAAGTTTTGTTTCCATCCAGACAGGAAATATATTTTGCTCCTTGTAAGGTAGCATGGATAGAAGCTATCCTTGGTAGAGAGTAAATATCATCCACAGTGAATGTATTCAGAGCTCTGTAATCACCACATAATCTTGCCTTATCTTTTTCATAAGAGATTAAAACTGGTGAAATAACACAATACTTAGGTTTTGTGTCTACTTTTTTAACAATACCCATTTCTAACAACATTTTAATGTTGTCTTCAATGTCTTTCTTTTTTTCAGGAGAAGCTGGGTAAGGTTTCTTTTTCAAGCTGCCAGGAATATTATCCAAATCACAACTTAAAGAGATTTTCATCTCATGGTCTTTGAACAATCCTAGTTCATTTGAACCATGAGCAAATGCCATAGGATAATATTTTATCAATCTCAAAATATTGTTTTCTTCAATTTTTGAGAGTTGAGGACTGAAAGAGGCTTTTTGGATTTCATTTTCCAATTCTACCACTTCAGAGGTGGCTCTTCCAACTTGGAGTTGCTCTTCTTTAGGATCAATGGAATAAACTGAATTTTCAGAGCAAATCTTGAATTTTCTTTTCCCATTTACGCCTATAGTGAAGCAACTATTTTCAGGATCTAGTTTGATGCAAAATTTGGTCAATAAGTCATTGCCAATAATAAACCAATCACTACAATTATTATTATCCATTACTACAGATTCACACACTGCTCTTACATATCCATTATGATATTTAAAGAATACAGCTGTTTTGTTTTTGCCAATTGGATTTAATACTGAACCAAAACCCCTCCAGTTCTTTTTCTGTACAGGTTCTAGTTTTTCCTTATACTTACTATCTAGTTTCATTAAAGTATTAATAGAAACTACACTAACTGCAGCCCCATTTTCAAGAATGGCATTCATTTCTTTTCCACATATAATAACAGGCGCTCTAATAGGTGTTATTTTGTAAGTATCATGAGATACATCTTTGATAATTTAAGCTTCTTCAATGGAAGTTAAAGATGTATCTGTATGAGGTATTGCATCATTCAGGAACCTAATATCCTGTTCTAATACATATATCTCATTTTAATCATCACTGTAAGAAATGTTACTTTTACAATCCTCACTAGATTCCTCCTTTTCATCATTGTGATTACTTTGTTCAGAATCTTGTGATTTTTCAATAACATTTATTCTTTTCTTACAAGTATGACCTTTAGCCCAAGGTTCATTAAATTTGTAGCAAGTGTTATTTTCTTGTCTTTTAGGGACAAGGGGAGCTGAAGGTTTTTTCTTCTCCACTGGTAACTTATTTGTAGTAGGGTTTATTACCTCAACACTTTGCTTGTAATTATTATACCTGGTTTAATATTTGTGGTTCAATAATATTTCATTGCATATATTAATAAGCCTAGAGGTATATCCGATGGTTTCAGTTCTAGCTACAATAATTTATCTGACTGATATAGGCAATTTATATATTATTTTTTCTTTCCACTCATCATAATCCATTTTTGGATCCATGGCTTTCATGATTTTTATTAAATTCATTAAAAATACCATGGGTTTATCCCCAGAATTTGGATTATATCTGGCTTTCTCATACAATCTTTGTTGAGTGATTCTAAATTTTGGGCCACCAAATCGCCTTTCAATTAGTGCCTTCCCTTCATTCCAGGAGTAGTTAATTCCCTCACTCAATACAGATTCAAACCATAATAAGGCAACATCTGTAAGTAAAGATATCAATTTTGATGTAATTTCTTCATCAGGTAATTTGTATGAAAATTTTAAGTTATCAATTCTTTGAATGAATTGTTGCCAATCAGATTTTGAATTCCCATCAAAAGAAGGGTACTGATCTAGCTTAGGCCAGTTCTTTTGGCTAGTTTTTGCTTCCCTAACCTGAGGAGTATTGAGTAATTCACTTACTTTAGAAAGATGATCATTTGTTTCATCTTTTACTGATTTTGTATTCTTAGAGCCCATGACACTATGTTTATGTTCAATCATTGGTTTATCATCTGAGTGTTTCATAAAAACTGGTACTCTTTCCACTTAAGAGGTAGTGTCTTTTACTTTATCAGTATTTTTCAAAATGTTAGCAATTTCAATTTCTACTCTTTGCAACCTATCTTTTATTACAGGTACATGAGTTAAGGTATCATTCACATTTGAAAAGGACAATTTTACATGTCCCTCTATGGTAGCCATAATATTCTGAGAATGTTCCAATTTATTTTCTAAATTTTTAATCTCCGAATTTAATCTTTTTTTTTTTCATTGATTAATTCACTATTTGAATTCTCAATAATTTTTAACTTATTGGCTGTTGTACTCAATGATTGTGTGAGGTTTAATAATACACTTTCTGTATTATTGTTTGACTCTCTAGAGAATTCTTCCAATTTTTCAATTTTTAATAATAATTTACTAATTATATTTGATTCCATTGGATTTTCTTTTAGAAAATATTCAATTTTTCCTGTGTCCAATTCAGAAGACTCATCATCAGGTTCAAGATTTAATTCATTTGGTTCCATTTTTATATTTATAGCATTATCCTGGTGGTCAATAAAACTATGTACATTGTCCTCATTTAAAGACAAGTTTAACATGTTATTTTCAAATGAATAATTTTTTAAATCCTTATCAATTATATCCAATAACTCTCTATCAATTTCATTACCTATATCTAATTCATTGTTAGGATTATATAATTGATCCTGAGAAGATGGATGACTTACCAAGGTCTTATTCCATTTCCCCTGCCTCTCCTTGGCTTTCCCCTGTAAGGGTGACTGCTGGAGCCCTGCTGTTGAGGTTTGTTGTAGTTTTGGGCGTACCAATCCCACTTCCATTTGCTTACAGTAATTTTTTGGTCCACCTTTTGGGCTGGAGGTGTTGCTATGGAACTGTTGGGTGCCACTGTTGGTGGTTGAGCCTTTTTTTCTTCTAGAGCTTGATTGACTTCTACGAAACCCTGAGCTGCTCTTTTCTCCAGATTGCTTATCTGGTCCACTATATTGTTGAATCTAATTTTCAAGGTGTTCAGTAGAGTGGAGAGGTAATGAATTTGCTCTTGTAAGGTATTTCCTGTTTTCTTTATTGATACCTGTTTTAATAGTTTTTCCCTTTCCTCCAGAGACATTTGTGGAGTGATGGTGTTTGTGGGGGAATTCTGGCCCTCCATTTGAATGTCCTGTAACAGGTATTTCAGCTCTAGGTCTTAATCTATAAGGTTTTGCCTTATTACTCACAATATCATTGTTGTCACACATTTTTTACGTGGAATTTTAATCAACAAATTGAAATTTGAGATCTGAAAACTTCAAACAGGAGTTTTATCAGTATTTATCAATACCACTGAAGACAATTTTATTTCTTACTTGTAGGTATGAAGTGAATTTATAAGTGCCAAATGTCAAATATGCTTTGATGTGGTCACTTGATTTAACTGGTCTACAATATGTAGCCATGTTTTTATATTCAAAAAAGAAAATCTGTCAGTAAGATTCTTTCCAAATATTAAATGAATTTTACAAACCAATAAAAAGGGATTAAGAGTCCTGTTAAAAGAAAACAATTAATCAGTTTAATTGGTTTAATATCTGCAAAGATCACAAATTTAATTGGTTTATTGACAGACCCACTAATAACAATTATATGTTAAATTAGTGGTAAAATTGTTTATTCAATATCACAATTTTATTATATAACAGGGCTTCTTTTTATGAAATCACTATATGAGTGACCCCAACCTGTTTTAATTATCAAAATTTTTCTATAGGGATTTTATTTACTTGTAGCCTCTTTTTTTTGAGTTTTTACTTACTGGAAGATAACCAACAGAATTCTTGAGGAAAGGTCCCCAATTTTCAGGCTGAGGTCAAGTACAAAGATGTGAACTAGCCTGAATGGTCAGTTGTCTAGAAGATTTTAATGGTCCTATATGAACACTGTAGTACAAATCCAATAAGTATTAAAATAACTCAAAATAAGGGTATCAGTAATTCTAATCTCACTAATTATATATGGCTTAAAATCTTTATAGTTGGTAGAAAAATATATTTAATAAATTCAGATACTATTCAAAGACTTTATACAAAAAAAATTAATAGATATGCTGCCAAAACTGTTAGATAAATAAATAAGAGAAGAAGTAAGTTAACAATAATTAGTCAACTGTCCAAAGGAAAGGTAGAGATTTAAAGAGAAAGAAACAAGATGTCTAAGATAAATTGAACACTGCCTTTTTTATAGTGAGTTATTCCAACATATAGTAAATAAATTAGGTAAAGAAACAATTTTAATAGAAAATTAACACGTGACTAATATAATGAATTTTTTTCAGTAAGCTTTCTAACTCCTTTAATTTCAGAGTAATTTGGTTTATCAACATGGTGCATAGTAAAGATAGGAGTAAGAGGTTTTGGTTGTGTAGTGGTCTCACATCTAGTGGGAAGTGAGCTTGAGAATTCAGCAAGTGCAGGAGAAGTAATCAGATCTTGGAGCACTGGGCTCATAACCTGAAAGGCTAGAGGAAGATAAGATAAGTAAAACTAAGGGACTGAAGGACCCAAGTACTGGTTGACTTAGTACTGAAAGAATATAAAAACCCTAAAGAGAAAAAGAGATGTTGAAATAGATAAATTGAGATTGGAAAGTTAACAAGAATGAAGAACAAAACAGCAAGGCTTCCAATCTTATAGCCATCAGGATACACAAGGAATGATGTCAGATGAAACTGGGATATTGGAAAGTTAGAAAATGAAATTGAGAATCAGGTCTGAGACTACAGCCAGGTTAGAAAACATTGAGACAAAAATAAAAATTCTTGAAAATTTATTGACAGCCCAAAAGTTGAGCTGCAGCATTTTATTTGACATTTTCAATTCATTTTGTGGCTAGTGGGTTGATTTTTCTGTTGTTTCATTCCTCTTCATCATCTGAGTTGAAAGAGAAGTCCAACGGACTGTTGCAAAATGAACTAAACTCTCATAAAAAATACTGCAGCTCAACTTTTGGGCTGTCAATAAGTTTTCAAAACTTTTCATTTGTCTCAATATTTTCTGATCTGGTTGTAGTAGGAAACTCTTTGATGAGTGTAGATAAGAATTTCAAGATGAGAATTAAAGCATGAATAACAAGACATAAATCTATAAACTGTCCAACAGATACAGTCAGATCAGAAAACATTGAGACAAAAATGAAATTTTTTGAAAATTTATTTATTTTTTATTTCATATAATCTCACCCAGCAAGGGGCATGAAGGAGAAGCAAAAGGCATAGGCAAGCAAATACAAACTGAGAGAGATTAGACTAATGGGGAGAGACAAATGGAAATTCAACTGTAACACTTAGAGAAAAAACTACTGGGATAAAGGCAAGTTATTAGGGAACCTACAAGTGTCTACTAAGAATTTTGCCATGGCAGCCATGACAGGAGAATTAGTCAAGAGAGCAGAAGTAGTGAAAGGCAGATTGTGTTTAGTAACAAGTTTAATAAGAGTGAGACAGATAACTGAATGAGCAGGGCAAAAAAGTAAAACATGTTCAGGAGTGTCCTTAGCCCCCAAGGAGCAGAGGGAGCAAATTGGAGAGACAGCTGCCTTGAAACAAAAGAGGTAGTTTTTTAGAGGGGAGTGGCCAGAGCGGCATTGGGAAAAAAAAGTGGCCAGTGATCTTGGGAGAAGTGAGAGAGATTTGAAAATATGAGAGGGTTCAAATTTTCCTCTGAGTTTCCTAAAAACATTTGGTGAAGGAGGAGATAGGAGGAGAGAAGATTGATGTGATTGTAGGAAAGATTTCAAAGCCGATATAGAGGGGGGGGGGGGAGGGGTAAGAGAGAAGAAAAACTTGGTAAAAGGGGCCAGGGAGTCGACCACCTCATTACCCAGAACTCCTACATGGCCAGGGCACCATTGCAGACATATGATCTGGGAGGTGTTACGCACAAATATTTGATGGACCACATGTTCAATAGCAATAAGCACTGATGCATTAGGAGATGGCGAGGATAAAGAGGATAACTTTTTGATTACAGCTTGATTGTCTGTAAGGATGGTGACTGGCGGGAGGATGTGGTGGAAGGGCTTGGATAAAAAGAGTCTGAGACATAAGAGAACACCTACCAACTCTGCCTCAAAAACAGAGTAGAGAGAAGCATCTCCTAATTGAGAAACAAATGGAAGAGAAAGGCCAGGATCAAAGGCAGCTGAAAACACACCATCTTTTGATCTTGAGCCGTCAGTGTAGACATAGTGAGAGGGTAAGGGGTGAGATGAAAATGAGTGGTAAATGGACTCAATAGCCTTGTCCTTGGATGAATCAATGACCGTCTGAAAAAGTGGAGGGGCCCATGGTGGGAATTGAAAATTTATTGACAGCCCAAAAGTTGAGCTGCAGTATTCTTTTGACATCTTCAATTCATTTTGTGGCAGTCTGTTTGAGTTCTCTTTCAACTCAGATGATGAAGAGGGGTGAAACAACATAAAAATCCACCCGATTGCCACAAAATAGGGGGTATCAAAGTTAGAAATCTTTGATTTCAAAATACCTCTTTTTTCCACCAAATCAACCATGATTATTTTTTAAAGTATGCCATCTTGTGCCCCAAAAACATCTTTCACTGGGACTTAATGTCGTGCTTGTGGCTTTCTTTTTGTGTTGTGAAATACCTTTTAAATAATTACAAATTTCTAGCTTTGATACTCCCTAATGAATTGAAGTTGTCAAAAAAATACTTCAGCTTAACCTTTTGGGCTGTAAATAAATTTTCGAAAATTTTCATTTTTGTCTCAATGTTTTCGGATCTGACTGTATCTAATCTATTAAACAAATGCGCAAAAACTAACAAGGTATTAAGTTTAACTCTCAACATAATGCCTAGTAGATATGTGATTACTCTGATTGATGTATAGCTATTTCAATGAATGTTGGCGAGTTTTTGCAACTTCAAGTTCAACTTTTGGACCGGTATCTGTCGCTTCTGCAGATACCGGTCCCACTCTCAATATTATTTTGCATACCAGGCCGAAGTTTTATGTCGAGAGTGGGGCCAAGTATCTACCGCTTCAGCAGATACCTGTCCAAAAGTTGAACTTGAAGTTGCAAAAAATCACAAAATTCATTAAAATCGCTATAAGTGGTTCACTGTGTTGTATTATTATCTGAGCTAGACATCATCTGGGGCCAAGAATTGCCCTGCAATATAATTGGTATGCTGGCGCTTCTCTAGCATTTGTGATTCTTTGAAAAACAAATAATATCATTTCTAATCATTTGCAATAAAATGTGACCAAAAGTTGTGAGTTTTTTCAAGCTCTTCCAGCACGGCAGACTCAAGGTTGCAATGTTTTTTAGAGGGGAATGAAATTTTTTTTGAACATTCTGTAAAATAAAAGAGCTATACTAGATTCACGAGGAAAAAATGTAAAGAACGGTTAGTCAAGTCATGAAGTTTGATCCACCTCTCCCTTACTCCACCTTGTTCCTTTTGTTTTGTTCGTACTTTCTTATCCACCTTCGCTCTATCATTCTTGCCTGGCCTCTTCCTCGGCTTCATCATATTCAGTCCCTTCAATCCGACCAGAATTTCTGTCCTTCCCCTTCTCTTCTTTTTATTGTCACTCATCTTCCTTGACACACTTTCCTAGCTTGTGTAACACACAGCTTTTGTCAGCCAGTAGTAGGGTAGGAGCCATCAGTGACGTATTAGTTTCATTCATCTAAAAAGAAAATTCCCTTGAGTGAGAACTTATGATGGAATGGGAAATACAACAAACTGTAAACAATTGACATTAGTGGAATTCCCGGGGTGAAAATAAGGAAAGTACTCACATGACATGTATTAGGTCCTTATGTTTTTTATTTTAGTTAAAACTCTAAAGCTTTGATGAAATCTATAGCTTCATATTGAATCATATATTTGGTCAACTTAAAAACTTATATTAATATCATGGTATTTTAAAGGCAGTTATCTGGCGACAACCTTTATTACTAAATATAGTAATTCCATAAATATTATACAATCCTCTGCCACGCACAAACTACTATGTATTTTACGGGGCATAATAGGGGGTATCAAAGTTGGAAATTTGTAATTCTTTAAAAGGCGTTTCACAACACAAAAAGAAAGCCACAAACTTGACATTAATTCTCAGTAAAAAGGTGTTTTAGGGGCACAATATGGCATATTTTAAAAAATGACCATGGTTGATTTGGTGGAAAAAAGAGGTATTTTGAAATGTAAGGCTTCTAACTTTGATACCCCCTAATATATACAACCTGCAGAGTTAGAAGTATCTTTCACTCAGAATAGTTAGCAGTGTCATTTCCTCTAGAAAGTTAGCAGTATCACGCCCTCAACCAAGTTAGCAGTATCACTCACTCATTCCCATTATTTTTCAAAGTTAGGGTTAGAATCACATTATTTTTGTTGTAAATGTTAGTGTTGGTTAACTAAGTGCATACATACTCAGCATTATATGACACAAATGTTGTAATCCAGGTTGTTGCTGAATAAAGTATGTATTAAATGTACAGCTAAATCGAAAACGGTTGGTGCAGTTTTCGACAGTTATGCCCAACTTACCCAGCATTTTCCCTCATTATTTCATCCCGCTAGCCTGCTACCCGCCAACAATGCTGGGTATGTTGAGCAAAATATTGGAAAGCTGCACCAACCTTTTTCAATTTAGCTGTATGTTTAATAGGTTGTGCAAGGAAGAAGTTCGTATAATATGAATGTAATTGCTATATTTAGAAATATATATCACTAGAAAAAAAACATGGGCACCTGATAGCAGGTGCCAAACCCTATCTTTGACTTAACTCAATTTCAGCTCAGCTGTAATTCTTCTGGAAAGACTGCGCACTGAACAATGAGCACACTAGCTCGCGCGACATCAAATCAAATTTACTCTTAAATCAAAACTGAATATAGGGATAGGCACCTGCTAGCAGGTGCCACTTGATTTTTTGCGGTGTATGGTGTCGCCGGATAACTGCCCTCCCGTTATTTCATTTACAGCTAAAGCGGAAAAGCTTGTGGTTTTCTTGCCATTGATTCCCTGCCAAAAACGACCTAAACTCTTTTTTTTGGAGGGACATCAGAGACAAGAAACCCGCAAGATTTTCAGGTTTTTCTGTAAGTCTCTCCTATTGTGAAGTTAATAATTATAAGGGAATGGCTACTCAGAGACACCATACACATCTGACATATACTATTTTTAGAAAAGATGAACCATGTTTCTAAGGGTAGTTATCTGGCAACAACCAATTATAAGGGCATCTACCCCCGTGTCCGTAAGTTGGGTCGATATGCATCCTTTACCAATTTTTTTTTTTTTTTATTTCATACAATCTCACCCGACGAGGGGCATGAAGGATAGGTGAAGCTAGTAAGATTATGTACAAGTTTGTTATGGTCGAATACGATGGTTGGTAAATGGGCATTAAAGTAGGAATAACTAATGTATTTATTGGGTGAGCGGAAGGTTATTGGGAAATCTTTGGGTGTTAGTTAGGAAAAAAGCTACTTGTGAGATGATAGGGGAAGGGGAAAGTAAAGTAGATGTGGTAAATGAAAGTTTGTGCTCCCTGGCAGCATTAAAAAGATCTTTACGCGACTCCGCATGAGCAGGGCAGAAGAGTAATACATGCTCAGGAGTGTCGTGAGCATTAAGGGAGCACATGGGGCATACTGGGGAGTCAGAGGCTTTAAATTTAAAGAGGTATTTTTTGAGGGGGGAGTGACCAGAGCGGCACTGCTCGAAAGCGGTAGCTTGCGCTCTGGGGAGGGAGGAGAGGTTACTGAAAATGAGGTGCGGGTTGAACTTGCCTCTCAGTTTCCGTAGGGTGTTTTTGCTGGGGGGAGAGAGAAGCAGAGATTTAGAATAGGATTTCAAGTGGGATTTCAAAGAAGAGATGGAGGGGGGAGGATGGTGAAAAGTGGTGTAAGACTTAGCAGCATTTGACATGTGGTGGGAGCCATTGGCTAGAAGGTCAACAATCTCATTTCCCAAGATTCCACTGTGGCCTGGGAACCAGTGAAGCTTGAGTATGAGATCTGGGTTTGCTTTTCGAAGTTGGCTTATCGTGGCTACTATGGACATAAGAATAGGTGAGTTGAAGGTGGAGGGGGAGGGGGAAGTTAAGAGTTTAATCACTGCTTGGTTGTCAGTGAGTATGGTAAGTGACGGGTAGAGAGTGTTGAAAGGGTTATTAAGAAAGAGTGAGAGACCTAAGAGGATTCCCACTAGTTCTGTTTCAAAGACTGAGAACAGATGGGAATCTCCTAGTCTTACGACATAAGGGAGCTTTTGACCAGGGTCAAAAGCGGCTGCAAGAGCACCTTCTTGGGATCTGGATCCATCAGTATAAATGAAGTAGGAGGAGAGAGGGGGGGTGAGTAATGTGAAAAGGATTTCCGCACAGGCTTCCTGTTTGGTAAGGCCCACATGGCCTAGAAAAAGGGGGGAATGCCAGGGTGGGAGGATAAATGGGTTTCTGGTGGCAAGGGAGTTTAGGGGGAAGGAGGAGGGGAATGGGTTTGAGGACGAGAGGTGGTGTAGCTGGTGAGGGTGAAGTTTTGGGGGAGGAGAGTGGACAGAGGTTTTGGCGAGGCGATCCATTGGGTTAGTGGAGGGAGTAGTGAGAAGGCGAGCCCAAGCGCGGCTGGTGACTAGGTCGAGTCGCTGTTTGCTGGGGAGGGAAGATGAGTCATGTAATAAAAGAGGGATTGGGGTAGAGCGAAAACATCCTAAAGCTCTGCGCATGGCTTTGTTGTCAACCACTTGCAGGAGTCTAGTAGTACGCGTGTTCTTTTTTGGATTGTGCCACACTATTGCAGCGTAGTCTGTGCGCCAGTGAATAAGGGAAGTGATGAGTGTTTTATATTGTTTTAAGGGAATACCCCACCCTGATGAGGCCAGCCTGTGGATTAAGGCTGCAGCTTGAAAGCCAGAGGCAATCAGTTTGGTGCCATTGGGTTTGAATGAAAGTGTGGGATCCAAAAGGACCCCTAGCCATTTGAGATTGGGAGATGGAGGGAGGAGGCAGCCATCAAAGGGGAGAGCAGGAGGAGATTTGAGGAGGGATGGGCGTTTGGTTAGCATGATCCATTTTGTTTTAGAGAAATCAAATACTGCCGCATGTTTTCCTCCCCACGAGACAGCCTCTGAACCAAGCTGGGAGAGGGTTTCAACCACCACATCCGGATCTTTGTTAGCAGATAGGTACATGACATCATCAATGTATCCTAGTGCTAGGGAAGAAGGCGAAAGAGAGGGGAGACAAAGCAGGTCAGCATTGTAGAGAATATAGAGTAATGGGGAAAGGGGGGATCCCTGTGGGAGCCCCTTTGGGAAGAAGGAGGGGGGAGATTCATAAGACGAGAAAGCAATGCTGGTCTTTTGTCCTTCTAAGGAATTGATTATGATGTTGGTGAGGTCACCAGGTAGAGGGAGGGAGTGGAGAATAGCTGAGAGGCGGGTGAGGTTGACCGAAGGAAAGGCCCCTTTGACATCAAGTGAGAGGGCACCAACAACTTTACCTTTCCGCCACTGGTCTTTAGTCCATGTGGTGAGGTGGAGTAAGGCATCAGAGGTGCTTCTGAAAGGGCAACCTCCATAGTGATTTTCTGGGAGTAGGTTGTTGGATTCTAGAAGGAATGACAGACGTTTAGTCAGTAATGAGTCCAACAACTTTCCCATGGTGTTAAGGAGAGCTATGGGGCGATAGGAGTTGGGGGCGGTATAATCAGGACGGTTGGGTTTGGGGATGATGACTGTTTTAGCTTCTTTCCAGATGGTTGGGTAATGGCCGGTAGAGAGGCAGCTTTGGAAGATGGGGTAGAGAATATTTGTAACAGCTTGTGGGTTGCAATGAAGTAAGGCATTGGGGATACCATCAGGGCCGGGAGCTCTCCCTTTCTTTGTTTTCAAAAGGGCAGATCTGATTTCTTCTTTAGTGAAGGGAGGGGAGGTTAGGGAGGAGGGAGGGGTAGAGGGAATGTCTTTTAGGTCACATGGTATGGGGGCGACCGAAGTGCCTTCAAAAAGGATCTTGGCCTTCAGGTCATTGTCAGTAATGAGCAAGCCATCCTGATTGATCAGGGGGGGTTTGAGCGAGTATCAGGGGTAAAGGTGAGAGACTTAGCTGGTTGGAAGAGAGTGTGTGGGGTGAGGGAGGAGAGTGTATCGTGCCAGTGAGATTTGCGTAAGAATTTGATTTTTGCTCGGAAAATTTTCCTTGCTGACAGAAACTCAGCTTCGAGGTGAGGGGCAGGGGACGACCTAGCTTTGCGTTGGGCCTGGTAGCAATTTCTCTTGAGGGGATCCAATATTTTGCAATTCCACCATGCATGACACGTTGAGCTGGGCTGCTGCAGCGGGATAAAATTTTCCATTAGTTTGATAAAATGGGAGGTGACTTGTTCTGCAGCCAAGTCAATGGAGTGTGGGGAAGGGTCTGGGGTGGGAGGAGAGAAAGAGGAGAGGGAGGAGTAGAGAGAAGACTCATCAAAACGTTTCCAATTGCGGAAAGGTCTTCTGAGGGGGGAAGGTGGAGGGGAGAGGCGGATGCGAGTGGTTATTGATCGGTGATCTGAGAGGTGGGAGGAGAAACCTTCTTGATCTGTGAGATAGCTGAGAACCAAACTGGCAGCCCGCTCGTTGGAAAAAACTAGGTCTATCACTGAAGAGTAGTTTCTAGAGTTTCAAAACGTGGGGATGCCAGGCTGGGATACCAGTGACATGTTGAGCTCAAGGAGGGAGTCTATGAAAAGGGAGGAGTCAGGGTGATTAGTACGGTGTTTTGAAGGGTCAGCCCACATGTCATGATGTAGGTTAGAGTCAGCAAAAAGGAAGGTGGGGAGATGAGAAAGATGAGAAAGGGATGGGAGAATGAATTGCGATGTTGAGAATGAGGAGGGGGGATTGTAGAGGTTGGCACAGATTAAAGGAGATGGAGGGAAATTGATTTGGAGAAGGGAGAGATCGAGGGATGGGCTCGTGATGGATGAGAAGAGATGGATGGGAAGTTTTTTGTTGACGTAGAAACAGCACCTGATTGGTGATGGGGGAGGGGAGGGGGGAAACTAGGTGCCAGCCTTTTGCTGGTGCAGGAGTAAAGTGATCTGGAGAGAGAAATGGCTCCTGTAAAACTAGGATGTCAAGTGAGTTTGTGAAGGAGTCATTGAAAAGGGAGTGAAAAACGTAATAAGATCTGTGGCAATTGAGTTGAAAGAAAGTAAAGGAAAAGGAGACATTAGGCAGTTGTGAAGGAGCCTCAATCATAAATATTTATTATGAGTGCAGGTTGAAGCGTGGGGGAGATGGAAAATGGGGGGAGAGGTGGAGGAGGGGGAAGGTTCAAGGAGGTTGGGAAGGGAAGCAAGTGAGTTTTTGAGGGGATGAGTGTGTGGGAGGGCATCAACACATCGGAAACATACAGGGGCCGAAAGCTTGGGAGCTTTGCACAACTTAGTGCTGTGGTGGCCAGAACAGTTGGAACAACAGGGAGGAAGGGAGCAATGAATTGAAAGATGTCCCTTGCCCCAACATTGAAAACAAGTGCTCTTCTCTCTGTTGATAGCTTCTGTGCGTCAAATTTGTCCTTCCACTACAAAAGGGTGAGGGGAAAATGGGGAGAGAAGTGTGTCAGCATCATGTTTCTCATGCAAATGTAAGACAACTGAGGAATGATTTTTCCCAGCCCTAGCTTCTGGGCATCGCAGCCAGGAAATGTGATACAAAGATTTGAGGGTGTCGGGGTTATCTTCAATTAAAGAGTTTAGACAGGCTTTGTCTTCAAGGTCAAAGTAAGTAGGGAAGCCGTGGACAACCACTGGGAAGGTGGGGGGCTTGTAAATTAAACCTTGAGGAATCCAGTCTTGCCAGGAGTTGGTGAGTAGGAGAAGCTCTTCCTTTGACGCGACAATGATCTTTAAGTCATTTGATTTGTGGCGCATCACGCCTCTGAACCTAATGACTGAGTGAGTGCTGGGGTTGACAATCTTCTTGGTGAGGATGCGGTTGTTAATGAAGGCTAAGAGTTTAGGATTGGGGAGGTCCTTCAGGACAGGGGAGACAGGGTCCGTTTGTTTGATGGTGAAAGCGGGGAGGGAGGGATGAGAGGGCTGTGATTTGGCCTTAGAACCTTGGGGGGGGGACACCAGTGGCTGTGGTTTGGGCGTATGAGAGGCGGTTGATGGGGGGATTACCATTAGGTGCAGAGGGAGGAGGGGGAGAAGAGGGAAGGAGAGCTAGTATATCATCTAGCTTCTTATCTAAGAGTTTGAGGTGAGGGGGAGGGGCGTCAGGAGGAGGTTGATGAAAGGAAGCTTGGGAAATGAGAGGGGAGAGAGCCGTAGCCAGGGCGCGGATATCACTCATGGTGGCCGTGTGAATAGTGATTTGAGTACCTTTCCTGGGAGGGTCTCTAATGGTGCCTAAAAGATTGTTGAGGCAAGAGACCAGGGAAGAGGGGTCGTTGGCCCGTTCCAGTCCTACCAAACGAACGATACGGGCGGCTGGAGAGTTGGGGTCAACGCTAGTGGGCAGAGCCACTGGCGGGGTAGCAGCAAAGCCTGGACCAGAGAAGGGGTTGGCTGGGTTGTGTACAGAGGCATCCAGGGAGAAGTCCTTTGCAGCTGGGGTGGGGCGGATGGGGAGGGGAATGGGTTGGACACGTGGAGAAGGAGTGGGGGTGGTGCTTCCTTCTGACATGGGTGCTTGGGAGCCACTGGGAGAACAGAAGAGTTCAGGGTGGGCTGCCCTTGCTTCGTCCATGGATGAGTTGGAGAGGGGGAGGAGTAGCGCCTTTTCTTAAGGGCTGGGTACTTGGTGCCAACAGTGATGGGGGGAGGGGTTCCAGTGGGGAGAGCGGGGGGTGACTGGGGGAAAAGAGGGGGACCTGCTCATGTTAATATCCATGGAGGGAGCTTGGGAGCAGGCGTAAGATGCGGGAGGATAAGGGTTGATGGAGAACGGGGGAAGTGGAGGGGATTCTTCGGCCAGAGGAAGGGGCAGGCAGAGGCGGAGGCGGCGCAAGTGTCGCATCAGGCACGTTGATTTGCATGTCGTGTTTCTGGTCAGAGTCCATGACCCAGATTATCCTTTACCAATAATTGAGTGCATGTTCATTCACTGTTGCATTATCACCCCTCATTAATTATTCATTTCTGTAAATATTGGGTACAAGTTGTTGAGTATTCTACTGCGCCGCAGTACTATGTATATAAATAATATTGCTAGTTAGTGAAATGAATAGAGGAGATTTACCAAAAACAACCGTTCTGCCCACACAACACAAGTAAGTATACATACTTACAGATACTTACTTCACGTCATCAAGTCACCCACCTGTCTGCCAATTTTTTTTGAATTCACATCCCACTTGCCAATCACTTACTTGTCTCCTTCCTGGCTCCTCATTTTTTACAATTTTCATTCCAAGCCACTTTATTCACCATTAACTCCAAATATCACTTGTATATACTTCATTACACTACTGGAAATTAAACACAAACATAAACTACAAAAATATGTCAAGTGATCCAAGAAAAAAACATTCTCCAAACTGGAACACACAGGAAGAAGAACAACTTGCTATTTCTTGAATATCTATTAGCAAACAACCAGAATTCTCTACATCCCAGTCAGGGGGAACCTTCTATAAGAAAGTCAAAGTACACTTTAATGCTCATAGTACACTGCACTACCAAGATTTTGAACAGATTAAAATAAGGTACATGCACAGGGTAAAATATAAGACTACTTGTAGGCAAGTCATTTTTTTGTTCCTCAGACTACCTGCAGAGTAACCTCAGTAGTACTCTAGTGGCCTCTTTTTTTTTTTTTTTTCTTTGGAAGAATGCTTCAACCATGTATCCGGTATGTGAATTTTGATTATGATTTTTTCTATTCTTCTTGATAATTTTGTCAAGTAATTTTCAGGAAAAGGATAGTTTTTTAGCAAATATCTTGTGAAAAAACAATTGTATTTTATTGAGCATTGTTTGAGTTTATGAAAAAGTTTCCAGATGTTTATTTAAAAAGTTTAAATATTCATTCAATTCTTCACATTTTTTTATTTTAATATTTTTTTAATAACTTAAATTATTTCTTAATTTACTTGAGTTTACATTGTTTGAATCTTTAGATTTTTTTTATAAAATTTCAAAAAAATTCAGAATTCTTCCAAAAAAATTTAAAAATTTAAAAAAAAAATTGAATTTTTTTTATGAATTTTTTTTAAGTTTTTTTGATTTTTTGAATTTTTTGAATTTTTTTAAATTTTTTTGAGTTTTTTTTCTATTTTTTTGAATTTGTTTGAATTTTTCCTATTTTTTATAATTTTTTTGAATTTTTTGAAGTATTTTAAGTTTTCTTTGACTTTATTCAAGTTTGTAGTCTTTTCTGCATTTTTTAATTGTTTTTGATGGGTTTTATGCATGAAAGGTGGATTCTTTCTTTCTTCACCATGCAATATGGGGGGCAGACTTGCTAGCAAGTCCGCAACCTTGAACCCTAATTCATATCTTTTTCAGCACACATTGAGGTGGTGATGAAACAATCATGAAGAAATATTGAATCCACTTTGAAAACACCTTGAAACTGATTTGAATCTTCATTGAACCACAGTTGATTAATAGTTCAAAAAGTATTCACAGCAGGAAAAAAGTGTGCAGTTGATGTTGTGGTACACGCCATGCAGGTAACCTATCTTTTGGACCAATCAGCTTGTGTAGCCCAGGAAGAACAATGGGAATCATAGCACAGTAGATAGTGTTATCATGAATGTGTAATAGTGTGTTTCAAAGAACAAAGGAAAAGAGAAGCGCAGAGGAGGATTTAGGGTCTCTGCACTTGGATTTTGCAGCAAGATGTGCCACACAAAGGAAATTGTGTATTATCAAATTAGGAGTGCAAGCACTAAACATTATGGATTTGGATTTTCCAATAAATGTGTGTTATGCATTAAGGAAGGAATTGTGGCTCAAGTAAGGTCTCAAGTACATGGTTTACTGCACCACGGAAAGTGCAATAATTTACTGAAACAGGTAATGTAAGTTGCAGAGTCTAACTATTTAAGCAAATTGTCAGAACTATGTAATTAGTAATGAAGCAAGGAGAATGGGGACTCAATCACAAACTACCCAAGAGTTGAAGAGACAAGGATCAGCGCTAAAAGGTGTCAACATGGGAAGTAGTGCTGAAACAATGCATAGATACAGTCATAAGCGCACATGTGGGATATGAGTGAAAGAAGTTAATACTAGTATTAGTAGGCTTAGGGTATGTTTAGGCGCTGTATTGTTACAAGCGGTGTATTTAATTTACTAATGGATTAGTTATTTTTTTACTAATATGGTGCTAAACAAAGCACTGGGGATCTACTAGGGAACTGTATCTGGAGCGCTGAAAAATATAAAAAGGACAGTAGTGGTTAGGTAGAAAAATTATTATTCAAATCATTTGTTCTATTACAAACATTAGAGCTTCATATTATATACTCTCAAAATATATTGTGATATATAGCAATTTGTCTATTTTGTGATTACTCTTATAACAGTAAGAGATTGGATTTTTTTTTCTGTGATTAAGTATTTAAGAGTATAGTGTAGATATTCAGAGTCTTTTAGAGTTTGTGCGTCTGTGTGTGTATTTCATATAGTTTTGTGAAAAAGCGCAACACAGAGGGAATATATAGATTCAGTAGGATAAACTATTATTAGAGTTATTTTATTGCTATAATAAGGCATATTCAAAGAGAGCTCTTCAAGAGGGAGTAGCTGTGGATATTAGTGCTTATTATGAATAGAAATATCCAGTTAGTAATATTTATTTTTCCTTATCTTTTAACTCATCTCTCAACTTATAAGCTATCTTTTCAGGTATTAGTGTACACATTATTGCGCTGTCTTTAAAATAAAATTGGCAGGCGCTTCTTTTTAGAAATTGAAAAGAAGCACCAACCCATCTTGCATTGTGTCTACTGCTTATTACTTTAGAACTCTCTACAACATCTAGTGCTTTTTTTTAATTCCTGAAATGATTCCTGGTAGAATTCCAAGTGGGACTTCCTTCTGATACCTCCCTCCCCTAATTCTCTCTTATCTTCAATCTGTCTTCCATCCTACCCTTCTTGTCTTTTTTCTAACCTTACCATCTACTTACCCTTTCTACCATATCCCTTCCCTTCACTGTGAGAAAACAAATCTCCTCTCCTTCCCCCCCTCTCACTTCTCTTCTCTTTATTTCTTACACCTCCCCCTGAACCTCACTCACATTTCCCAGCCCACTGTCATTATTTAGTTTTATTTTACTTTGTATTTTTTTTCATGTTTCTTCCCTAAAAATATATTCCTTTCTCAACACTTGGCCACATTTTTTTAGTAAACACAAGCAACTCAAATTCTGAAATATGTATTTAGTTACATTATTTACCACTTGGAATGGGTTATAATTCCTCAAAATTTTATTCCTTGTTATTTCTAATTTATACATATCAATTATTCTCAAGTTTATCAAAAGTTGGCTACTTCCCAAGCCCTTGCATGCCTCCCCAACACTTTTTTCAACTCTCCCATCTCATTTCTCACCTCCCCCAGATATATTGAGGGACTGGGGAAGGCTGCAGAAGGTGAGAGAGGGGCTTTAAAGGGCTGGGAGATGGTATAAAAGCCTTTAAACCACTTTTAGAAGGCTGGCAAAGGTGAGCAAGGGTCCTTAAAGGGCTAGGAGAGGTGATAAAAGCCTCTCACCTACTACTCCCAGCCCTAATTAGTCTTTACAGCACCTCACTCACATATCCAGCCAAATTAAGGGACTGGGGAGGCTGGGGGAGGTGACAAAAGCCTCTCACTCACTTCTCCCAGACCTCCTTACTCTTTACAGAACCCCGCTCACATCTCCAGCCAAAGTAAGGGACTGGCACTACACAATATAGGGGGTGGACTTGCTAGCAAGTCCTCAACCTGAACTCAGATGGAACTCAGATGGAACTCAGACTGAACTAATACTGAACCCATACTGAACTTGTCGGCTGGTCGTCTAGAAGAAGGAGAAAATGGAAGAAGGAATGAGAGGAGGAGAAGGAGGAAAAAGGTATGGGTAATAAAAAAAATAAAATTTAATAAAATTATTTAATTTATTGAGAGAAAAACAACGATAAGTGAGCTGGGAGGTGACAACAACTTGGTTTTATTAATATTAATATTATTTTAAGTAAGAGTTCTGCGCGGCAACCAAAATAATTACTATCAGACTTAAAGCAACCTTTAAATTGTTATATAAAATTTTAATTAGATTTTTATTACTAATAAAAAGAATATAAACGTAATATAAAAATTGTATTTAAATTGTTGAGTGTATAATAAGTGATAAGGCTACAGGGGATTATCCAAGGCCCTTTTATAGGCAATGGGTCCTCTGAAGCGCTACTATATCAGTAAATACAATGATTAGAAAGGAATAAAACAAATATATCAAAAAGAGTAAATGAAACATAACAATATAGAGAAAAACATGAAACAATTAATTAAAAGCCCAATTAAGAATCCAATTTCCCCGCCATTAATCCCCAAATCAGTAAGTGACAATAGTAAATAACTAAACAAGAGTGGAAACATAGGAACTATGAGAAATATAATTCCCAACAGATGGTCCATCCTGATTAGAGAACATTTTAAGTGAAACAAAAAAGTAATTTGACGCAACAAAACAATTAATTAATCTCAATTTAGTTCAAATTAAATTATTTGTTTTTTTCTAACACAATTAAGGGTCAAAAGAAGCGTCCTTAATAATTGTTTGGTGTCATATGAGAGGTATTAGTTAATATATAAATTTAAGTAATTAATTTAAATATATTATAAATCAAATTTACACTTGTAATTATAATATATGGTTTTTAATTAATTAAATATAAATTGATAATTATTAAATATATAAAAATGCGCCATTATTTGTAGAATATATTATATTATGCCCAATTTAATTGTATATAAAAATATATATAACCAATAAGTTTAATGTAACATTTGTATATAATAAAATTCTTATATAATTTCATTATGTAATAAAATATTAAGTTATATTCATTAAATACAAGTTTTACCCACTCTTTAAGGTTTTATAATTTATATATCATTTACTGGACTCCTGGAATAGCCTGGCTGACACTCCCTCACTCTAAAAAAAACAATAAAAAAATGCTAAGATTTTTTCTTTTTGTATTTTTTCAACAGAGCAGGCAGATTTGAAATTTCTTTGCCAGGTATCCATGCATCATGTTCAGATGATTTGTTCTTATATCTCAATAAATATTCAGTACCTCTTTCAGAAGTGATAATTCTATCATTGAGAATTTTATCAATTTCTGCTGTTTCTGTGACTTCCTGAGGGTTCTTCTTAGGTCTTCCTCTTCTTTTTGGAAATAAGTCACTGTTGGAAGTATAAGGTTTAAGCAAAGAAATGGGAAAGACAGGATGTTTCCTATCATATGGAGAATACAATACAACTTCTACTGCATTATCACCAACCATTCTTTTAACAACAAATGGTCCTACAAAAGGATCTTTTAATTTGTGGTTACCTTGTAAATTGAAATGGACAGTAGAGATCAACACTTCATCACCCTTGTTAAATGTGTATTCTTTATGGGATTTATCCCATCTTTTCTTTTCATATTCAAATGCTTTATCAATACAACTCTGAGCATGTTTTCTGCATAGCTGTTGCATTTGCATAAAAGATTTTACACCAGGATGTAGTTCCAACTTAGGTAATTTATTATTGAGAATCTGAGCAGGAGTGTTTGGGACACAACCTAACCAAAGCTCAAAAGGCTTTTTCTCAGTGACAGAATGAACAGTGCTATTATATGCAAATTCAAGACCAGGCAAAAGAGTGACCCAATCATGAGTAAATCTGTCATTATCTTTATATTCTAAACCAAAGGCACAATACCTTCTAATCATATCTTCCAGAGTTTGAATCATTCTTTCAGCTAGACCATCAGTCTGAGGATGGTGAGCTGTAGATAATTTTAACTCACAGCCACAAATATCCATCAAAGAGGTCCAAAACTCAGAAGTGAATTTTGGATCCCTATCAGAGATAATGGCTTTTGGAAAACCAATAATATTAAACATGTAAGACCACCATAAGAAAGCTAATTCTTTGGTGGATACATCTTTGTGGGTTGGAATAAATTTGCACATTTTTGTGAATCTATCAACTATTACCCAACAAGAGTTAAAGCTGTCTTTACCTGCAACAGGAAGACCAGTGAAAAAATCCATATTAATGATTTGCCAGGGAGCACTAGGTGCTTCAATATGTTGTAATAACCCTGCTCTCTTGCCTGTTAACTTTTTAGATTTTTGGCAGGAATCACAAGATTCAACATATAATTTTGTGTCTTCAGACATATTAGCCCACCATGCAGTGTTTTTGATTCTAATCAATGTTTTTTCAAGATCAAAATGACCAGCTAATATGTCATCATGACAAAGTTTGAGGATAGTTTCTTTCATTGAAGGAGGAATAACAATTACATTGGTAAGCTTCCTTCTATAATAAATATAACCATCTTCAATAGAAAACTTTCCTTTATTTAAAGCATTTTGGTATTTTGCAGGAAGAGTTTTTATTAATGCTTGAATTGAAGCATTCTTAGGATCATTCAAAATAGTGACTAATTTATTTAAGTCAGAATCTTTATCATATGAATCCAGTATTAACTGTAATAACTCTTCTTCCATGTCAACTATAAATATACCATGTATATGAACAGTGTCATCTTCAGGTACATAAGCAGGATTGGAGTCATTATTTGGCAGAGGCAATCTGGAGAGCATATCAACATTAGAGTGAACATTTCCAGCTCTGTGGATAATAGTCATCCTTCCTCTGTATTCCTGAACAGCAAGTTGCCACCTGAACATATGTCTGTTAGGTGTTTTGAGGTTCAAGAGAGATTTCACCGCACTACAGTCAGTTACCAACTCAAATTTTTGGTCATCCAAGTAGTAATGAAGTTTCTCAAGAGCCCAAACAACTGCTAAGCACTCCAATTGAGTGGCACCATATTTCAATTCACTATTTCTTAAGGTTCTTGAAATATAACAAATTACAACCTCTGAGGATTTATCATTAATAATTTGCTTTTGGTGAAGGGCAGCACCCAGACCAATAAAGCTAGCATCTGTATAAAGTACAAATGGCTTGTTAAAATCTGGAAGAGCCAATATAGGGGCTGACATTAAGCAATTTTTCAATGTATTAAAAGCTTTTTGACAGTCATCATTCCAGAGAAAAGCAACATCTTTTCTGGTTAGTTTTGTAAGAGGCAAGGCTATGACCTGATAATTTTTAATATATTGTCTATAATAGCCACACATACCTAAAAAACTTTGTATTTCTTTTACAGAAGTTGGTGCTTTCACATTTTGAATGGCAGCAACTTTATTATGGTCCACACAAATTTGTAAGCCTGACACAACATGGCCAAGGACTTTCAAAGATTGAAAACCAAATTTACACTTTTTTAAAGATAAGGTCATATTGATTTCATCCATTTTTTGGAAAACTCTATTTAAATGAATCATATGTTCATCAAAAGTTTTAGAAAAAACAATAATATCATCAATATAAACCATGAGCCAACCTTCAATAATTTCTTGATGGAAAGTGTTATCCATGACTTTTTGGAAAACTGAAGGAGCATTTTTAGGGCCAAATGGCATCCTAACATACTTATATATTCCCATATGAGTAGCAATAAGCAAAAAATTTTGAGAATTTTTCTCAACTGGAACTTGATGATAACCTTTATTACCATCCAGACAACTAATAAATTTTGCACCTTGCAAGGTAGCATGTATTGAATTAATTCTGGGTAAAGGATAAATATCATCAACAGTATAAGTATTTAAAGCTCTGTAATCTCCACATAATCTAGCCTTATCTTTTTCATAAGAAATTAAGACTGGGGAGATTACACAATATTTGGGGGTGACATCCACTTTCTCAATGATATTCATTTTCAATAATGTTTCAATATTATCTTCAATATCTTTTCTTTTTGATGGAGAAGCAGGATATGGTTTTTTCTTAAGGGAAGGAGGAATATCACTCAAATTACAGGATAAGGTAATTTTCATCTCTTCCTGAACAATTCCCAAGACATGAGAACCATGAGCAAAAGCCATAGGGAAAGAGGTAATAGAGGCAACAATAGAATCCTTTTGTTCATTAGTCAAATGATCACCAAAAGAAGCGGTATTTATTTCATGTAATAAATCATCCATTTCAGTTGTTGTTCTACCTTTACATTGGGTCAGTGAGTTACAAGATTTCAACAAATGCCCAGAAGGTTTAGGAGAAGAAATTTTGAATTTTCTTTTCCCATTCATTCCTAAGGTAAAGCAATTATTTGCTGGGTCCAGTTTCACACCAAACATGGTTAAAATATCATTTCCCATAATAAACCAATTGCTCAAATTATCATTCTTCATGACAACAAACTCACAAATAGCTCTGACAAAACCACCATTATATTTGAAGAATACAGAGGTTTTGTATTTGCCAATAGGAAATAAGGTAGAACCATACCCTCTCCATTTTTCAGAAGTTATAGGCAATAATTTACTCAAATATTCCTTATCCACTGAAGCCAAAGCTTTTTCAGATACCACACTTCCTCCAGCACCAGAATCAAGAACTACATCAACATTTTTACCATTAATGATAACAGGTGCCTTTAAAGGGGATATAGGAATAGAATTGTTAGCAATATCTTTAATTATCTCAGCATTTTCTACTGAAGATAAATTCAATACACAATCTTCAGATATATTATTTAAATAATGGACATCATGTTCCAACATTAAAACATCTTTAACAGATTCATTGTCATAGGAGATATTACTTTCACAGTCACTGGAAGAATTATTGACATAAAGTTCAAGTTCATCAGTGTCTTCATTTTGTTCAACAAGATGAATTTTCTTGTCACAAACATGACCCTTCTGCCACGGTTTGTTACATTTATAACAAGTATTTGTTGCATATTTTTTAGGTGCAACTGGGGCAGAGGGTTTACCAGATTTTTCTGGGAGCTTTATAGAAGGTTTATTCTGATCATTATAAGATTTACTAAGGTAATTCTTTGGTTCATATCTATGGTTGAGTAGTAACTCATTACAGATATTAATGAAAGAAGAATTTTCCCTTACATGCTCAGTTCTAGCAACAATCAAATCCCTAAGAGAATTTGGTAATTTATACAAGATTTTATCTCTCCAAATATCATAATCCATCTTTGGATCAATTGCTCTAAGGATTTTAGTTATTTTCATCAGAAAAGCAATGGGCTTTTCAACAGAGGAGGATACATATCTAGTATTCTCATACAGTCTTTGCTGAGCTAACCTGAATTTTGAACCACCAAACTGATTCTCAATCAAGGATTTCCAATCATTCCATGTATAATGATTGTTATCTAAGAGGACAGATTCATACCACATCAAGGCTACATTGGAAAATAAAGAAATTAGCTTAGAAACAATTTCCTCATCAGGTAGTTTATAAGATCTCTTTAAATTATCAATTCTTTGGATAAAGTGTTGCCAATCAGAGGAAGAATCACCATCAAAGGTAGGATATTGGTCTAACTTAGGCCAATTTTTCTGACTACTGGGATGGTCCACTTTTTGATTTGAATTATTCATTAGTAATAATTCCTGAAGTTTAGCCAGGTGTTCAGAAATTTCATTATTTACAGAACTAGCTGGTGCATGACCATCACAAGATTTTTTGCTAGTGGCAAAAGATTTTACAGACTCATTGTCAGTTTGTTTAATGGTTGAAATATGAGGAAGAAAGGATGAAGTTTGTTCAGGTTTTTTCCCTTTATTTTTATGCAGCTTACTGGCAGAAATCTCATTTAAATCATTATTGATGGTTAAGGTTGAGAACTTTTCTTGTAGGTCAGACACATAGTTTCTTATTCTTGGAATTTCAGACATCTGGTCATTCACTTTTGCAAGAGATAGAACATTTCTGTCCTCAGAAACTGAGTGTTTGGTACTTAGTGCATGGAAGTCATTTTTTAGTTTCTTCAACTCATTTTGTAGAGATTTTATTTCATTTTTGAATGAATAATTTTCCTCAATAAGGGGTTTCAATTCACTCAATGTTTTATGCAGACTGATATTTCTATCTGAGATAGCTCTATGGTCACTTCTTATTTGTTTTTGTTGACTAAGAACAATATTTAAGGTTTCTTTGATTTTTAAATAAGCTGTATCTTGTACAGAAGAACTCACTCTACATTGCAAGTGTAAATTATTTAATCTATCATTTTCATGGATTAACACATCTCTCACATGTTTGTCTTTCACAATATTAAAATCAAGGGTATCTTTCAAAATTTCCTCAGAAGTTTTTTCAATTAAGTTATAGATTTCAGGGGGAACAGAATCATTTTTAATTGCAAGAGAAGGATTAATTAAAGATGTAGAAGTTAAATGTAAAGGTTCATCAAATGACAATTTGCTAATTACATCAATAGGGCTACTAGTTACAGGAAGCTGTCTTTTAACAGGTTTAACTGTTCTTTCACCATGTTCAATAATATTACCTGCAGAAGAAGATTTATTAGAAAACATTCCCAAGTGACTATCAACCAAATTACTTACCATGGCAGAGGAGGAAATTTCCCCTGGGACTGGGTTTGGGATTGTGCTTGGGCCTTCTTTCTCCTGCTTTGTTGGTAGGGATGAGGAGGTGGATGGAAATTGGGTGTTCTGGATGGGCCAGGCTGATGATGAGGAGGGTGTTGCACATTCTGTTGGTAGTGACTCATTAGATAATCCCATTTCCATTGCTCTACTTCCATAGTACTTGGATTTTGGATGGTTGAGCTGGGTGGCTGTGAAGGTTGAGCCTGAAGTTGAAGCTGATTGGGAGGCAATTGAGGAGGGGCCTGGGCCTGAATCTGGTTCCTGAGTTCTTGGACCTGATCCCACAATGTGTCTACCTTTGCTTTGTACGTCATATTTTCTGTCTTCAACTCTTTTATATGACTGGAGAGGTTGCTGATTTGTTGTGGCAGAGGAAGCTTTTTTATTTTGAAGCCTTTTGGAAGACCTTCTTGAGGCACTAGAGGCTTTACTTCCTTCTGTGGTACTGGGGGAAGGGGGTTTGGTTTGTTTGCATTTCCTGTCATTTCCACATCCTGTAGTATGAGAATTCTTTGTGTTAGCATAAGATTTTTTATGACCAACTTTAGAAGAACTTACAGTGTCAGCATCATAGTCAATTTCTATCTCATCCACTTGCATGTTATCCATTTTTTCTGTCAAATTGTTGGACATACTAGTGGGAAGATTAATATTTTACTTTGTACTTTAAAAAAAATAATCAAAGTCAGTCAATAATTTGCTCCAAATAATATAAAAAAAAAATTTTTTAATTAATTAAATTATAGAAAAAATAACTTTCAATATAAAGTAATAATTTAAAAAATTAATTTTTTAAAAAAAATGGATTGCAAGTTTAAATTGGGAATAACAAGTAAGTTAATTCAACCAATTAATTACCAATATTAATTATGGCAATATATTGGGACTAAGCACAATGTACTTTTAAGTCAACCAAAAATTAACAATAATTAATAATAAAAAAAAAATTAAATTAATAATTCAATTTGTATTAATAATAATGTTAATTCTTCTAGGACTAAGAGGATTTAACACTCTATAATGGTCAACTAGGAAAAAAAAAAATTTTTAAAATTGAACACTTACACTCAGTGAATCAGCAATTAAGCCACAATCACTGTTATTGCAATAAAAATATAGTATTATGAGTGAGAGGCACAAAGGTGAACTTACTATAGTGATCGAAAAATCACTTCAAAATAATATAAAAATTAATACTATATAAACCTAATATGTCGAACCCAAGTTCGAAACACAGTCGCGGCAAAAGTTTCGTTTTGCTAGGTGGTCCGTGCGTTTTGTCGTTCGTCGCCAGGCTTCGATCGTCGTCGTCGTTTGGAAAGGTCCTCAGTTGTCGGCTGGTCGTCTAGAAGAAGGAGAAAATGGAAGAAGGAATGAGAGGAGGAGAAGGAGGAAAAAGGTATGGGTAATAAAAAAAATAAAATTTAATAAAATTATTTAATTTATTGAGAGAAAAACAACGATAAGTGAGCTGGGAGGTGACAACAACTTGGTTTTATTAATATTAATATTATTTTAAGTAAGAGTTCTGCGCGGCAACCAAAATAATTACTATCAGACTTAAAGCAACCTTTAAATTGTTATATAAAATTTTAATTAGATTTTTATTACTAATAAAAAGAATATAAACGTAATATAAAAATTGTATTTAAATTGTTGAGTGTATAATAAGTGATAAGGCTACAGGGGATTATCCAAGGCCCTTTTATAGGCAATGGGTCCTCTGAAGCGCTACTATATCAGTAAATACAATGATTAGAAAGGAATAAAACAAATATATCAAAAAGAGTAAATGAAACATAACAATATAGAGAAAAACATGAAACAATTAATTAAAAGCCCAATTAAGAATCCAATTTCCCCGCCATTAATCCCCAAATCAGTAAGTGACAATAGTAAATAACTAAACAAGAGTGGAAACATAGGAACTATGAGAAATATAATTCCCAACAGATGGTCCATCCTGATTAGAGAACATTTTAAGTGAAACAAAAAAGTAATTTGACGCAACAAAACAATTAATTAATCTCAATTTAGTTCAAATTAAATTATTTGTTTTTTTCTAACACAATTAAGGGTCAAAAGAAGCGTCCTTAATAATTGTTTGGTGTCATATGAGAGGTATTAGTTAATATATAAATTTAAGTAATTAATTTAAATATATTATAAATCAAATTTACACTTGTAATTATAATATATGGTTTTTAATTAATTAAATATAAATTGATAATTATTAAATATATAAAAATGCGCCATTATTTGTAGAATATATTATATTATGCCCAATTTAATTGTATATAAAAATATATATAACCAATAAGTTTAATGTAACATTTGTATATAATAAAATTCTTATATAATTTCATTATGTAATAAAATATTAAGTTATATTCATTAAATACAAGTTTTACCCACTCTTTAAGGTTTTATAATTTATATATCATTTACTGGACTCCTGGAATAGCCTGGCTGACAGAACTCTACTTGAACACCCACCTAAAACTGTTCTGCTGAGTGGTGTTCATCCCTGATTGTATGGTTCCTTTATCAATAGCTCAATGTGTGTTCAATCTTTGGTGAGTTTGGGCCTAAGGTTGCAGACTCGCTAGCAAGTCCACCCCCCATATTGTGTGGTGTATTTTGTAATATTTTATTAAAATTTTTAAAAATAATAATTTCATAAACTTAAAAGATGTTTAATTCTTCAAAGGAACTTTTAAATGGGGTAAGATGATATATTGATTAAAAAATATTTCTGGGATGTCAAAAAATGAACTAAATAAATTTGAATATTGAAAAGAATTGATAATTTCATATACATTAAATTCTTAGCAAAATTATTCATTTTAATTACAATATTTTTTTTAAAAATTCTGGTGAATAATTATTATAAAATATGTGCAATTAAAATAGTCTTAATGCATTTCGTAAGAGATTTATAAATATTTGTGACAAACAACTGAAAAATAATGTGGGCATCTGATAGCAGTTGCCAATCCCTATTTTTGTTTTGATTCAGTTCTAGCTCATCTGTAATCACTATGAAATATAGGGGGTGGACTTGCTAGCAAGTCCCCAACCTGAACTCAGATGGAGCTCAGATGGAACTCATACTGAACTCATACTGAACCCATACTGAACTCTACTTGAACACCCACCTAAAACTGTTCTGCTGAGTGGTTTTCATCCCTAATTTTATGGCTCTTTTGTCAATAGCTCAATGTGTGTTCAATCTGTGGTGAGTTTGGGTCCAATGTTGCGGACTTGCTAGCAAGTGCACCCCCCATATTTTGTGGTGAATTTATCTGAGAAGACTGCACACTGAACACTGAGCATGCCAGCTTGCATGAGATCAAATCTGAATTATTCTTGAATCAAAAATTGATTGAGGGATTGGCACCTTCTAGTAGGTACCAGGTGTTTTTTTGTGGTGAAGTTGCTAATGAGAGACTTAACTTTTAATGCCAATATTTTTCACTAAATTTGAATGAGGTAGAACCATCAATTGAGCTCTGGAAAAAGTTTTTTCTATTTTAATTGTGGATGAAAACTTATCTTACCCTGAAAAATTACCTTGAAAATTAATTTTTGGTTATAAAAATATATTTTAACTCTTAAATCTAATATGAATTGCATATATTAGTTAAGCCTATTTTTTATCACCAGAAAAATAATTTGGCTCCTGCTAGGAGGTCCTGTTTATTGACTGAAGTACAGAATCCTGTTATTGGTAGAAAACTTCCAGCATGTGAAATCAATTTATTTTCCAGATTAATTGTGTTATATTATACAGAAAATTCAATATAAATGATGAGTTAAAAAAACCTTTTTATCATGTGCATGAAAATAGAGAATATTTTTTTTTACATTACTTTGCTCTTCAGTTCTGAAAATTAAAATGGTGTTATAAATATGAGGGGCTTTTTTGGTTTAAAATTTCAGTCTTTTTAACCTTCTTTCATTTCAACAGACAAAATAACCCTCAAAGAAATTTATTAGTGTGTATCAAAGCTACAAATCTTCCATATTAAAATACCTCTTTTTTCCACCAAATTGACATTGCAGATGGGTGGGAGAAGGAAGGTTTTCAGCCAGGCTACTAGACTTAAACAGTAAATAATTAATTATTTACTAGAGTAGAGATACACCTTTACCTCTCATTTAATTAATTATACTTACTTGATAAATTACTTATACAATTTTAACTAATTAATAAGTATAAATAAGTAAAGATATAATTCTATTGTGTTCTCATATTTTTTATTCTTAGACAGTGTCCTCATGACAGCTGAAAAGAAACATAAAAATAGTAAAAAATTAAATCAAATATTTTTATTTTTACTTTGACATTTACAGAAATTTAAAATAAATCAAACAAAATGGAAATATACAGAGAAATACTGTATATGGGTACATTCTTTATAGAACAACTTTAAAAATTTGAAATGTCTATCTGTTGAATTTTTCTTTCTCTGATACTCATGTATATAGAATTTTTTTCCATAGCTTCTCTCCTTTTTTGCCTATATAAGGCCTCTCAATCTGGCTGTTTTCTTTCATTCCATTCTTTCTTTACAGATTTATTTTATATACACAAATCACATCTATTACTACTGCTACTACCTTAGTATTTACATCTTTGTACTTCTAAGCTTTTAAAGTAGCAATAATAATAATTCTTTACCTTTTCATTGAGTATTAAAATATAAAAGAAAAAATGATGTACCTCTTTTGAAATCTTGAGTTTTCCTTACCTTTAATTGCTGTTGGACCACTGTAAAATCTTCTAGACCAAAAGCACCCCTTGAAAAAGATGGTGCAAAAGACCCTCCTTATATATTGCAGAGGAGTCCTACTTGCACCAACTCCAGAACACTCAACAGTTTAGCCACAACTCCTGTGGTAAATATGTCTGATCCCCAATGTAATGATGGGTAAATGAATAGGAGATAACTGGCCCATCATTACTCTGAAGGTGGAAACAAATTAGTTAGCAAAAAAAACTAAAAGGCAATGTGTAAATAAATTACCTTGAAGAATAAGGAGAAGCTGAAAAAATGAGAAATTAGTAAAAAAAAAAACTAAAATTTTATGTGGAAATTACTTACATTAAAAAATAATGAGAAGCCAAAAAAAATTGAAAATTAGTAAATTTAAAAAATGGAGAAACTGAGTGGTTTTCCATTTTAATATATTAATTTGTCAATACAAGATAGTTTACAACAAGCAAGAACCCCTCCTTAAAGCAAGCCCTTTCTTGAGGAACATTTTTGTACTGAAAAATTAATATACTAAAATGGAGAACCACTTGGCTTCTCCTTTTTTTTAATTTACAAATTTCTATTTTTTTTGGCTTCTCCATATTTTTCAAGGCAAGTAATTTCAAAATTAAATTTTAGTTTTTTTTTACTGATTTCTCAATTGTTTTTCCACTTCTCCTTATTTCTTAATGTAAATAATTTCCTCATTACATTTTAGTTTTTTTTACTAACTAATTTGTTTCAGCCTTCAGTGTAATGATGGGCCAATTATCCCCTATTCATTTGCCCATCATTACATTGGGGATGAGACATATTTACCATGGGAGTTGTAGCTAAACAGTTGAGCTTTCTAGAGTTGGTACAAGTAGGACCCCTCTGCAATATATAAGGAGGGCTTTTTGCACCATCTTCCTTCTCCCAGACATCTGCTATGTAAATTATTACTTCACTTTATCTTTTCACAATATTCCTTCTCCCAGAAATTTGAAATGGACTATATTATTTCACTTTTTCTTTGAGCCCTATTCCTTCTCCCATAGACTACTTAGAATCTGCTAAAATTTTTGTATTAAATTAAATTTGTATGTGTTTTTATAAATAAGGCATCATAATTATAAGTTTTCTCATGAAAAAATTATGAAAGTGGCCATTTAAATAAAGAGGTATGCACCATTTTCTCTCAATCAATTTTTTTTATTCATCCATTTTAATCACCATCCATATTCAAGCTAATCAATTTTTTTTGTATATATGTATAATATAGAAATTTCCAATCATTTTAAAATGTAGTAAAAAAATGTAAGTAATATTTTGTTACACTTTATTCATTATACTAATTTTTTATTACAGGTCAAATAAAAATTAAAAAATAACCAACTTAAGACCTATTACCATTCATCTACTGCTTTTTTATATCATCCTTCATTTTATTCAATATATCTTGTTCAATTATCATTACTCTCCTCATATAGGCTAAAAGCTACTTACTTACAACACAATTTAATCTTCTCCCTCATCCATTCCTCTAGAAGTCCAGTTGTGAATTTTCAACTCTTCACATAATTGGAAATGGATCAAGGAGTTATGCAAATCTTGACTTCTCTGCATATATTCAGTAATGCTGTTGAACAATGTGGGATCATGATGTGTTTGCACTATTTGAATTGATATGTTTTCAGAATTTGATAGGTAAGGATCAGTACTTGATTTTGACTGGATGATCATGTTGTGTAATATTACACAACACTTCATTACCTCTTTCACAGTTTCTATTGTTCATAGTTGACATGGTTGTTGAATGATACCCCATCAGATGCATAATACTCCAAATGCTTGCTCAATGTCTTTTTGTGAAGCTTCTTGTAGTTTGGCATAGTATTGAATTGCTTTGTCTTGTGGGTGTGGTATAGTCTTGACCAGTGCTGACCAAGGTGGATACATGCCTTCTGCAAGGTAATAAGCATTTTTGTATGTGTGATTGTTTATTTTGAATTGCATTTCATCTTGAGTACCAGTCAATAGTTTGTCAAAGATGTTGCTTTGATAGAGAACATTGATGTCATTTAGAGCACCTCAAGTTCCAAAAAAAAAATGCCAAAGTGTAGGTTCTTGCTGGCAACAGCTTCCAATACAATTGTTGGTGTACCCTCTTTCCCTTGAAATTGGATAGCCCAAGCATCTGGACAATTTTTCCACTCCCAGTGCAATCCATTGATTGATCCAAGACAGCCAGGAAATTCACACTCTTCATACTCCTTCAAAATAACTTTTTTTTCTGCTGAATTAGGTTCTTGTAGGTGTTCCTCTTCATATATACTGATTATATCTTTTATGAAATGCTTGAGTGCTCTGAGGGCAGTTGTTTTACCAATACATACATACTTATCAGTGCTATCAGCCAAGATCCCAAAAGCAAGTCGCTGTAAAGCAGATGTCATGTTTTGATGTGATGATAAGCTTAATTGACCATAAAATTCCTAAAAATGTTAAGTTAATTAATTTGTGATTAGTGTGAATGATAAAATACCTATATTACCTTTTTCCATAACCAAAAAGAGTTATGTCTTTGTAAGTCATCACAAATCTTGTTAAACGATTCCCTGGTCATAAAGAAATGACACTCAAACATGCTATTGTTGTATGTACAGATGAGGTTAAAGTAGTCATTCATCACTCTTTGATGGCCTTCTAGACAATTTTTAATTGAGTCTTTCTTTTTTTGGTCTTGATCTAGTTGTGTTTTGATTGTTGAAGAGATATGAAATGATATAGTCTCCTTCTTCCACTTCAAGTAATTTGTCAACTATGTTAAAAGCCATGAGAAGGAAAAAAAAATAATTGAGTTTTAATGAATAGGTGCCAAAATGTGATGATTGAATATTAACTAAATGCAGTGCATGGTAAAAGATACTGCATTGGGTGGTTGAATATGGCAATTCATTATGAAATGACCCAAGTAACATGCAATTATATACTTATTTTTTACCGGCACGGTGGTAGATGCCCTTACACACATATTACACAACGTTTACAACAAAAATAATTAAATTTTAACGTTAAATTATAAGAATAATGAGAGTGAGAAAGTGATACTACTAACTTAATTGAGAGAATTATACTATCAACTTCTTGAGCGAGTGATACAGCTAAATTGAAAAACGTTGGTGTAGCATTTCAAAAATTTTGTTCAACATACCCAGCATTTTTGGCGGGCAATAGGCTCCCGAGATGAAATAATGAGGGAAAATTCTGGTTAAGTTGGGCAGAAGTGTGGAAAGCTCCACCAGCCATTTTCAATGTAGCTGTACTGCTAGAGATACTGCTAACTGATTCAAGTAAATGATACTGCTGACTTGCTTGAGTGAACAATACTGCTAGTACATAAAAAATGTATGAAAATACAATATGTAGGTGAGGTTTTAAAGCAGAAATAAAGAGATAAAAACAAAGTTTGACTTAAAAAAATGGAATATACTTTGTCTTTTCCAAAGATAGTATATGGCTGATGTGTATGATGTGTCCGACTAGCCATTTCCAAATTATAAATACAAGCTATGTACTTTACATACTACAGACCAACCCTGACAGCTATATCTTACTTTGTTCTTTCGCGGCTACTTCACATTCTTGCTTTCTTGCTGAACCTTTTCTCACAGCGGATATCAGAAATTAGGATTGAAAGTTGGATTATAAAAGTGAGGAGGTGGATGGATTATTATCATTCAATTCTGAGTCTCTATTATCATTGAGCTTCACTAACGGATGAGGTTTCGCAATTTTCCTATTTAATAATTTTAATGTCTGGGGTCAACTGTAAGTATAGTACTGAGTAATTTTCTGATGATGCAATCCCTCAGCTTGACTCTACAACATACATGTATCCTCATACTTTACTTTGGTGTCGCGTTGACATTGGAAAATTTCTTTGCATGTTTTCTAGGAAGCAACGTGATCTAAGTACAAAAAATAGAAAGAAAGTTAGAAGGATAACAAACTATTCAAAAGACCTAAATACCTGCTTTTTTATTTCTATTTTTTGGTATTTTATAAAGCCATTTGTGGTATATGTTTGATAGAAACTGGAAAATTTAAATCTTGCTGCTTTGTCTTGAGTATTATTTCTTCCGACTTCCTTGTATATATGTATGTACAGCCAGATCCGAAAACATAGAGACGAAAATGAAAAAATTTCGTAAATTTATTGACAGCCAAAAAGTTGAACTCCAGTATTTATTTATTTATTTTATTTTTTTTATTTTTTTTTTTTGACCGCTTCAGTTCATTTTCTGACAGTCGGGTTGACTTCTCTTTAAACCTAGATAATGAAGAAGGGCTAAACAACAGAGAAAAAATCAACCCAATCGCCACTTAATGAATTGAAGATGTCAAAAATAAATAAAAAAATGCAAAAATAAAAATAAAAATAAAAAAAATACTACAGCTCAACTTTTGGAATGTCAATAATAAATTTTCAAAAAATTTCTTTTGTTTCACGATTTTCGGATCTAGCTGTAATACACACGCATATAACTTCAATTTCTATCCTTCTCCTGTTAACCAAGTGCATAATATATAGCGCATGCATATATATATATATATATATATATATATTATAAATACATTATGTTCCTGCTGCTAAAATAGAAAAGAAAAAATATTTATTTTGTGGGGTTAACCCCGCGTCTGCGTAATACACGTTTACTTGTTTACTACCATTTCAAACAACTAAACAGAAAACACAAACGAATAGTGGTATATAGTCACTCTCCCTACCTAAACACATACTTATATCGATCCCTACGGGTGAGCTATCAATAAAACAAAATTGACCGCAACGCCTTCATTACTTACTCGACTATAATTATGCGCACATATCTTACCACGTACTTGCTACACTCTAATCACCCATCAATTGTGGTAAAAGTTTATACTCGCTTAGGAACACCAACATGCTTCCAAATACATATTTGTTGACAATATTGAAAAACAAAACTCAATATTTGCGGCAAAAATCTAAAACCAACTTCATAAGCATATATCATAACTAGTAAGATTTATAATTGGTAGGAACATTCAAAACATTCTTTAGATGTATAGCAGAACATTATGGTTTGCTTTATGACATAAAATTATGAGACGGAGCCCGACTAATTTCAATTATGTATATCAACATATCTCCCATCGAGGATTACCATACAAGTAAACAGATACCAACTTTACTACCGAAGGTGATCGGTGGAGCAGGGATCAATGAGACCAATAGTATTAGTGAAATGAATAATCATACGTAGTGCCTCCAAAGAGGTAACTTGAAGAGTAGGAAGCATAAGTGAAGATGAATTAACGACTTGCACTTCAGCAAGGATCCATCGCATAAATAAAATAATATTTTTAAAAAAGAAAAAAGAAAATTGAGCCACCATTGTCATATGTAGGTTGACTCTCGAATTATTTATTCGTTGATGTTGATAGGCTAAGAAGATATGCGAGAAAAATATGGATAGGCAGATATACTTGGCGATCATTGCGGTTTGTCAGTCTTGAGAAATTTCTTGAGCAATATGGATGCAAACGGGCGTGATAGCGACGGGTTAGCATAGCTATCTTACAACGCCTACGATAGTTGTGAAGGCAACTCAGTCCGACGAGATAGAGATTCATATAGAAACCTTAGTCTTGATGTTTTGGAATGGAATATTATACTTGAAACAATGAAAATTTCTATACAATCTATAACAAGTTATTTGGCTTTGACTCCAACAATGGGTCAAGTGAGGCCATTGTAAGCAAAGGTGAAATAATTCCATTGGAGGTGGGGGTGGAACTCGTAGAATTTAGCGGTTCTCCCGAAATCGCCATCGGACTTCTATCCCGAGGTCCCGTACTTGTGGGGCTTTGACGGGGACAAGCAGGTAACTGAGGTGGGGGATGAGTTCCTTTTGAAAGTAAATCTAGACCTATTGAGCCATGACCTCCAGAATGTTGATAATGATATCTTAGGCCATTGACGCTAGAAGAAAGTTGAGCAAACAGTGATTAGTGGAACTATTGGAAAAAGGAACAAAAACAAAGGTGGAAGACTTTTTATATCGTTTGCCACATGCATCGTGATGGCAAACAAATAGCTTTAATTCTTCGTCCGGCAAAAGTGAGCCCTAATGTTATGCAAGTAAAGATTCAAATAAGACCAAGCTACACAACATATAAATATTAGATATATACTCGGAAAGATGTATACAAACCTGATTTGAATGTCCGTGAGCCTTGTGGTATTTAAGACCATTTTGCTGTTTGTAGGCTTTGTCACAGCCTTCGACAGTACATTTGAATGGTTTTTCAGAAGGTGAGACCCAGGATCGAGGCTGACGACCACTGGATGTAAGACTGGCAGTTGAATCTAGGTTGGGGCGCTTTTTGGAGAAAGGAGCCTTTCCCTGTGAAGTGAATGTTGAACTATTAGCTGGAAGACTGAGCATCGAAGGGTCGATACCAATAGTGTCGTTTGAGTTGGTTGAGGTAAATAAGTTTGTTGACGAATCATGCCTAGCTTGAAGTAAGCTAGGAGGAATACAAGTCAGAGTATTCTGGCTGTTATGCTCTCCTAAAAATTCGAGGAATTTATTTCTAAATCCCGTAGATGCTTGAGGGCGTGAGGATGAACTTGCAGGTGATAATACATTCCTCGAACCTTTATCTGATGAAATAACGCCTGGTGAATTAAATCCTTTACTAAATTGATGCAAAATATTCGAAATACATGTGATTGATGCTTCATCGGTTGAATCCACATCCATTTTGTCAACTGAATCTTCTTCGGGAAGAGGGGTATGGGGTGTTGATGATTCGGGCGATGATGCTATTGAGCCCAGATTGTGTGAGCTACCAGTGGTAGAAGAGGGTGAAAATTTCCTATGATTTAGGTTGGCAGCAGTTTGACGATTTGAAGACAATGATGGATTTCCATCACGTTGGTGTGAAGTAGCAGATAATAGAGACGATTTGGTTGACTGAATGGGTGAACTGGGTGCGCTGCGTGTACCTTGGGAGCTCCATTCCTCCTCGTCATCAAACGTTCCATTACCGATGCCTGGCGCGTATAATTCGTCATCAGAAGAGTTTTGGCGAGATCCATGAAATTGCGCTAACCGTCCGTCTTCAAATCCATCACCTCCTATGATTTCACCAGCCCGACAGTGTTGTTCTTCGAAATGCTCAAGAAGACCATGAAGGTCTTCGAGCTCGACTTCACAGCAGACAAAGTTTTTACAAAATTGGGATTCCATTTTTCCAAAAGAGTTGGCAGCTTTAAAGCTTGCAGGATGAAATCCTGAAGGAAGATGACCCAATGAAAATTCAGCATCAAGCGAGGCCGAATTGACGCCAAAATTGTGACTTGATGGAGGAGAAATACGCATTGATGACGGGGAAGAGGAGAGGAGATGATTGGCATGATGATGTGTAAAATTAGGATGTAAACTGAAATTAGAAAATGGGGAAGAGCGAAAAGAGGCAGAACAAGAGTTATCGGACATTTTGGAGGACAAAATAAAAATGGAGATATCTCAGAGACGATGATGATGAAAAAAAAAAGAAGGATATTAGATAGAAATAAGAAATGGTTGGATGAGAGAAGCAAAGAAATAAACAACAGAAGATGTGTAAGCGAAGAAGATCAAGAAGGGGAAGAAGTAGACCCAGTTATATGAACCAATAAGAAGAAAAAGGAGAACAACAAGAACGCTAAATATTGTATACGATAGACAAACAGCCTAGCGCTAAAGGAAGACCCAAGACAAATAATTCACCAATCAGAAAGTGATCTATTCGGCCGCAAAAGTAACAGTTAATATTTTGAGATTTATAAAGTCATATAAAATAACACCAGTCACAACACGAGCTGTCACAGCAGTAATTACAGTTATTCTCTCTGCTTGCTCTCTTACGGGCCGGTTTTATACCCAGATTGTCAAGTCACTTGTCCAAGCTCGTTTTCATCCTTATTATGTATCACCATCTCTTCCCTTATGCCCATGTCATCTTTCTTCAATTTGGGAGAAACACTTTCTTAGTAAGCACCAGGCCATTGCACTCAAATAAACATCATTTGCATATATACAGCTTCTAATTTTTCTTTCATCTTCTTGTAGCACGGTGTCAGCCTGTAGAACTCCGGAAAGAACCTCTAACTTCATTACTTTACCTGTAGCACGGTGTCAGCCTGTAGAACTCCGGAAAGAACCGGAGAACAGGGGACGCCGCGACTACAGTCTATATACATTCTTACACATAACTAAGTACATAGTCCTAGCGACTTAACATCCCCCCCACTTAGTTATGAAAAAAAAAATTGTTGATATCCCCCCCATGAAAACATAACCAACTCCAAAATGACAAAGAAATAAAATGAAATGAGAAAAATAAGAGAAAAGGAAAAGAAAACAAATGTAACCCCATCACCACACACACACATCTTTCCTTCTAAGCATTGTCAGAGATGGGCCCAGTGATTTTGTGAGTATATCAGCCCGCATTTGAGCAGTGGGAACCCATTCCAATGTTGCTTTTTTCAGAAAGAGTTGTTCATTAACAATATAGAAACACCTATCCACATGCCGTGTCCGCTTGTTGCCAGGGTTATCTTTTGCATTGGCAATTGCTCCTTTGTTGTCGCAGAAGATCTTGATAGGGGGGATATCAGGAAAGATATCTTTGAGCAGGTTTGAGATCCAAATTGCGTCTTTCATACCACCACCAAGTGCCACATATTCAGCTGTGCACGATGAATCACTTACTGTCAGCTGGCGTCTTGATGTCCAAACAATTGGGCAAGAATTAAGGAGTAGCAGGTGTCCACTTTGCGCTCTTGAGAATTCTTTGTTATTCCAAGTGGAATCAGAGAAAGAAAGTAGTTCAAGTGGTGAGTTACGGTCAGGGTGGATGTGAAGACAAAGGGTGGAGGTGTGTTGAACATATCTAAGAAGGTGATTGAGAGCTATCCAGTGGGTGGCATTCGGTTTGGAGGAGAAGCGTGCCAAAAAATTGACTGGGAAGGACAGGTCTGGTCTAGTTGCAACTGCCACATAGCTGAGAGCACCTAAAATGGAGAGATATTTAGTTGTCTCTATAGCTACCTCTTCGTCTTTTGCCGTGGTGATTTCCAAATTGTTTGGTAGAGGTGATCTTGTGGTTAATCCAGATGGGTTATGAGTCCGTAGAATTTTGTCAATGAGCTGAAAATTGTGTAGGTCAAAACCTTCTGGAACTTCTTTGATAGAAACACCTACTATACCATCAATATTATCATTCCATTTCACCTTCAAACTACCATCTAAACCATCTTCCAAACACTTTAACACCGCTTCACTACTACCAGTAACTATACCATCATCAACATGTATCCATATCACCCCCAAACAATCCTTCTTCCTAAGAACATAGAAACTTTTATCATACTGACTAGCTTTATACCCCAGAGCATCCAACTTGCTAGCTATATGGAGCCACCAGCATCTTGCTGCTTGCTTGGTACCATATAGGGCCTTCTTCAAGCGTAGGGCATTGCCACTGTCACGTAGCTGGTAACCTTCAGGAGGTCTTACCCAAATTGCTTCATCAATTGGACTGTGAAGGTAAGCAGCAGTGACATCAAATGATTTGACAGGCCATTTGTGATAAGCTGCTAAAGTGAGGAGAATGCGTTGTGAAGCAAAAGTAGCGGTAGGGGCAAAGGTGTCAGTAAAATCAATACCGTATTGTTGTAAAAAACCTTTAGCTACATATCGTGCCTTGTAAATCGGAGTGCTCGAAGAAGGATTTTTGATTGTGAAGACCCATTTTGCATTGGTGAGCTTGGCGCCAGGGGGGAGCTTTTCCTCATACCATACATCCATATCTTTCATGTTTAGTAGTTCCCTTTTGCAAGCTTGGTCCCACTTACGACTGTCAGGCGAGATCATAGCTTGCAGGTGTGTTCTGGGAATAATGGACGATTGGGACAAACCTTTTTTAACAGTCTCACGTACCGCTTTTTCCTGAGAAATAAGAGTTTCTTCATCCTTGAAATCACCTAGCTTCATATTATTGAGGATATGACCTAAAGATCCCTTAGATGGTGGTGGTTGATAAGCAGCTTTGTGGGAAGGAAGTTGGTCACCAGGGAAAACAGCCATAGCAGATTCAAAAAAGGAGTTTGATTCTGGGTGCCAGAAAATCCAACCTGCATTGTTCAGAGAATAACCTATACACTTACATATCAAAGCTCGCTGGTCCAGTTTACATCTAGTTTCTTTGTGGATATGGACAAAAGCTGTTTCACCAAATATTCTAAGGTTTGAGTAAGTTGGGTCACAATTGTACATGAGCTTCAGAGGAGTTTTGTCACCAGTCTTGACATTTGGGAGCCTGTTGTGAACATGGGCTGCCCATTTGTAAGCAAGGCCCCAGAAACATTCAGGTAGTTCACTTGCTAGTAAGATTGTCCTGGCAATGTCACCAACAGTCCTGTTGAAGCGTTCTGCTGATCCATTTTGTTCATGGTGGTGAGGACAGGTGATCTCATGAGTAGCTCCAATGTCAGCCAGAATCTGAGCCATCTGTTTACTGTGCATTTCCCCCCCATCGGTTCTTAATGCTTGTAATTTCTTACCAGTAACATTTTCGAGCTTTTTATAAAAGGTAACAAAAGCAGTTGTGGCCTCAGATTTGGAGTTGAGCAAAAATACCTCACCATAGGACGTTGAACTCTCTCTAAACATTGCCGCCCATCTAGCTCCATTCACAGTGGGATCCATAGGACCAACCAGGTCTCCAACAATAAGGCTCATCATTGATTCTGGTCTTGATTCCCGTGTTGCTGAAGCTTTTCTTGTACTTTTGGCTATTAAGCAATCTTCACAGTCAATCTTACCTGGTGGCATAGATAGGGGCAAGCCAGCACCAATTCCAGTTTTGATAATAGTGCGAATTGTGTTTTCACTGGTGTGGCCAAGCCTTCTATGCCAGTCCATCAGGGAACCTTTTGCAGCAGGTGGTCGATTGATGATTTCATTCTTTTTAACAGTACGCAGGAGGGAAGGATTCAAGGGAAAGTGATAAGAGGAAACATTTTGATTGCAGTCACTAGACCTAATTACATCTAAAATCCATCTTCTCCTCGTACTTTCCAACTGCCCTGTCATAATCAGTTCATCTTTAAAATAAATCCCTAAATTTTTGTTTTCAGCACATAGATCAAAACAAAAACCATTGTCCACTAAATCAAAGAGAGAAATAAGTGTAGTTCTAACTTCTGGACAATAAAAAACATTGGTAATAGTAACAACTTTCCCATCTCCTTTTATTTTTAGGTCCCCTATGCCAGTGATAAATGAGGAAGGACAGTTAGTTGCTACTTTGATAGGGATTTGATTTGTAAGAGGTCTGAAATTGCTGAGAAGGCTCACATTGCCAGTGACATGATGGGTAGCACCAGAATCCAATATTGCCACATTCCCGGTGAGCGCTTCGATTGACCATTCTGTACTGTTCAGATCAATTTGTTCCAACTGTTCATACAAAGCCTCCACATTTTCCTCAAAGATAGTGACTTCATCTGTTTCAACTTGTACATCCCGTGCTCTAATTTGCCTGCGTTGTGGGCGTCTGTAAGGGATGTATATTGGTTTGCTTTTTGCCTTTGGGTCAGAGGTAAGGGACGTAGCACGTTCTCTCATGAGGTAGAGCCTTGCAGAAAAGGTGGATGAGTTAAGGTTGTATGGGCAATGGGTAAAGAAATGAGCAGTTGATTTGCATTCGTGGCATTGTCTTTGAGCACCTGGGGGCCTGTAGGAGTCTGTATGGCGTTGGGGTTGTGTTGCCACACTAAAGATGGGTTCAGATGATAAAGAAGCAGCAGGAGTTATCGATACAGATTCTCTATCCACCCTATTTTGAGATAAAGATGGCATCAGTTGGCAGAAATCCTCGAAGGTGACCGCATTTGTGTCAGTACGATTGTCTAAAGCAACACAGAGATCAACGTATAGGTCCTTAAGAGATGAAGGTAATAAGGCGTGAGACATTAGTGCTTTGAATACTTTATGATCAAACGTGATTCCTTGGCGTTCAATTGCTTCAAAATATTTGTTGAATGCCTCTAGATATTCAGTATGTGAAGTGAACTGTGTTTGCTTAATGTTGATGAAATTACAAATGGCTGTCATTTTGGAAGTATGGTTAGATCTAGAGAATTTGTTGAAGATATGAAGATAGGTTGGGCGTGCTCTCCAATCTGTAGAAATCTCATGGCGCAAGTTAGGGGAAATGGAGTGTAAGAGGATTAAGTGCGTCACTCTGTCTTCATAATCATCAGGGCCAGTGCCATCATTCAACGCATATGCTCTTGTTCCTACAAAGTCCTTGATTAAAGCTAAGACATTACTGTGCCATTCGGAGAAATTGCCCCCAGAGATGTCAAGAGTTGGGATTGATTTAGTAAATTCTATAACATTTCTTAAAGTTCTTTGTCTCTCAGTCATGCTAATCTGTTGTGGAGGTTGTGGAAGATGGGGTGGCACACTCCTTCGGAAAGGAGAGTTAGAACGATTAAGAGGATTGATTTGTGCCATTATATTTGAGTTTAGCGAAAGATCCCCAATCGCGCGGGTAAGATCGTCGATTGGGGTAGGCACAGGGGTAGTATTAGTCACAGGGATAGGGTTAGGTACAGGGGTAGGAGTATCCTCTGTATTGCTATGTGATAAGGGGGTGGGGGTGAGTGTAGCGGTGGTAGGTTCAGATACTAGGGTAGTGGTGATAGTCACGCTAGTGGTAGTAGGGGAGATAGCACTGCTAGCGTTATCTCTGTTAGTGTAGGGGGTAGTGGTTAGGGTAGGTAGGTGAGTGGAGGGGGTATAGGTAGCGGTCGTGTTAGAAGCCGAAGCCGAAGGGATAGGGGTAAGGGAGGAGGGGGTAGTGGTAGGTGAGGGAGAGGCCTCGCTATTCTTCGTTTGTTTAGCGAGGTTTGAGGAGGAAGCGACCGGGGTGCCAGGAATAGGGGTGAGGGTAGGGGCAGGGGTAGGGGAAGAGTCGCGTGCGGAGGAACGTTGAGGGGGAGGTACAACACCGATGCTCCTTAGCTCTCGGTTGGAGATGGTTCGGGTAAGTTTTTTACCAGCGCGGGAAGATGATGGTAAGTCTTTTTCAGACATGCGCTGGGGGTTTTTCGGTTACTAGCGCTCCTAGTGTCGCTAACGCTAGTGGAGTTTTGGTTGGCTAACGTTTCAGTGCCCGCGAGTACAGCCCATAACCTGTAGCACGGTGTCAGCCTGTAGAACTCCGGAAAGAACCTCTAACTTCATTACTTTACCTGTAGCACGGTGTCAGCCTGTAGAACTCCGGAAAGAACCGGAGAACAGGGGACGCCGCGACTACAGTCTATATACATTCTTACACATAACTAAGTACATAGTCCTAGCGACTTAACACTTCTCACTCTCTTGAAATGAAACTCATCACCCCATTTTGGTAAATTCCACACTGCCGTTTCCTTCATTTTCTCAGCATTTCTTTCGCCTTAGCATATTCAACTACTGGGCCTCATTTATGGCTCTCTGAACTGTTGACCACACATTGTCTTTTTCTTCTTCCCTTTCTATGTGTGCCAAACTGTCTCTCAATCGAGTATGGGGAAAACGTCAAGTAGCCTAGCCTACCGAAATTTCATATTCCTGAATGAGTAGTCTCGCCTGTGTCAAACGGGAGTGATGTTTTGCAAAGTGTAAGGAAGGCAAGGATACCTTGTAACGGTGTCCAAATTTAGACTTCTCTCTACTCGTCTGATTTAGTACTTTTTATATCCATTTTTTTACTGTAACCGCTTGACGAGAATCGTGTACACAGATTGTAAATGCTCATCATACTTGTTTGCTGGCAGAATTGAACTTGTATTTTATCACCAATGTACTAAAATTAGAGGTTTTTTTTTTCTTTTCAAATACATGATGTCTGAAAGTAATTGGAGCTAACTGTTATCAAGTCAACTCAATTCAATTGTAGCCTTTTTTTTTTTTCGTGTGTTTTGTGTTTAATTAGAAATGTGAATATTTATTGATAAAGTACAGCTAATCCTGAAAACCTTGCGGGTTTCTCGTCTCTGATCCCCCGCCATAAACATGAGTTTAGGTCGCTTTTGGCAAGAAATAAATGGCGAGAAAACCGCAAGCTTTTCCGGTTTAGCTGTAATATAGTTTTCGACAAACCATCAGCTAATATCTCTCCTGGGTATAAACACAACACTGTAATTAAAAGTGAAACGCGCCTTCTCAATGCGAGATTTGAATACAGGGCTGTTATTGATCGGTACACATACATTATACATACATTACGTGGCGTCACGTGCTAGTGGAGACGCATCTGGGGATAAACTACAGATATATCAACTGAACAATCTTCCTTCTTCCTTATGCTGAAAGACTATAGCTTGGAAATAATCACATTTATCCCGTAAATTCTTTAAGCTGTCCATTCAACCAGAAACATTGCTGATGTATAGTGTACAACTGATGGTTGAGGGCTTGTCCCGACAATTGAAATTTTCATATGCTTTTTCGTCTTCCTTCAAACTTTTGACATAAGCAAATGAATAGTGAAAAGGTAAGACGCGGGAAGTGGGGGGATCCAATTGAAAAGGTTAAGCGTATCGCCAATGGCTGGGTGGCATACATTGATTTGCTTATGCCAAAAATTTTTGAGGGAGTGAAAATAGTTCACGAAAATGGTCATCTGTGGGACATGACTTCCAGTTAGAGCTGTGGCATATGTTTTACTTGATTCTTTTTCTTGCGTCGCCCTCATCATGACATTTCATTTATATTTTTTTTATTCTTCTTTTCATCGCCATATATATATATATATATATATATATTTTTTTTTTTTTTTTTTTTTTTTTTAAAGGTATCCAAACTTGCCCAAAATTATCGCTATAGATATATGAATGGGTAGAGGAGAAAATAGGTTTTAAAATCTAGTCAATCTGACGAAAAAAAAATGCTTTAGTTTACTATTCCCTTCAAGTGTTGTCGCAATGACTTAGATCAGTATTGTTTGTGTTTATGTCATCCAATACATGTGGCATCTAGACTAGAGGAAAGACATATATGCTTATTGGCTGTGTCGCTAATCCCAGTGCCAATTTGGCTAGGCTTGGCTACCTTTTCAACTGATTTGCAATGCTGTGAAATTTCAATGCTATCATCCTCTATTATTATCTGGAAACTACTGAACCCAAACCCATTAATGCCCATAAATGTTTTCATTCTCTTTTCATGTTCCATCTGTAAGGATGCGTCAGTATCAGAACTCCGAGAAGAATCATTTATCATTACTTTACCTGTAAGGATGCGTCAGTATCAGAACTCCGAGAAGAATCGGAGTTATTCAACTGCGCAAACTACAGTCTATATACAAGAGTCACGTGATAGCTAAGTACATATATGTCTAAGTACATAACAGCCCCCCACTTTGCTATCATCGTGTAAGAAAACAACTAAAGAAAATCATGTAACACCCAGTAAGTGCCTTTTATCAACGATAAGAACAGGACCTAAATTTTTTGTAAGAATATCGGCGTTTTGATCTGTGCCAGGAACCCAGTCTAAAATAATGTTTTTCTTATATAAATGTTCATTCACAAGGAAGAAGTATCTATCTGAATGTCTAGTACGTTTGTTGGATGGGTTGTTTTTGGCTGAAGACACGGCGCTTTTGTTGTCACATTTCAGAGATACACTGTCGATGTTACCACATATGTCGGTCAATAAATTCCGTAACCAGATTGAGTCCTTCGTTGCCAAGCACATTGCAAAACATTCAGCAAAGCAAGTTGAGTCAGCTACCGTGGTTTGTCGCTTGGATGACCATAAAATTGGGCATCCATTCAAATAAATAATGTGACCGCTGGTGGATCTTGACCATTCACCGCCCCATGATGCATCAGAATAGGCTGTCAGGGTAGGTTTAGATGAGGAGTTGGGGTAAAGACGCAATTTGAGATCTTTTGTTGCCTGTACATATTTGAGTAAATGGCGCAATGCAGACCAGTGGTGATCAAGAGGTTTTGAGGCAAATCTAGCTAGAAAATTAACTGCAAATGAAATATCAGGTCTGGTAGCTATTGCTACATAGTTCAGACTTCCAATGATTGATAAATATTTGTTTGAATCGATGCCAATATCGTCTTCTCTAGCTGAGTCTAAAGTGGTATTCAGAGGAAGAGGAGTCTTGCACTTCAAACCACCTGGATTATGATCAGTCAGTATTTTATCAATCAGTTGGTGACAGTCTAATTCAAAACCTCGTTCAACACGCTTCACTTTCATCCCTACTATACTATCTAATCCATCTAACCATCTCACCTCTAGCCCCCCATTCAAACCCGTTTCCAATTTCTTCAACACTGTATCATTACTTCCTGTCACTATCCCATCATCTACATGCAGCCACACTATGCCGGTAGATTGTTGGTCTTTCAAGATATAGAGACTTGAGTCATATTGACTGGAAACAAATCCTAGTGATTTTAGTTTGTCAGCGATATGAAACCACCAGCACCGAGCGGCTTGTTTGGTGCCATATAGTGCTTTGTGTAATTTGAGAGCATTATGCTGAGCTGATAATTGCATGCCAGGTGGGGGTTCTATCCACAGGTCTTCATCTATGTTGCTGTGTAGATAGGCAGCAGTAACATCAAAAGACTTTACCTTCCATCCATACATAGCTGCTAGGGTGAGTAAGATACGCTGTGAAGCAAAAGTTGCTGTAGGAGCAAAAGTATCATTGTAATCGATTCCTTCACGTTGTTTAAAACCTTTTGCGACATAACGTGCTTTGAATTTTAGGGGAGTCAATTTTTGCCCTTGTTTAATTGTGAACACCCATTTGCCTTTGAGTGGAGTAACTCCTGGGGGAAGGGAAACAGGTGACCATACTTTTAATCGTGACATATTGTTCAGTTCATCAGCGCAAGCAGATTTCCATTCTGTGGATTCCGACGACTTCATTGCTTGTAGATATGTGTTAGGAAGACAGATGGGTGATCGGGAGGTAGCAGCTTGAATTTTTTCAGATAGGATATCCTGTTCATCAATGGTCTTTTCGGCGCTGAAATCTCCTAGGGTGAGGGAGTTAAGAATAGATTCCAAAGAACCTGGTCGAGAACTGTTGATAGGAGTCAATGGTGCAAGTGGCGCAAGGCGTGAATGATTCACGGTTTCAGGATTATTGGTAGGAAACATGGCCATTGCGGATTCAAAAAGGCGTCCAGATTCTTTGTGCCAGAATAACCAGCCGTAGTTGTTTTGAGCATATCCTACTACCTGGCATTCAATTGCTCGATTATCTAGTTTTGTTCGAAGTTCTTTATGGACATGGACAAATGCTCTTTCGCCAAAAGTTCGAAAGTTGTTGAAGTTAGGTCGAGTACCATATACAATTTGTAGTGGAGTTGAATCGGTAATTTTATTGTTGGGAATTCTATTGTGTACAAAAGAAGCCCATTTGTAGGCAAGACCCCAAAAACTCTTCGGTAGACCACTCGCCAATAATGATGTCCTAGCTATGTCACCTACTGTTCGATTAAAACGTTCCGCAGTGCCATTTTGTTCAGCATGATATGGCATAGTGATTTCATGAGTAGCACCAATTGAGGAAAGATAGGTTTTCATAGCGTTACTGTGAAGTTCACCTCCATCAGTTCTCAATACTAGAAGTTTTCTCCCAGTAACAGTCGTGAGTCTATCATGAAAAGTTTTAAATGCACTCATAGCGTCACTTTTGCTTTTAAGAAGAAAGACTTCACCATATGTAGAGAAGGAGTCCCGAAATAGAGCTGCCCATTTGAAATTGCCATTCACCGTTGCATCTTTTATGGGCCCTATAAGATCACCAACTACTAGAGATAATAATGACTCAGGCGCAATTTCACGTTGTGCTGTTGTTTTTCGTACACTTTTAGCAATTGCACAGTCGGCACAATCAATCTTTCCTTTGGGACATTCAGAGGGTAAACCAATCCCAAGATTGAGATTAATGAGCTTGCGCAAAACTCGGTCGCTGGTGTGGCCTAGTTTTCGATGCCAATCAAGAAGGGAGCCCGGAGCAGCATAAGGACGATGAATATTGGCCGAGTTAACGTCGTCAAGGAAAAGATTAAAGGTATCAATTAATAGGGAGGGCTTAGGTGCAGCTATCAGGTAAAGTGGAGTAGGATTTGTATTTAAAAAAGAAGCAGGATTATTACATTTGATAGTATTTACAACCCATTTTCTTCCAGTCAAATCAATGTGTCCAAGCAATATGGTTGTACTATCATGTGTAAGTACAAGCTCCCGATCAGGAGACATAGAAAAGGACATTCCAGCTTTAACCAAATCAAAAAGAGAAACTAGTGTAGTCCGGGCCTGAGGACAAAAGAACACGTTTCTTAAGAGGATGGTGCAACCTACACCTACAATTTTTATATCACCAGTGCCAGTAATGAAAGATGGTGGGCCATCAGTGGCTACCTTAACGGGGATATGAGGAGATATATTTTTAAAGTTGAAGAGGATACTCACGTCTCCAGTGACATGATGGGTAGCTCCAGAATCAATGATGGCTTCAGTTTCAGCGATGGATGTTTCACTTTGCCATTCAAAACTTTTCAGATCAATTTGATTTATTGCGGTTGAGAGAGCGTCAATAGAGTTAGTGTCCACTTCAATTATTTTCTCATCCGCATCAGCCATATGTATTCTCACTTTGCCTTTGTTATCGTTGGCCATTTTGGGCAGTTTACCTAACTCAGAAATTTTTTGATTGAGATCGTAATATAATTTCAGTGTTGGGGAATAAAATGAAGAGCGCATGTTGTATGGGCAATCGGAGAATAAATGCTTGAAAGAACCACAGTCGTTACATCTGCGTTGAGCATTCGGGGGTCGATATGAATCAATTTGTCGATGTCGATCAGGTCGTGGTCTGAAGGCATTAAGAGAGATATTAGAAACGTTGGGCAAATCATTGGCTTGTTTGACTAAGGATAAGTTCGTTTCAGCGTTTAACATTTCCGTGAGGTAATCATCAGCGGAAAGAGTGAGGGATGATCCTTTGGATTCAATAGCCCTGCTGATATCGATAGAGAGTTCAGCTTGAGAATTCGGAAGAAGAACTTGTCGCATTATTGCCTTGAAGGAAGCATTGGTAAATGCAAACCCAGTCCGAATAATAGCCTCAATGCATTCTTCAACACGTTCACAGTGTTTAGTGACAGAGACAAAAGGTTGGAGGGGAATAGTCAAGAGAGCCTTGAAAGAAGATAATCGGGAAGTGTGTGTAGCTCTATTGAATTTCTTGAAAAGGAGTAGGTATGCTTCTCGACAGGAACTTTCGGATGATAATAAGCGTTGGAGAGAGATATCAACAGTGTTGAATATGATGTTCCATGCTAATCTGTCAACAAAAGCATCGCCAATTTGCACATCATCCGTGGCATAGGAGGAGGATCCAACATGGTTGGTCATGACAATCTTGATCTGCCAGTCCCAATCGTGCCAGTTGGAACCATCAGCAGATAACTTGATAACACCAGTCGTCGCTTTCACAATACCACTAATTTCTTTGCGACGGCGTTGAATCTCATCAAGAGTAAGTGGGATAGGAGGTGAGACAGAGGAGGAAGACGAAGGGCGGGATGAGGTTTGATGAGGCATGGTATGGTTGTGAGCGTGGGGAGAAAAGTCACGATGGGGTAGGATGGGAGAAGCAGTAGCACGAGGGGTGGGGTTGGTTTCTTCGTCGGAAAGACTTTCTGGGGGTTCTCCGTGGGATCGGGTGTGTGGCATATGTAGTGAGAAGAGAAATGCTTTACCGGTGTGAAAGCAAGGAGAGCAAAGGGTAAACAAGTGATGCCTCAGTGGTGTAAAGGCAGGAAAACAAAAGCCTAGTCGGTGTAAGGCTAAGAAGTTGTACGTCGGGCAGTGTACCAGACGGGATTCAAATCTCGGCAGTAATCGCTAACTTATTTAATGACGAGCGCACAAGGGTCCCATAACCTGTAAGGATGCGTCAGTATCAGAACTCCGAGAAGAATCATTTATCATTACTTTACCTGTAAGGATGCGTCAGTATCAGAACTCCGAGAAGAATCGGAGTTATTCAACTGCGCAAACTACAGTCTATATACAAGAGTCACGTGATAGCTAAGTACATATATGTCTAAGTACATAACACCATCATCCCCGTTCCAAAGTTTGTGTTTGCCCGCAATTTATTTGGTAATTTCATATTTGGATTGAGGTTGAGATGATCAAGTCGTATGCAATAAAAATACATGTGAAAAAGGCCAAACTGTTACAGATAATCTCAAAAAAAAAAAAAAAAAAAAAAAAAAAAACTTATCAAATATTCAATTAGCGCATGTTACCTTTGATGAGCTGTTGAAACAAGTGAAAATGAATATTAGTCATTTTTCGCATACAAGAATCAACTAGTTGTGCCACCAATGTTTCTCCATTGATTCTATCGGGTCTTCGATAGTGCGAAAACATTACTTGTTATTTTCTGCTCTTCCTTTTTTATGATGCATTTTATATAGAACATACTGGTTGGACCTATATTTGTTGCACGGTATCAGCCAACTGGACTCCGGAAAGAACCGGAAAACAGGAGGTACCGCTGCAACAGTATATCTACAATAATGAATAAGTACATATGCTTCCTAAGTACATAACATCCCCCCCACTTAGAGCATCCGCAGCCGTTTCAGCAAATATTCAGTAGCTATATGCATTTTACTGGCGCCATTGGTTACTTAATTGCAATATTCATCAGCCATATGCAAATTCTTTAACGAAACATGCGTTGAAAAATATTCATCAATTGTGTAACTCATTCAATAACTACTCACCACGCAATATGGGGGGCGGACTTGCTAGCAAGTCCGCAACCTTGAACCCTAATTCATATCTTTTTCAGAAAACATTGAGGTGGTGATGAAACAATCATGAAGAAATATTGAATTTACTTTGAAAACACCTTGAAACTGATTTGAACCTTCATTGAACCACAGTTGATTAATAGTTCATAAAATATTCACAGCAGGAAAAAAGTGTGCACTAGAGGTCTAGTGGTTTTTTTGCTTCCTGAAATAATTCCTGGTAGAATTCCAAGTGGGACGTCCATCTGATACCTTCCTCCCCTGATTCTCCCTTATCTTCAATCTGCCTTCCTATCCTACCCCCCTTATCTCGTTGCTAACCTTGCCATCTACTTACCTTTTCTACCCTATCCCTTCCCTTCACAGTGAGAAAACAACTCTCCTCTCCTTCCACCCCTCTCCCTTCTCTTCTCTTTATTTCTCACACCTCCCCCAGAACCTCACTCACCTTTCCCAGCCCACTGTCATTATTTAGTTTTATTTTACTTTGTATTTTTTTCTTTTTTCTTGTTTCTTCCCTACAAATATCTTCCTTTCTCAACACTTGGCCACATTTTTTTGGTAAACACAAGCAACTCAAATTCTGAAATATGTATTTAGTTACTTTATTTACCACTTGGAATGGTTTATAATTCCTCAAGATTTTATTTCATGTTATTTCTAATTTATACATATTAATTATTCTCAAGTTTATCAAAAGTTGGCTACTTCCCAAGCCCTTGCATGCCTCCCCAGCACTTTTTTCACCTCTCCAATCTCATTGCTCACCTCACCCAGAAAAATCGAGGGACTGGAGAAGGATGGAGAAGGTGAGAGAGGGGCTTTACAGGGCTGGGAGAGGTTATAAAAGCCCCTAATCCACTTTGGGAAGGCCGGAAAAGGTGAGAGAGGGTCTTTAAAGAGCTAGGAAAGGTGATAAAAGCCTCTCACCTACTACTCCCAGCCCTACTTAGTCTTTACAGCACCTCACTCACATCTCCTGGACTGGGGAGGCTGGGGGAGGTGATAAAAGCCTCTCACTCACTTCTCTCAGCCCTTCTTAGTCTATAAAGCACCTCTCTCACATCTCCAGCCAAAGTAAGGGAATGGGGGAGGCTGGGGGAGGTGAGTGAAGGGCTGGAAAGGTCTTGGGAAGGTGAGAAAGGGCTAGGGGAGGTGAGCAAGAGCTGGGGGATGTGGACAATAGACTGGGGAGGTGTCAGTGTATCTAGTATATAAGTATGATTTAATAGTATTTATTAATGGTCCTACTACTTATTTAAAAATGATTTAGTTATTAAACCTCAGGGGAAGACTAATAAATTAGTTATACACAAATAAAAACTCACAATACTTGGATTTAAATGTGTGCTAGTGGTGGAAAATAGATAAATAGAATATAGTTATAGCTTATATAATGATAATATCAATCTATAAAGGCTTTATAATATATTTCTAAATGATAATAATTGTGTTTAAATGTTTAATTGAATTTTAGTAAGTAAGTGATGTCTAATAACCATCAAAATCATCCCTTACTTATACCAAAATCCACTGGAGTGCACAGACTTTCAATCCAGATGATGTCACTGCTATCCCCGGCAATTACAGCACTGTGATGGCCCATCACCTCCCCATGGCTTCCACTTCCAGCAGATTCAAAACCCAGACCTCCAGTAAGGACCCTCCATCACAATTAATGATAACACAGACCCATACCATAAATAGAAAATCCAGATTAAAGTGGATACCATAAAGAAACAGGTAAAATAACTAATCCAAAAGGAATAAAATGAAACCCAAAGCATATAAAGGAAACAAATTAAATTTCCAAGCCCCCAATAACATCCCCAAGCATCCATATTAACCCAGAAATGACCTCCCAACCCATAAATCTGTGAATATCCATCCAAGGAAACAGATTAAATTGTCCAAACTGAGTGCATGCGCCTGAAATAGATGTATATGCTTCTGTAGGTGTTGTGAATCCACTGAATACGTCCATATGACCTAGAATAAGCAGAAAAACAAAGGTTATAGGCTATTAAGAGGTTAAAACCCACTTATAGACCTAAATATACATAATATACTGCATATTTCACTGAACATGAGATTTATGTATACATATAAGCATATGTATGTCTACAATTACTTAATATCACTTAGGAGAAGTATATTATGACTCCATTAACACCTTAACAAGTATTATTAGGCTATGGATAAGCTATTTAAACTACTATAAGTCATATAATAGTATAATAATTATATATATATGTATTATAACCATATATATAAGTATTTTAACATTATTTTGAAGTAATAAGCTTAATTTAATTAAGGTTATATTAGCTTAAACATAAGAATTAATCAGTCCTGGAGATACCGAGGCTGACACTCCCTCACCCAAAAAAAGAATAAAAAATGTTAAGACATTTTAATTAATAAGTAAGGAGTGAATAGAAAAAATAATTTTTAAAATTTCTATGTTACATATACTGAATTAAACAGTATTATTTTGATTTAAATTTTTTCAAGAGATTTTTAAGATCAGAGATTTCATTTTCTGGAATCCACTGGTCATGTTCACTTGATTTATTTTTAAATCTTAATAGATACTCAACTCCCTTTTCTTTAGTAAGGTGTCTCTTTTTAAGTATCTTTACAATTTCTGCCTTTTCAACTATTTCTTCAGGTTGCTGTTTATGCTTTCCCAATCTTTTTGGAAATAGAGAAGTATCATTAGAATGGTATGGTTTTATAAGAGAAATAGGAAATACTCGATGTTTTCTATCATATGGTGCATATAGAATAACCTCAACAGCATTGTTACCAACCATCTTTTTAACTACAAATGGTCCAATGAATGGATCCTTCAATTTAACATTACCATTTAAATTTATATGTAGTTTAGAAATAAGGACTTCATCACCCTCTTTGAACATTTGTTCTTTATGGGCTTTATCCCATCTTTTCTTCTCATACTCAAACACCTTATTCATACATTCTTGAGCATGTTTTCTGCATAATTCTTGCATCTGAAGAAAAGACTTAGTACCTGGATGGATATCTGATCTAGGTAATTTATTAAGAGTTTTAGCAGGGGTATTAGGTACATAACCCAACCATAACTCAAATGGCTTTTTTTCCAGTGACAGAATGTACTGAACTATTGTATGCAAATTCTAAACCTGGGATAAGGGTTTCCCAATCATGCGTGAATTTGTCATTGTCTTTAAATTTAAGACCAAAAGCACAATATATTCTTATCATATCTTCTAAAGTTTTTATCATTCTTTCTTCTAGCCCATCAGTTTTTGGATGGTGTGCTGTAGAAAGTTCTCATTGACACCCTGAAACATCCAAAAGTGATGTCCAGAACTCAGAAGTAAATTTAGGATCTCTGTTTGAGACTATTGCTTTGGGAAAACCTGCTATATATAACATTTGTGTCCACCATAAGAGAGCTAAGTCCTTTGCAGAAACCTCTTTGTGGGTAGGAACAAATTTAGAGATTTTTGTAAATCTATCTACAATTACCCAGCAGGAGTTATAACTCTTATGCCATGCTGTTGGCAAACCTGTTACAGAGTCCATGTTAATTATTTCCCTTGGAGCTTTTGGGTGCTTAATTTGTTGTAATAAAACAGCTCTTTTGCCTTTTAATCTTTTAGATTTTTGACAAGAATCACACGTCTCAACATATTTTTGAACATCCTCAAACATGTTAATCAACCAAGCTGTGTTTTTTACTGTGGTTAATGTTTTATGGTAGTCAAAATGACCTTCTGAGGTATCATCATGACATATACTTAACATTAACTCCTTCATTGAAGGGAAATTACAGTTACATTACTTAATTTTTTCCTGTAATATATAAAATCATCCTCAATGAAAAATTTTCCTTTTTCTAATGCCTTTTTATACTTATTTGGTAATGTTTTTATTCAAAAATTCATTGTAGCATTAGATGGATCATTTAATATCGTAGTGAGTTTACTCAAGTCAGGATCTGAAGCATACATGTCAAGAATTGATTGCATAAATTCATCCTCAAGATCTACAATATAAATGCCATAAATTTTAATAATCTTTGACTCAGGAACAAAAGCAGGATTATCATCATTATTAGGCAGAGGTACTCTGGATAACAAATCTACATTAGAGTGTAAGGTTCCTGCTCTATGTATAATAGTCATCCGTCCTCTGTATTCTTGTACAGCTAATTGCCATCTAAACATGTGTCTATTAGGAGTTTTCATGTTTTAGAGTGACTTAACTGCACTACAGTCAGTTATTAACTCAAATTTTTGGTCTTCAAGGTAATAATGTAGTTTCTCAAGAGCCCATACTACTGCAAAACATTCAAGTTGAGTAGCACCATATTTCAATTCACTACTTCTTAGAGTACGTGAAATATAGAAAATTACTACTTCTGACATTTTTCCTTCAATAAGTTGTTTTTGATGCAAAGCAGCACCCAGACCAATAAAACTTGCATCTGTATATAATACAAAAGGCAATTGGAATTCTGGTAATCCCAAGATAGGAGCTGTCATCAAAAATTCTTTAAACTTATCAAAAGCCTGTTGTCTTTCATTATTCCAAATGAAAGCTTCTGATTTCTTTATCAGTGTGGTCAATGGTAAAGAAAATAATTGGTAGTTTTTTATATATTGTCTATAATAACCACACATACCAAGAAAAGATTGTACATTCTTTACATTTTAAGGAATGCCAATATTCTTGATTTCAGCTACCTTATTTTGGTCTACACATATTTGTAAGCCAGATACAATATGACCAAGCACTTTTAAAGACTCAAACCCAAATTTACATTTTTTTAATGCAAGGGTCATTTTTATTTCATCCATTTTCTGAAATACATTCTTTAAATGGATTAAGTGTTCATCATATGTCTTAGAGAACACTATGATATCATCAATGTATACCATTAACCATCCCTCAATCATTTCATTATGGAATGTTATATCCATTAACTTCTGAAATACTGATGGAGCATTTTTTGGTCCAAATGGCATCCTGACGTATTTATAAATTCCCATGTGTGTTTTTATCAACAAAAAGTTCTGTGAATTCTTTTAAACAGGAATTTGATGGTACCCTTTATTTCCATCTAAGCAACTTATATACTTAGCACCTTTAAGGGTAGCATGTATAGAGGCAATCCTTGGCAAGGGATAAATATCATCAACTGTAAATGTATTTAATGCTCTATAATCACCAAACAGTCTTGCTTTATCTTGTTCATAAGAAATCAGCACTGGTGATATTACACAATATTTTGGTGTAGTTTCAACCTTCTCAAGAATGTTCATTTTTAATAACATCTTAATATTATCCTCTATGTCTTTCCTCTTAATTGGTGAAGCAGGGTATGGTTTCTTTTTAAGACTAGCAGGAATATTATCCATATTACAGGTTAAACTAATTTTCATCTAATGATCTTTTACAAGGCCAAGTTCATTTGTACCATGTGCAAAAGCCATTGGAAATGCTTTAATTAAGTCCAAAATACTATTTTTCTCAGCTTTACTTATCTGAGTGCCAAATGATGCTTTTGAAATTTCTGTTTCCAGAAGTTCCATCTCATTGGATTCTCTTCCTTTGCACGGAATATTTGTTACTGACTCAATGTGTAAGACTGTGTTAAAAGAATTAATTATAAATTTCCTTTTACCATTCATGCCAATTGTAAAATTGTTATTAGCAGGGTTTAATTTCACACCAAACTTAGTCAGAATATCATTTCCAATGATAAAAAAGTTACTAGAGTTAGTATTATCCATTACTGCAAAGTCACAAGTTACTCTTACATAACCATGTTGATGTTTTAAGAAAACAGCAGCTTTGTATCTACCAATGGGATGTAGTACTGATCCAAAAGCTCTCCAGTTTTTACTTTGAAAGGTTTCAAGCTTAGACTTATATTCACTATCAATTTTCTGCAATGTATTAGTAGAAACAACAGAACCAGCAGCTCCTGTGTCCAATACTATATTAACATTTTCACCAGAAATGATAGCTGGAACCGTGATAGGTGTAATTCTAAGGTTATCAGCTTGTATATCTTTAATGATTTCCGCATCCTCAAAATTCATTAAAGATTCATTTGAGTCCATATTTAATATTGGATTGTCAAAGATGGACAAATCATCTTCCAACATACAGACTTCATTTTCATCACTATATGAGATATTACTGTCATAATCACTTGAATCTTTACTTTTATCTATTTCAATTTCAGATTCATGTTGATTTTCAACAATATTTATATTCTTCTCACATTTGTGACCTTTAACCCAAGGTTTGTTACACTTATAACAAGTATTTGTCTCATACTTTTTTGGTACTACAGGTGCAGTAGGTTTTTTCTGCTTCTCCTGAAGTGTTTTTGAATTCTGATTTTTCACAGGTTCAACATTTTGTTTATCAGTGGAATACCTTGCTTCATACTTATGGTTTAACAATATTTCATTGCAAATATTAATAAAGTCAGAATATTCAGTAACATCAATTGTTATAGCTACAACAATGTCTCTGACAGATATAGGTAATTTATATATTATCTTATCTTTCCATAAGTCAAAATCCATGTTAGGCTCAATGGCTTTTAATATTTTATTTAAATTCATTAAAAATACCATAGGTTTGTCACCATTCAATGGATTATACCTAGTTTTCTCATAAAGTCTTTGCTGAGTGAGTTTGAATTTAGAACCTCCAAATTGTTTTTCAATTAGTTGTTTCCATTCAGCCCAAGAGTAATCTTTAACCTTATTCAAAACAGCTTCAAACCATAATAAAGCAACATCCTTAAATAAAGAGATCAATTTTGATGTTATTTCTTTATCTGGTAACTTATATGAGAATTTTAAATTGTCAAATCTTTGAATAAAATGTTGCCAATCAGAGATGGCTTCCCCATCATAAGTTGGGTACTGATCTATCTTAGGCCAGTTCTTCTGATTGGATTTAATTTCACTAATCTTAGGTAAATTCAACAACTCATTTACTCTTGATAAATGGTCTTGTATTTCCTCCTGTACAGATTTGTGACTTACATTTTCAGATTTGACACTACCACCAGATTGTTTTAAATGTGGTGGTATAGGGAAGGAATGAGATTCACTTTTGCCAATGAAAGGATTTTTATTGTATTGAGTATACTTATGATTATCCTGGTTCATTATTAGATTGGAAGTTTCAATCTCAACTTTAGTCAATCTTTGTAGCAGCTCAGAGACACTTTGATTTGTCTGGGCAAAAGATAACTTAGTTCTTGATTCAGTTTTCAATAAATGTGTTTCATAAGATTTTTCCAACTCACAGAATTTGTTTGAAAGTTCATTATATTTATTACTTAATGAATCATATTTAAAAGTTAGAGACAAATGTTCATTCTCTAATTCTTTATTACATGTTTCCAGTTGAGAAATATTTAATGTTAAAGATAAAATTGTATCACTTGTGAGCTTAACTGTCTGTTCCTCACAATAAGTCATTCTATTCCACACTGCTGAAACAATTATATGTACAGTTGGATTATTGTTAAAATACTCCATGTCTTACTTCTCAATTCTTTCACTCTCTTGTGAACTTCTCATCTCACTAGTAAGTGGTGGCAACTGAGGATTAACTGTATTATAAATACTGCTGTGGTTATTGAAAAAAGACAAGTCAGGTGTATCTACATTAAAACCTAATTTTCTTAAGTCCTCCTCTATTTTCTGCACAGATTTGACATCAATAATATTACCTACATTGTAATTATCAGTATTGTGTTCAATCTGAGAGGGTAATCTACTTACCATGGGATTTGTGCCAGTCCTTATTTTTGGCACTTTTGTTTTCCTTTGTAGGGGTGAACTGAGGAAGTCTGATGAGGAGGAGAATCCCTTTTGCAGCTGTGACTGGACCATTTTTGATGGAACCAATCCCACTTCCATTTGTCTACCAGGATTTTCTCCTGAGAGTGATGTGACCCTCCTGGGGTAGGGGGTTGCTGACTTGGCTGGCCTCCCTTTAGCTCTGCCAAGGTTTGATTCATATGTTGGAATCCTACCTTTCTATTTTTCTGCAATCGCTCTACTTCCTTCAGCATGAGAGACTTTGATTCCTCCAACTTCAGGACCTGTTTTTAAAGATTGGAAAGTTGATCCTTCAGAGGAGGAGACGTCTTTTTTATTGTAATCTTCTTTAAGAGGGTGTCTTTTTCTCTATAATCATTTGCTCTGGCTGGGGGTATGATTGACCCTCCATGGTCATGTCCTGGAGCAATGTTTTTATTAGCTTTAGACCTGGTATTATAAGAAGGATTTTCACTTACATTGTCCTGGGGAGCACTCATATTGATAATAATAACAATATTTTACATTTACAAAAGAGAATATCTATTCGAAAAAATCTTTTAAAAATAAAATAATAAGTTTAAATAGACCTTTATAAGGGTGAATAAATAGCTTACCAAGCTTTAACCAAATACCAATATAATTGGGTGTTATATTGGTGACCAAATACCAAGTGAAATTGGGTTTATATTGGGTACAGTTACTAATGTAAATACCTAATTTTTATTATAAAAAATTAGTACAATTATTATAAGGGTTCTTATCCACAATCACTGAGTTATGATGACCCACTAATGTGAAGAAGACCCAAATATTTGGTTTTTTTGAGCTATAATAAAGTAAAAATCACGTCCTAAGGCTTATACTAAAAAATCTATAATAATCAAGGAAAGACCTTCAATTGTCAGTGTATCTAGTATATAAGTATGATTTAATAGTATTTATTAATGGTCCTACTACTTATTTATAAATCATTTAGTTATTAAACCTCAGGGGAAGACTAATAAATTAGTTATACTCAAATAAAAACTCACAATACTTGGATTTAAATGTGTGCTAGTGGTGGAAAACAGATAAATAGAATATAGTTATAGCTTATATAATGATAATATCAATTCATAAAGGCTTTATAATATATTTTTAAATGATAATAATTGTGTTTAAATTTTAAATTGAATTTTAGTAAGTAAGTGATGTCTAATAACCATCAAAATCCTCCCTTACTTATACCAAAATCCACTGGAGTGCACAGACCTTCAATCCAGATGATGTCACTTCTATCCCCGACAATTACAGCACTGTGATGGCCCATACCCTCCCCATGGCTTCCACTTCCAGCAGATTCAAAACCCAGACCTCCAGTAAGGACCCTCCATCACAATTAATGATAACACAGACCCATACCATAAATAAAAAATCCAGATTAAAGTGGATACCATAAAGAAACAGGTAAAATAACTAATCCAAAAGGAATAAAATGAAACCCAAAGCAGATAAAGGAAACAAATTAAATGTCCAAGCCCCCAATAACATCCCCAAGCATCCATATTACCCCAGCAATGACCTCCCAACCCATAAATCTGTGAATATCCATCCAAGGAAACAGATTAAGTTGTCCAAACTGAGTGCATGCGCCTGAAATAGATGTATATGCTTCTTTAGGCATTGTGAATCCACTGAATACGTCCATATGACCTAAAATAAGCAGAAAAACAAAGTTTATAGGCTATTAAGAGGTTAAAACCTACTTATAGACCTAAATAAACATAATATACTACATATTTCACTGAATATGAGATTTATGTATACATATAAGCATATGTATGTCAATAATTACTTAATATCACTTAGGATAAGTATACTATGACTCCATTAACACCTTAATAAGTATTATTAGGCTATGGATAAGCTATTTAAACTCCTATAAGTCATATACTAGTGTAATAATTATATATATATGTATTATAACCATATATATAAGTATTTTAACATTATTTTTAAGCAATAAGCTTAATGTAATTAAGGTTATATTATTTTAAACATAAGAATTAATCAGTCCTGGAGATATCTAGGCTGAAAGAGGTGAGTAATATTTTTAGAATGTGAGAGAAAGGCTGGCAAGGGCTAATGGAGGTGATTTGGGTGATTGAGGGGAATGGGAGGTGAGTGAGAGGTTTCAAAAGAGGTGGAGTTGTGTTAAAAGTGAAAATAGAGTGGAGGGGAGCAGTGAGGAGGTCTTAAGCTTAGATTTTGAAGCTTGACGGGTGTAGCAAATGTATCAGGAGGGCAATAAAAGGGTGGGGAGTGGTAATAGAATTAAGAGAAATGACAAGGCAGAAAAAGTTGTGTGGAGAGATTGAGAGGTTGTCCATTGAGGTAGTGAAAAATGGAGAGTGAACTTTGTTCTTTGGGTGAATATAAGATTCCACCCCCTCAATCTACAGCTCTTGTCAGGCTGAGGTCAAGTACAAAGACGTGAACTAGCTTGAATGGTCAGTTTTCTAGAAGATTTTAATGGTCCTATCTGAATACTGTAGTATAAATCCAATAAGTAGTAAAATATAATCAAAAATAAAGGTCACAGTAATATAATTCTCACTATTTATATATATGGCTTACAATCTTTGTAGTTGGTAGAAAAATAGATTTTATAATTCAGATAATATTCAAAAGTCTTATAAAAGTACTAATTGATATGTATTTTAATTTATTTGGTTATATTGGTTAAATTGTAAATGATAAAGAATGTAGAAACAAGACCCAAAAACCTCCTCCTTTTATACACACTGAGTTCCCCAATGATTCCTTTGATGTACCACCCAATACACAGTTAATGACGCCTCCAAACTACTAATAGACATGCCCATCAACATTCCCAGTAACCCATGACATGATTAGAAGAGTAACAACTGTCAAAATCCTGTATTAATAAGGAAAATCCATCAAAATTAAAGAATAAGATAAAAAGAGAGTATATGCGTATTAAACAATAATATAAAAGACTAAAGAGGAGATTTTTATAGTTAATAATAGCTTAATAATAAGGGAGATTTACTGTAGAAACAATGGGGCTAATCCTGACATTATACTATGTGAAATTCCCATCCAAAAATACCCAATATTGACTGAGAAACCACCCAAAAACTCAAAAAAGAGCGTGAGATGTGGGGTAACTACATGCAGTCCTTGGCAGGCGCTTGCACGGTGTGGTAGCCTAAAGTTTAGTATGGCACCTAAGTACGTAAATGGAGTTATTACGGCGTGCAAGATTGGCGTTATTATTTTTTTTATAAAAGGGTTTTATTTAATTTATTTGAGTTTTAAATATGAAGAAATTGGTCAAGAGCGAATGCCTACACGAAAACAATTTATTTTACGGAGAAAACTTATTTTTACGGTCTGAAAAGTTTAATAGTATCAATTCGAGTCACTCAAGAACCTTGGGAAATTTTTCTAGAATTTTTACTATTTTTCTTATATTTTTAAATGAATTTTAAAGTTTTATAGAAATATTTACGTTTTCAGAAATTACTTAACTTTGATGAATTTTCACAGGGTAATTAGAGCTGCGCAGACTACAAAAATTATTTTGGAATATAAAGGGGAAGTAGCTCTATCATGTGTAATTTTTCTAGATTTTTTATTATAGTTTTTAAGGTTCTAATTGAGTCCGGAAGTCCGGACGGACTCCGTTTCGACTCCGTACGGACTCCATACGGACTCTGTACGGGCTCTGGATTGACTCTGGGAGAGCTCTGGAGGGGAAAACTTAGGCACGTGACTAGGAATACTTAAGCGCCTCTCAAACTCGAAATTGAGGGGGGGGATACATTATACAGCTTAATCATGAAGCACCACGGTCTTATTTTTTATTACTCAACAAATTAAATAAATTTGTAATACCCTTATAACTTTAATTTTATATATAACATTTTAGAAATACTACTCAACAATTTAAATCACACTTCATACAGGGTATCTTTAGAAAGGTCTTCATCACTGGGACTTGATTATTGCTGTCTCATAAAAACTCAAATTATTATAAAAACATAAAAGTCAATCTTTTCAGATCTTTCACTGGTACACCTTAATTGTTGTTATCAGTATTTCTTTCTCAACAGCCACAATCATTAAATCTCAATAAGTGTTAAATATTTTAGAGTTTCATTATTTTTATCAATCAGATCCAAGTAGACTGGTTAGCTTAGTGATTTAGAATTCCCATTTTGTTATTTTTATTGGAAGGACGGGGTTTTCAACTAAATCCACATATCTCCTCCGGATTCTGCTTACAGCAAGGCAACTGTAAGAGTTTACCTTACCATATTTGGCGCCCAACGTGGGGTTCGATTTCTCTAGCTTTCTTTAAAGACTTACTTGGATCAAGAACGTTCTTAGCCTGCAAGAGGCTTATTTTCTGGAGCTCTAATTGGATTTTTGTTATTGGCCTGCAAGAGGCTTGTTATTTTATCGATTGTTAACGCTTTTCATTACTTATTGGGATGTCTTCTTCTGCTTTTGCTTCTGGATCTTCTAACCCTCTTACTCCCTCAGTTAGAATTGTTTCTTGGGATGGCCCAAAGTTTGATGGGGAGGAGGTTAAATGGTTCATTAGCAGGTATGAAGCTGCTGCTGCTGTTGATGGTGCTTCTCATGTGGATATGGTGAAGCAAGTTAGGTTTTTTATTGCTGATAGGGAGGTGGAAAAAGAGGTTATTGCTATGCAGGCATTCAAGGACAAGGATTGGGTTAAGCTTTCTAAAGCTATGGTTGACAGACGGGGTGTTAGGTTTACTATGATAGACCTCAATAAAATTGTTGGAGACTGGCAAGCAAAAGGTGGAGTTTCTTCTATGGCTGACTTCAAAAAGCTCTGTGTTCAGTTTGATGAAGTGGTGGAATATCTCATATTGGTGGATGAGTTAGTGCATGAGAATCAAGAAAAAGATTTGTTTTGGACAGCATGCAGCAGGGATATTCGAATGGATGTCTTGAAGGATCTTTCAAGAAAAGATTTGATGAAGGAACTGCCTAATGGTGAGCAGAAACTGCCGGCTCTGGAGGTTATCAAAGAGAACATTCAGGCCCATCTCAAGTTGTTAGCATTGGACAAATATCAAGAGTCCTGCACTCAATATGTTAGCAAGGTTAGCGAAGTTTTGGCTGAAAACAACGATATTATGGTCAAAGCCCAGGAGGCCAAGAAGGCAAAAATGGGATTACCTGCTGCTAAAGTTGAGGGCAATGTAGATAATAAGATGGTCGATCACTTGGCCGATTTAACGAAACAATTAAAAATATTTGTTCAAGAAACCCAGAAGGCTAACAAGGCCCCAATCGCTTCTTTGTCGATGTCAACTTCTTATCAGTCCAGAGGATATGAATGTAGAAATTATAATGGCAATAATAATGGTAAACGCTTCCCAGGCAATGGGAGAAATGGTGGTAATGGTGGTAATGGATATAGAGGTGGCTACAATGAGCCAAAGGTGTGCTCCTATTGTAATAGGAAGGGGAACAGAGCAACAGTTTGTTTTGCTCTTGATAAGGATATGGATGCTGGGCAAGTTTTATTTGATGGTAAAGTTTATAAATTTCCTGATGGTTCGTTCATCAAGCCCAGTGATGGACAGTCTCCTTCTGATTTGGTCAGAAGAAGTTTAACGGCTGAAAGAAGAGCCAGATTTGAAGAGGTGACGGATGAAGATGTTAATGCCAAGGGTGGCAAAAATGGTAATGGTAATGGTGGAAAAGCTGACAAAGGTAAAGAGAAAGAGGTCAGTAAAGCCACATTTTCTACTTCTTTTGGTGGTTTAGAGCTGGCAACGGTTGCCCAGGTGGAGGGTAGCTGTATGGCTGGCAAATATGATGTTAATGCTGCTAGAAGAGCAGCTGCTACTAAGGCGAAAAGTAGCATTCAGATCCAATTGAGGGCTAATCCTGGAAAGGCCAATAACAAAGTGAACCCTTACTCTAAGGACGAATTATATAAAATGAAGAAGGGGATTGCTGATATGGGGCCCCCTAGTTATGGCAAGTTTGATTTAAATGGTGAGCCTATGCCAGAGGATGATTCGGATTCTGAGGAGGACGTACCGTTGGCGTCTCTACCCAGACCAAGTTTTAGCGGTCCCATCCCAATGGAGGGTGTAAGAAGGACTAGCGATGGATCAGGATTAGTGCAAGAAGCTGGTGATGGAGTTAGGGTTATAGAAAGTGAAGATGGCTCGGTTGGACCTCAAGAGGTACCCAGGGCCAAGGTTGTAAAATCAAACGTCCAGTATGAGCGGCCAGTAGTTTCTGGTCAAGCTAATGCAATGGACGCAGTTTTGAATAGGGTGAATCAACTGCAGATTCCCTTATCTTTGGGGGAGTTATTTACGATTAGTCCGGCGCTTTCTGAAAAGCAAAAGAAGCATTTGACGAGGCGTCGGGTTTCCACTGGAGAGGTGGAATATATTTGTGAAAATGCTGAAAAGTTTGGGGAAGATGTAGATATGCATTTTTCCGCTCCCCTGGGTTACCTGGTGGTAACTCTTAACGGTAAAGAAGTAAAGGCCTTGGTCGATTCAGGGTCTCAAATTAATTTAATTTCATTGGAGCAAGCGACGAGTATAGGCTTGCCAATTAAAAGTGGAACTGGGGGAAACCTCAGAGGTATTGGAGGGCATGCAACAGAGCTGATGGGCACAGCTGAGCATGTCAGGTTAGGCATTGGTGGATCTGTTGGTAAGGTTTACTTTTATGTGGCCAGAGGAGCAGTCAAAACTGTTCTTGGTGGTCCTTTTTTGATGGATTTTGAGGCCAGGATAGGGTATCAAGCTGGCATGGGGATTAGTTTGGAGATCACTGGTGAAGATATGCGGAGGTTACATATGCGGTTAGCGCCTCCTGGAGATGAAGGTTGGGAAACACGGCCAGGTATTACTACTCTGTGCCAGTGTTGTGTTTTCACCAAGAAGCGGCATATAAAACGGACGGCTTCTGGTGAATTATGTTTGTTGGAAAGGGATGGAAGCCCTCATTTTTTGGGGTAGCTGGGGCTGATCACTCTAATGTTGTAATCTCTCCTCAGGATGAGATCCCGGATTGCAATAGGTCAGCTCACTTGGAGATAATTCAAGTGGATTCTCAATTATTTTCTGTTAATATTACTTTGGAGTGCAAATACGTTATGGACTTTTCTATATGTTTATTGGATTTACCCTGTTTTTATATTAAATTTAAAAATGGTAAAAAAGGCGAAATGGGCCAAATTAGGTTGGATAAAAATTGGAAGGGTATGTTTTATGGCCTCCAGCAAGAGGTTAAACTGCAAGTATCTCCTTTTATTATGGACCTCCAGCAAGAGGGTAAACTGCAAATATCACATCGAAACCCAATTAAAAATCTCAGAATAATTAAAACTCAAAAAAATAATTTTTGTGAAAATTCAATTCCGGTCCTCCAGCAAGAGCATAAACTGCCAACTTTCTTTACAGGCGATTTACTGTTGGATAAGGGAAGCAAAGGTGTTGGAAAATCTGTTTATAAATTAGACGAGGGAAAGGAGAAAAGGGTAAAATCTAAAAATAAAATAAAATATTTTTCTAATTTTTCTTATTCCGATTCTGACGATGAAGAAGATTTATTTGATGAAATTTTTAATGGCAAATCAAAAGTAAATGTTTTACCTCAAGCTTATTTAGATGTGGAGGCAGCCAAATATAAGAAAGTAGCAAATAAAGTTCGACCTATTAATGAACCGCTACCTGCCGAATTAAATCCACCCTGGAGAAGACCAAGGTTATCAAGAGATCCTTATGAAAGTCCCTTGGTAAAGAATCCGCCTGAATTTTCTGAGACGTCAAGAATCACTTTTGAGAGACTGGGTGTTGTTAATTTTGGACCTGATGGTTGGTTGTCTGGAGAAGAGAAGAAGTTGTTGTTGGATGTGATGGTCAAGCGAGAGAAGGCCATTGCTTTTGTAGAAGAGGAGAGGGGTGTGTTGAAGCATTCCTATGGGGAGCCTTACAAGATTCCTGTGGTATGTCATGAACCGTGGCAGCAGAAACCGATTCCTATTCCGGCTGCATTAAAAGAAGCCTATATTGAAGTTGTCAGAGAACGGATACGCACTGGACTGTATGAGCAATCAACGTCAAGTTATTCTAGTCTGGTATTTTGTATCAAGAAACCGAATGGCAAGCTTAGAGTTGTTCATGATCTTAGGGAATTAAATAGGGTTACAATAAAGGATGCTGGGATACCGCCTAGTGCTGAGGAGTTTGTTGAAGCGTTTGCAGGGAGAGTGTGTTATGGTTTGGGAGATATTATGGGTGGATATGATGAGAGAGAGTTACATCTGGACTCAAGGCCTCTCACTACATTCGATACACCACTTGGAAGTTTACAGTTAACAAGATTACCTCAAGGAGCGACAAATTTGGTTGCAGTTTATCAAGCTCAGATGGCTTGGATCCTTCAAGACGAAATTCCACAATATGCTGGAATCTTTATAGATGATGGAGGAATTAAGGGACCAACAACCAACTATGAAAACCAGGTGTTGGAAGAGAATCCTGGGATACACAAATTCATTTGGGAGTTTGCAATTACATTAGAAAGAATCTTGTTTCGAATTGAAGAGGCTGGTTTAACTATTTCAGGCTCAAAATTTTCCTGTTGTGTTCCAGCCTTAGAAATATTAGGCCATGTGGTATGTAGAGAGGGTAGGATTATGTCCAAGAAGAAAGTTAACGAAATTCAGCCCTTGCCAAGACCCAAGAATACGACCAAAGTTAGAGGGTTTTTAGGTGTTTGTGTATATGTTAGAATGTTTATCAAGGACTTTTCTTCATTGGCAGCTCCATTGTGACGGTTAACGAGAAAGGATGCAGATTGGGAGTGGGATGAAGAGTGTGAGAAGGCGTTTGTGAAGTTGAAGGAGGTTGTTGGGAAGGATTTAGTCCTGCACAAGTTGGATTATGGAAAAAATGCTGGTAGAATTTATTTAGCAGTTGATTCAAGTCAGGTTGCAGCTGGGGCGGTTTTTTCTCAGATGGATAAAGCTGGTTACATCAGTCCAGTTAGGTATGAATCTGTAGTATTTACTGAGGTCGAATCAAGATATTCTCAACCAAAATTGGAATTATGTGGTGTGGCGAAAATACTGAAGAAACTTCAGCATATTTTGTGGGGGCAACATTTTGAGTTGCAAGTGGATGCGAAATCGTTAATCCAGATGATTAATTCCCCAAGTTTACCGAACGCACCCATGACGAGATGGGTAGCTTTTATTCAACATTTTTCATTTGATTTAGTTCATAAGCCTGGAAAAACTTTTACTATGCCAGATGGTTTATCAAGGAGACCACCCACTGAAGAAGATTCAGACTCAGAAGAGTTCGATGAAGATATACCTATTATCAAAGCCAGCACTAAAGGAGCTGAAGACTTTCCATACCTCCCCCATGAGGTTAAACTGGCAGGACTATTGAGTTTAGATTATGGTGATGATGACCTCCACCAAGAGGATAAACTGGAAAATAGTTTTTATGTTAATAAAGGTGTTGGAAAAGGTGTAGATAAATTTGGTAGAAAGGAGGTAGAAGAAGATGTGGTGTATGTAGAGGAAGATGGATTGGTAGTGTGGGATAGTAGTAAGGTAAGGAATGGTGTATATGTTGGAGAATTAGAGAATTTAAATAAAAAGGTGGATAAAGAGAAAGAGGTATTTTCAAATACGGTTTATGAAGGATCCAAAGGTTCAGAAGAAAAATGTTGACATAGCTCGATTAAAGATTTATTTAGGGGTCAACGATTATTGGCTCATTCATGTGCAGGTGATATTGGTGATAGAGAAGTCCCTATTGATGTTATATTAATCGATTTTCAAGATAAAGTCTGGGGTCAGACTGGTTTTTATTTTTTGTTAGTCAAATATTTGTTGACTTTAGAGAGGCCAGAAGATTGTGAAGACGATGAATGGGTGGCTATCAAGAGGAAGTCATCTACGTTTTACCTATCTGGTCGACGTTTAATGAGGAGAAGGTATCCAAATCCTCAAGTAGTTATAACTCAACAGAAGGGGCAAGAATTAGTTTTGAAATCACTGCATGAAGATCTCGGGCATAGAGGCGTTGGAGAAACGTTTAGAAGAATTTCTGATCAATTTTGGTGGCCTGGCATGAAAGTGGCTGTTAAACAGTGGGTTCAGTCATGCGAAGAATGTCAAAGACGAAGTTATTTAAGGCCAAAAGAACCTGGATGCGCGACCGGTGAATATACGCTCTTTGGGAGAGTTAGTTTAGATGCTGTTCATATAAAAGAGGGACGGTATAAATATTTAATTGTGGCCAGAGATGATTTATCTGGTTGGGTAGAGGCAGCGCCTCTTATTAATTTAACTGCCAAAAATGTGGCAGAATTTTTTTTGAATAATTGGGTGTATCGATATGGAGTGATGAAATTGGTAATGGTAGATGGAGGTCCTGAATTTGGGACAGAGTTTAAAGAGGCCGTATTGAAAGTTGGATCAAAGGTTAGGGTAGCAACCCCATATTATCCTGAAGCTGAAGGCATGGTTGAAAGAGGGCATCAAGTTATCAAGGATGCTTTAGTTAAAATGTGTGGGACAAGTGCCGAAAAGTGGAGGCACTATTTACCTTTAGTTTTATTTGCTGATTGAATCACTGCCAAAAGGACGACCGGATTTTCACCTTATGAACTTGTTTTTGGACAGAAAGCAGTTTTACCGGTTGATTTAGAAGCTGAATCATATCTTGGAGTTGACTGGGACACAGTCAAAACTACTGATGAATTATTGTGTGCAAGAATGATGCAGCTAGAAAAGAAAGAAGAATATTTAGAAAAGGCATATTCGCGGATGATGAAGATCAGAAACCAATCAGTTAGATATTGGGATGAGCGGTTGGCACATCGATTAAGGAAACCTTTGAATCCAGGAGATATGGTCTTGGTGTATAATAGGAGTTTGGAAAGTCAGTGGGGAAAGATGTTTGCAGATAGGTGGAATGGACCGTATAAAATCAAGGAGCAAGTTTCCGGCGGTTCATATGTGCTAGAAGAGTTGGATGGAGTAGTATTGAAGAAGAGGGTAGCGGCCGATCAAGTGAAACGGTTCTATCCTAGAGGCACCAGGAGTGCCGAAGTCTACCTCCGCAATGAGGATAAACTATGACATTTATGAAATTTTATGGAATCCTCCGCAACGAGGATAAACTATGATATCTACGAAATTTTATGGATTCCTCCGCAATGAGGATAAACTATGATGTTTATAAAAACCTTATCAACCTCCGCAACGAGGATAAACTATCATCTTTTAATCAAAATACTTTACTATCGTTACACTGCATATGGGCGACAAAACTGTGATGAAACATAACGAAATGCGAGAAAACCTTCTTTGAAAATTTTCAAAATTTAAAATTCTTAAAATATGGGAGAAGATAGTGTTGGAAAATTTTAAAAATTTATTGGAAGAAGTGTTCACAGGGGAACCTTCTTAATTTAATATTGGCAAGTGTGGGGGTAATTGATGGGCTGGCTGCTCTATACACAATTACCCCATAATGTTCGTTTCCAAAATTTTCCCTGTTTCTAGTTGAATCCTGGCTTTGTCTTTTAATTATAGGAAGTCCACTAAGACTATAAACTGGAACAAATCAAGAGACACCGCTCTCAACGCCGGATTCAAGATTCTTTTTATTTTATTTTTGTTTTTAATTTTTTTTTATGTTAGATTGTGATTTCTTTTATTTAATATATATTATAAATTATTGTAAAGGTGATGCTCACTGGTGGTCTCTAATCATTTTTATAAATTGGAGGGAGCCCACCCAGTGATCATTATTATAAAAATTATCTTCTAAAAACTTTCATTTATTTTCTTTTCTTTTCAATTTCTCAAAATTGTGTAACCACATCAAGTTGCACTTGGATGTGGGTATGATGTCGAGGGTATGGCTCATCAAATGGCCAGGGGGCATCTTTTAAAATTTTAATTTTGATAATTCTTTTTTATTACTTTTTTTATCTTTTTAAAATTTTATTTATTACTTTTTTTTTATCTTTCTTTTCACACTCGTTTATCTTTATTTAAAAATTAAATTTTAACTTTTATTTCAAAACTGTCAGCCAGGCTATTCCAGGAGTCCAGTAAATGATATATAAATTATAAACCCTTAAAGAGTGAGTAAGACTTGTATTTAATGAATATAACTTAATATTTTATTACATAATGAAATTATATAAGAATTTTATTATATACAAATGTTACATTAAATTTATTGGTTATATATATTTTTATATACAATTAAATTGAGCATAATATAATATATTCTACAAATAATGGCGCATTTTTATGTATTTAATAATTATAAATTTATATTTAATTAATTAAAAAACATATATTATAATTACAAGTGTAAATTTGATTTATAATATATTTAAATTAATTACTTAAATTTATATATTAACTAATACCTCTCATATGATACTAAACAATTATTAAGGACGCTTCTTTTGACCCTTAATTGTGTTAGAAAAAACAAATAAATTAATTTGGACTAAATTGAGATTAATTGCTTGTTTTGTTGCGTCAAATTATTTTTTGTTTCACTTAAAATGTCCTCTAATCAGAATGTACCATCTGTTGGGAATTATATTTCTCATAGTTCCTATGTTTCCAATCTTGTTTAGTTATTTACTATTGTCACTTACTGATTTGGGGATTAATGGCGGGGAAATTGGATTCTTAATTGGGCTTTTAATTAATTGTTTCATGTTTTTCTCTATATTGTTATGTTTCATTTACTCTTTTTTGATATATTTGTTTTATTCCTTTCTAATCATTGTATTTACTGATATAGTAGCGCTTCAGAGGACCCATTGCCTATAAAAGGGCCTTGGATAATCCCCTGTAGCCTTATCACTTATTATACACTCAACAAATTAAATACAATTTTTATATTACGTTTATATTCTTTTTATTAGTAATAAAATTCTAATTAAAATTTTATATAACAATTTAAAGGTTGCTTTAAGTCTGATAGTAATTATATTGGTTGCCGCGCAGAATTCTTACTTAAATAATATTAATATTTATAAAACCAAATTGTTGTTTTCTTCTCAGCTCACTCATCGTTGCCTTCTCTCAATAAATTAAATAATTTTATTAAATTTTATTTCTTTTATTACCCATACTCCTTTCCTCCTTCTCCTCCTTTCATTCCTTCTTCTATTTTTTCTCCTTCTTCTAGACGACCGGCCGACAACTGAGGGCCTTTCCAAACGACGACGACGATCGAAGCCTGGCGACGTACGACAAAACGCACGGACCACCTAGCAAAACGAAACTTTTGCTGCGACTGTGTTTCGAACTTGGGTTCGACATCTTAGGTTTATATATTATAATTTTTATATTATTTTGAAGTGATTTTTCGATCACTATAGTAAGTTCACCTTTGCGCCTCTCACTCATATTACTATATTTTTATTGCAATAACAGTGATTGTGGCTTAATTGCTGATTCACTGAGTGTAAGTGTTCAATTTTTTAAAAATTTTTTTTTTCCTAGTTGACCATTATAGAGTGTTAAATCCTCTTAGTCCTAGAAGAATTGACATTATTATTAATACAAATTGAATTATTAATTTAATTTTTTTTTATTATTAATTATTGTTAATTTTGGTTGACTTAAAAGTACATTGTGCTTAGTCCCAATATATTGCCATATTTAATATTGGTAATTAATTGGTTGAATTAACTAACTTGTTATTCCCAATTTAAACTTGCAATCCATTTTTTTTTAAAAAAAAAAATTAATTTTTTAATTATTACTTTATATTGAAAGTTATTTTTTTCTATAATTTAATTAATTAAAAAATTTTTTTATTATTTGGAGCAATTATTGACTAACTTTGATTATTTTTTTTATAAAGTACAAAGTAAAATATTAATCTTCCCACTAGTATGTCCAACAATTTGACAGAAAAAATGGATAACATGCAAGTGGATGAAATAGAAATTGACTATGATGCTGACACTGTAAGTTCTTCTAAAGTTGGTCATAAAAAATCTTATGTTAACACAAAGAATTCACATACTGCAGGATGTGGAAATGACAGGAAATGCAAACAAACCAAACCCCCTTCCCCCAGTACCACAGAAGGAAGTAAAGCCTCTAGTGCCTCAAGAAGGTCTTCCAAAAGGCTTCAAAATAAAAAAGCTTCCTCTGCCACAACAAATCAGCAACCTATCCAGTCATATAAAAGAGTTGAAGACAGAAAATATGACGTACAAAGCAAAGGTAGACACATTGTGGGATCAGGTCCAAGAACTCAGGAACCAGATTCAGGCCCAGGCCCCTCCTCAATTGCCTCCCAATCAGCTTCAATTTCAGGCTCAACCTTCACAGCCACCCAGCTCAACCATCCAAAATCCAAATACTATGGAAGTAGAGCAATGGAAATGGGATTATCTAATGATTCACTACCAACAGAATGTGCAACACCCTCCTCATCATCAGCCTGGCCCATCCAGAACACCCAATTTCCATCCACCTCCTCATCCCTACCAACAAAGCAGGAGAAAGAAGGCCCAAGCACAATCCCAAACCCAGTCCCAGGGGAAGTTTCCTCCTCTGCCATGGTAAGTAATTTGGTTGATAGTCACTTGGGTATGTTTTCTAATAAATCTTCTTCTGCAGGTAATATTATTGAACATGGTGAAAGAACAGTTAAACCTGTTAAAAGACAGCTTCCTGTAACTAGTAGCCCTATTGATGTAATTAGCAAATTGTCATTTGATGAACCTTTACATTTAACTTCTACATCTTTAATTAATCCTTCTCTTGCAATTAAAAATGATTCTGTTCCCCCTGAAATCTATAATTTAATTGAAAAAACTTCTGAGGAAATATTGAAAGATACCCTTGATTTTAATATTGTGAAAGACAAACATGTGAGAGATGTGTTAATCCATGAAAATGATAGATTAAATAATTTACACTTGCAATGTAAAGTGAGTTCTTCTGTACAAGATACAGCTTATTTAAAAATCAAAGAAACCTTGAATATTGTTCTTAGTCAACAAAAACAAATAAGAAGTGACCATAGAGCTATCTCAGATAGAAATATCAGTCTGCATAAGACATTGAGTGAATTGAAACCCCTTATTGAGGAAAATTATTCATTAAAAAATGAAATAAAATCTCTGCAAAATGAGTTGAAGAAGCTAAAAAATGATTTCCATGCACTAAGTACCAAACACTCAGTTTCTGAGGACAGAAATGTTCTATCTCTTGCAAAAGTAAATGACCAGATGTCTGAAATTCCAAGAATAAGAAACTATGTGTCTGACCTACAGGAAAAGTTCTCAACCTTAACCATCAAAAATGAATTAAATGAGATCTCTGCAAGTAAGCTGCATAAAAATAAAGGGAAAAAACCTGAACAAAGTTCATCCTTTCTTCCTCATATTTCAACCATTAAACAAACTGACAATGAGTCTGTAAAATCTTTTGCTACTAGCAAACAATCTTGTGATGGTCATGCACCAGCTGTTTCTGTAAATAATGAAATTTCTGAACACCTGGCTAAACTTCAGGAATTATTACTAATGAATAATTCAAACCAAAAAGTGGACCATCCCAGTAGTCAGAAAAATTGGCCTAAGTTAGACCAATATCCTACCTTTGATGGTGATTCTTCCTCTGATTGGCAACACTTTATCCAGAGAATTGATAATTTAAAGAGATCTTATAAACTACCTGATGAGGAGATTGTTTCTAAGCTAATTTCTTTATTTTCCAATGTAGCCTTGATGTGGTATGAATCTGTCCTCTTAGATAACAATCATTATACATGGAATGATTGGAAATCCTTGATTGAGAATCAATTTGGTGGTTCAAAATTCAGGTTAGCTCAGCAAAGATTGTATGAGAATACTAGATATGTATCCTCCTCTGTTGAAAAGCCCATTGTTTTTCTGATGAAAATAACTAAAATCCTTAGAGCAATTAATCCAAAGATGGATTATGATATTTGGAGAGATAAAATCTTGTATAAATTACCAAATTCTCTTAGGGATTTGATTGTTGCTAGAACTGAGCATGTAAGGGAAAATTCTTCTTTCATTAATATCTGTAATGAGGTACTACTCAACCATAGATATGAACCAAAGAATTACCTTAGTAAATCTTATAATGATCAGAATAAACCTTCTATAAAGCTCCCAGAAAAATCTGGTAAACCCTCTGCCCCAGTTGCACCTAAAAAATATGCAACAAATACTTGTTATAAATGTAACAAACCGTGGCAGAAGGGTCATGTTTGTGACAAGAAAATTCATCTTGTTGAACAAAATGAAGACACTGATGAAATTGAACTTGATGTCAATAATTCTTCCAGTGACTGTGAAAGTAATATCTCCTATGACAATGAATCTGTTAAAGATGTTTTAATGTTGGAACATGATGTCCATTATTTAAATAATATATCTGAAGATTGTGTATTGAATTTATCTTCAGTAGAAAATGCTGAGATAATTAAAGATATTACTAACAATTCTATTCCTATATCCCCTTTAAAGGCACCTGTTATCATTAATGGTAAAAATGTTGATGTAGTTCTTGATTCTGGTGCTGGAGGAAGTGTAGTATCTGAAAAAGCTTTGGCTTCAGTGGATAAGGAATATTTGAGTAAATTATTGCCTATAACTTCTGAAAAATGGAAAGGGTATGGTTCTACCTTATTTCCTATTGGCAAATACAAAACCTCTGTATTCTTCAAATATAATGGTGGTTTTGTCAGAGCTATTTGTGAGTTTGTTGTCATGAAAAATGATAATTTGAGCAATTGGTTTATTATGGGAAATGATATTTTAACCATGTTTGGTGTGAAACTAGACCCAGCAAATAATTGCTTTACCTTAGGAATGAATGGGAAAAGAAAATTCAAAATTTCTTCTCCTAAACCTTCTGGGCATTTGTTGAAATCTTGTAACTCACTGACCCAATGTAAAGGTAGAACAACAACTGAAATGGATGATTTATTACATGAAATAAATACCGCTTCTTTTGGTGATCATTTGACTAATGAACAAAAGGATTCTATTGTTGCCTCTATTACCTCTTTCCCTATGGCTTTTGCTCATGGTTCTCATGTCTTGGGAATTGTTCAGGAAGAGATGAAAATTACCTTATCCTGTAATTTGAGTGATATTCCTCCTTCCCTTAAGAAAAAACCATATCCTGCTTCTCCATCAAAAAGAAAAGATATTGAAGATAATATTGAAACATTATTGAAAATGAATATCATTGAGAAAGTGGATGTCACCCCCAAATATTGTGTCATCTCCCCAGTCTTAATTTCATATGAAAAAGATAAAGCTAGATTATGTGGGGATTACAAAGCTTTAAATACTTATACTGTTGATGATATTTATCCTTTACCCAGAATTAATTCAATACATGCTACCTTGCAAGGTGCAAAATTTATTAGTTGTCTGGATGGTAATAAAGGTTATCATCAAGTTCCAGTTGAGAAAAATTCTCAAAATTTTTTGCTTATTGCTACTCATATGGGAATATATAAGTATGTTAGGATGCCATTTGGCCCTAAAAATGCTCCTTCAGTTTTCCAGAAAGTCATGGATAACACTTTCCATCAAGAAATTATTGAAGGTTGGCTCATGATTTATATTGATGATATTATTGTTTTTTCTAAAACTTTTGATGAACATATGATTCACTTAAATAGAGTTTTCCAAAAAATGGATGAAATCAATATGACCTTATCTTTAAAAAAGTGTAAATTTGGTTTTCAATCTTTGAAAGTCCTTGGCCATGTTGTGTCAGGCTTACAAATTTGTGTAGACCATAATAAAGTTGCTGCCATTCAAAATGTTAAAGCACCAACTTCTGTAAGAGAAATCCAAAGTTTTTTAGGTATGTGTGGCTATTATAGACAATATATTAAAAATTATCAGGTCATAGCCTTGCCTCTTACAAAACTAACCAGAAAAGATGTTGCTTTTCTCTGGAATGATGACTGTCAGAAAGCTTTTAATACATTGAAAAATTGCTTAATGACAGCCCCTATATTGGCTCTCCCAGATTTTAACAAGCCATTTGTACTTTATACAGATGCTAGCTTTATTGGTCTGGGTGCTGCCCTTCACCAAAAGCAAATTATTAATGATAAAACCTCAGAGGTTGTAATTTGTTATATTTCAAGAACCTTAAGAAATAGTGAATTGAAATATGGTGCCACTCAATTGGAGTGCTTAGCAGTTGTTTGGGCTCTTGAAAAACTTCATTACTACTTGGATGACCAGAAATTTGAGTTGGTAACTGACTGTAGTGCTGTGAAATCTCTCTTAAACCTCAAAACACCTAACAGACATATGTTCAGGTGGCAACTTGCTGTTCAGGAATACAGAGGAAGGATGACTATTATCCACAGAGCTGGAAATGTTCACTCTAATGTTGATATGCTCTCCAGATTGCCTCTGCCAAATAATGACTCCAATCCTGCTTATGTACCTGAGGATGACACTGTTCATATACATGGTATATTTATAGTTGATATGGAAGAAGAGTTATTACAGTTAATACTGGATTCATATGATAAAGATTCTGACTTAAATAAATTAGTTACTATTTTGAATGATCCTAAGAATGCTTCAATTCAAGCATTAATAAAAACTCTTCCTGCAAAATACCAAAATGCTTTAAATAAAGGAAAGTTTTCTATTGAAGATGGTTATATCTATTATAGAAGGAAGCTTACCAATGTAATTGTTATTCCTCCTTCAATGAAAGAAACTATCCTCAAACTTTGTCATGATGACATATTAGCTGGTCATTTTGATCTTGAAAAAACTTTGATTAGAATCAAAAACACTGCATGGTGGGCTAATATGTCTGAAGACACAAAATTATATGTTGAATCTTGTGATTCCTGCCAAAAATCTAAAAGGTTAACAGGTAAGAGAGCAGGGTTATTACAACATATTAGGGCACCTAGTGCTCCCTGGCAAATCATTAATATGGATTTTGTCACTGGTCTTCCTGTTGCAGGTAAAGACAGCTTTAACTCTTGTTGGGTAATAGTTGATAGATTCACAAAAATGTGCAAATTTATTCCAACCCACAAAGATGTATCCACCAAAGAATTAGCTTTCTTATGGTGGTCTTACATGTTTAATATTATTGGTTTTCCAAAAGCCATTATCTCTGATAGGGATCCAAAATTCACTTCTGAGTTTTGGACCTCTTTGATGGATATTTGTGGCTGTGAGTTAAAATTGTCTACAGCTCACCATCCTCAGACTGATGGTCTAGCTGAAAGAATGATTCAAACTCTGGAAGATATGATTAGAAGGTATTGTGCCTTTGGTTTAGAATATAAAGACAATGACAGATTTACTCATGATTGGGTCACTCTTTTGCCTGGTCTTGAATTTGCATATAATAGCACTGTTCATTCTGTCACTGAGAAAAAGCCTTTTGAGCTTTGGTTAGGTTATGTCCCAAACACTCCTGCTCAGATTCTCAATAATAAATTACCTAAGTTGGAACTACACCCTGGTGTAAAATCTTTTATGCAAATGCAACAGCTATGTAGAAAACATGCTCAGAATTGTATTGATAAAGCATTTGAATATGAAAAGAAAAGATGGGATAAATCCCATAAAGAATACACATTTAACAAGGGTGATGAAGTGTTGATCTCTACTGTCCATTTCAATTTACAAGGTAACCACAAATTAAAAGATCCTTTTGTAGGACCATTTGTTGTTAAAAGAATGGTTGGTAATAATGCAGTAGAAGTTGTATTGTATTCTCCATATGATAGGAAACATCCTGTCTTTCCCATTTCTTTGCTTAAGCCTTATACTTCCAACAGTGACTTATTTCCAAAAAGAAGAGGAAGACCTAAGAAAAACCCTCAGGAAGTCACAGAAACAGCAGAAATTGATAAAATTCTCAATGATAGAATTATCACTTCTGAAAGAGGTACTGAATATTTATTGAGATATAAGAACAAATCATCTGAACATGATGCATGGATACCTGGCAAAGAAATTTCAAATCTGCCTGCTCTGTTGAAAAAATACAAAAAGAAAAAATCTTAGCATTTTTTTTATTGTTTTTTTTAGAGTGAGGGAGTGTCAGCCAGGCTATTCCAGGAGTCCAGTAAATGATATATAAATTATAAACCCTTAAAGAGTGAGTAAGACTTGTATTTAATGAATATAACTTAATATTTTATTACATAATGAAATTATATAAGAATTTTATTATATACAAATGTTACATTAAATTTATTGGTTATATATATTTTTATATACAATTAAATTGAGCATAATATAATATATTCTACAAATAATGGCGCATTTTTATGTATTTAATAATTATAAATTTATATTTAATTAATTAAAAAACATATATTATAATTACAAGTGTAAATTTGATTTATAATATATTTAAATTAATTACTTAAATTTATATATTAACTAATACCTCTCATATGATACTAAACAATTATTAAGGACGCTTCTTTTGACCCTTAATTGTGTTAGAAAAAACAAATAAATTAATTTGGACTAAATTGAGATTAATTGCTTGTTTTGTTGCGTCAAATTATTTTTTGTTTCACTTAAAATGTCCTCTAATCAGAATGTACCATCTGTTGGGAATTATATTTCTCATAGTTCCTATGTTTCCAATCTTGTTTAGTTATTTACTATTGTCACTTACTGATTTGGGGATTAATGGCGGGGAAATTGGATTCTTAATTGGGCTTTTAATTAATTGTTTCATGTTTTTCTCTATATTGTTATGTTTCATTTACTCTTTTTTGATATATTTGTTTTATTCCTTTCTAATCATTGTATTTACTGATATAGTAGCGCTTCAGAGGACCCATTGCCTATAAAAGGGCCTTGGATAATCCCCTGTAGCCTTATCACTTATTATACACTCAACAAATTAAATACAATTTTTATATTACGTTTATATTCTTTTTATTAGTAATAAAATTCTAATTAAAATTTTATATAACAATTTAAAGGTTGCTTTAAGTCTGATAGTAATTATATTGGTTGCCGCGCAGAATTCTTACTTAAATAATATTAATATTTATAAAACCAAATTGTTGTTTTCTTCTCAGCTCACTCATCGTTGCCTTCTCTCAATAAATTAAATAATTTTATTAAATTTTATTTCTTTTATTACCCATACTCCTTTCCTCCTTCTCCTCCTTTCATTCCTTCTTCTATTTTTTCTCCTTCTTCTAGACGACCGGCCGACAAAAACTATCTTTTCTAAAATCTTTTATTTTAAATTTAAAAAAAAATAAAAAATAAAAAAAAAATAAAAAAAAAATAAAAAAAATAAAAAATAAATAAATAAATAAATAAATAAAAATAAAATAATAAAAAAATCACAAAAAAAAAAAAAAAATCAATTAATTAAAACAAAATTATTATTATAATTCTTACTTTTATTTTTCAGTCTTCATTCTTTTTAGTTTTATTCATTTAGTTTAGACAGGAAACAGGGTCTAGGAGAACTCAATACCAATGGGATTTTACTTCAAGATATCTGTTAGTCTTGCAAGACTTTAAACTGGCTACTGTTCAAGACTTTCCTTAAGGTTTTATACGAATTTTGGAGCTGTTAGTCCTCCAAGACTTTAAACTGGCTATTTTTCAAGACTTTCATTAAGGATAATTTTCTTTATCTTGAAATCTGTTATTCCTCCAAGACTTTAAACTGGCTACTGTTCAAGACGTTCTTTAAGGTTTTTTATACATATTTTGGATCTGTTAGTCCTCCAAGACTTTAAACTGGCTACTGTTCAAAACATTCTCTAAGGTTTTTTTATACGAATTTTGGAGCTGTTAGTCCTCCAAGACTTTAAACTGGCTAATTTTCAAAACTTTCATTAAAGATTTTATATTGGAGCTGTTAGTCCTTCAAGACTTTAAACTGAATTTCAAGAATGTTCAAGATTTTATGGATATTTTTGGGAGACAGATTTTTTTTATTTTTAATTTTATCAATCAAATGTTAGGTCCACCAAGACCTTAAACTGGAGTGTTATCAAATGTTAGGTCCACCAAGACCCTAAACTGGACTATTATCAAGCTGTTGGGTCCACCATGACCTTAAACTGGATTTCTCATCAATCGAATGTTTGGTCCACCATGACTTTAAACTGGTAGTTCATTCATTGTTTAGTCCACTATGACTTTAAACTGGAAAATTAATATCTGCAGGATAATTCAACATTCATTGGTCCACTATGGCCTTATACTGGATTACTTGTCGATCAAATGTTTGGTCCACTATGACATTAAACTGGATTATCAAATTTATTCAATCTTTGGTCAAGCCTAGGCCTTATTTAGGAATTTATCAAGTTATTTATGCACCTAAATGATCTTTGGTCCACCAAGACCATAAACTGGCAATCGATTATATGTTTGGTCCACCAAGACTTTAAACTGGAATGTAAATCTTGTTTGGATAACTCAATTCAATCTTTTAATTTATCACTTTCCACTAAGACTCTAAACTGGTTATTCAATCATTTCTGGAATTGGGTGCTAATAAGCTTTAGGAGGTTAAAATTTTAGGTGGTGATGATGCTAAGGAAAGCATAATGGTTAATTAGGTGAAATTTGTGGCGCTTTAACATGGTCTAAAGTTAATATTATTATTGGAAGCCTGGCAAAAGTATTTTATGGGTTTGCTGCATAGCAAAGTTTGAAAATTGTGATGAAGGAATCAGAAGTTAGGATGGTAGTTGGATTTTAGGGAATGATTTTTTTTAGTGCCTCATTGTTAGGCCATTTTTGGTGTGAAGCTTGGAGGACCTTATGGCAAGATTGGAATCATAGAATTCGGCTCAGTGGGGGGCCCTATGAGGTTGGAATCAGGAGTATTCGGCTCATAGGAAGATCCACTCTCTCAATGCTGTGACAAGAAGGAAGACTGGTATATGGGAGTCTGAAGGGATTCAAACCTTGCTCTCAGTAGTGGAATCATCACAAGATTTATATTATTTTATTTTATGTTATATCAAGCCAGAGAAGAAGAAAAAACGTTTTTATTATAAAGAATTAAAAGAAGACCAGCTAAAACAAATTTATCAAATTGTTTTATTAGAAAAGATAATTCTTTTGGAATTGCTCAATCACTTATGCAAAGTTTTACAAATGGGGACACTCTCAATTAAAGGGAGGATGTGGTAGCCTAAAGTTTAGTATGGCACCTAAGTACGTAAATGGAGTTATTACGGTGTGCAAAATTGGCGTTATTATTTTTTTTATAAAAGGGTTTTATTTAATTTATTTGAGTTTTAAATATGAAGAAATTGGTCAAGAGCGAATGCCTACACAAAAACAATTTATTTTACGGAGAAAACTTATTTTTACGGTCTGAAAAGTTTATTAGTATCAAGTCGAGTTACTCAAGAACCTTGGGAAATTTTTCTAGAATTTTTACTATTTTTCTTATATTTTTAAATGAATTTTAAAGTTTTATAGAAATATTTACGTTTTCAGAAATTACTTAGCTTTGATGAATTTTCACGGGGTAATTAGAGCTGCGCAGACTACGAAAATTAGTTTGGAATATAAAGGGGAAGTAGCTCTATCATGTGTAATTTTTCTAGATTTTTTATTATAGTTTTTAAGGTTCTAATTGAGTCCGGAAGTCCGGACAAACTCCGTTTCGACTCCGTACGGACTCCGCTTTGACTCCATACGGACTCCGTATGGGCTCCGGATTGACTCTGGGAGAGCTCTGGAGGGGAAAACTTAGGCACGTGACTAGGAATACTTAAGCGCCTCTCAAACTCGAAATTGAGGGGGGGGGGGGGGGTATACATCATACAGCTTAATCATTAACCACCACGGTCTTATTTTTTATTACTCAACAAATTAAATAAATTTGTAATACCCTTATAACTTTAATTTTATATATAACATTTTAGAAATACTACTCAACAATTTAAATCACACTTCATACAGGGTATCTTTAGAAAGGTCTTCATCACTGGGACTTGATTATTGCTGTCTCATAAAAACTCAAATTATTATAAAAACATAAAAGTCAATCTTTTCAGATCTTTCACTGGTACACCTTAATTGTTGTTATCAGTATTTCTTTCTCAACAGCCACAATCATTAAATCTCAATAAGTGTTAAATATTTTAGAGTTTCATTATTTTTATCAATCAGATCCAAGTAGACTGGTTAGCTTAGTGATTTAGAATTCCCATTTTGTTATTTTTATTGGAAGGACGGGGTTTTCAACTAAATCCACATATCTCCTCCGGATTCTGCTTACAGCAAGGCAACTGTAAGAGTTTACCTTACCATAACGGGTAAATCCTTGACTAAATTTAGGCGAATTTAAGCGTGGTGATGAAATAAGACGCCAAGAGTAAGGTTATTAATGAAATTAGTGCATATAAACAAGGTCAATGCATTATTAATTTAGCTAAGACACTAAATAAGTGCCTGTCGCCTATTTTAGTGTGTTTCCCCACAGTGGGAGTAGAATGTGGGGTAATTATAGTGTGAAAAAGCTAACTTTGCTAAAAATGAAGCTATTCACATGGGAAAAAAGCAGGCAGTATGTGGCCAGTACACAGAAGCCATTTCTGGCATAAAAAACACCAAATTTGAAAAGTGTTATTTTTATGCATTTAAATAGCCAAATCATTAGTTCTAAATGAGAAAAATTGATCTTTCAAAGCGCATTTTTGATATTCTCAAATTTATGGTGCATATAGTCAACTTTTAAGTGAAATAAAGCACATTTCTTGTTTTTTTCATAAAACAGTGAAAATAACAGCTTTAAGTGTACTTAAAAATTATGTAGCCTTATACTTAAGGTTCTTTAGATTACCCTAACATATTGCAACTTAATATCAAGTACATAAGACTTATAAAAGGTGGATATATGCATGTATATAAGGTGTTATAATGGCATATTTTGTATATTATCATAATTTTACTTATGTATACTGTTTGTGTACTCTTAATTATTATTCCCATGTATAGTTCATGTGTTTAACATAACTTATAAGTACTTTTTACTCAGTCCTGGGGATATAAAGGCTGACAGCTCTATTCTGCCAATATGTAAAATGATTGATAATTATTTTTATTGATATTTTTGAACTTAAACCTATAGTTTATATGTCTTTATTTTATATTTTTGATTTACAATGCAATTTAAGACTAAGAAATTAACATAGTAAAATAATTTTTAATGAAATACTATTTTGCTTTTTTACACAAGAATTCACAAAATGCTTCTGATAACTATACATGATATAAATATATAATATAATAGGAAAATTGTAGCAAAATGTTGAAAACTAGAACAAAAAATTTAAAGAAATTTTAAACTATTGAACTTATGTATTTTATGAGTTTATTGTATTTATTTTTAAATGTAATAGAAAAATATGTTGGTTATCTTTCATAATGAGAAATAATAAAAATACAAAAAAAATCAGGTAATATGGTGTAAATTAAAAAATAAAAGCTTCAAATTCTTGTTTAAAAGGAGTTATCATTAAAAAGAACCACTGATCTTATTTTATATTTTTGCAAAAAAAAAAAAAAAAAACAAAATCATTAGAGAGGTTAAAAGTGATGTTTTTGAAATAAATAGTATAATTTTCAGTATTTTTAATGATCAAGTGAAATTCAAAATGAAAATGAGTTTGATGAAAAAAATTCTGTGAATGGATCAGATTATTAATCTTACCTTGTTATTATTTCTATAAATTATTTATTAAACTTTCACTATTATTCCAGCACAGACTCATCCATTTTTGGTTAAGAGCTCAAGATGAGTTCAAAGTAAAGTTCAGCCTGAGTCAAGTCTGAGTTCAGTCTGAGTCCAGTCTGAGTTCCATCTGACTTCAAGTTGAGGACTTACTAGCAAGTCCCCCCCAAATATTGTGTGGTGACTAGCACACATCCATTTCACACTTCAACTCATACAAACACATTTCCAATAACATGACACAACAATTCATGCACATTATTGATGAACTACAATCTATTGAAGAAAAAGAAATCATATTTAGAGAAATTTTAGAGTCAATGAATTCAAATAATAAAGCCCACAAAAAATATTTATTAATTTCAATCACATTGATGGACATCACCAGCTCATGAAAGACTACTGTAATACAAATAGTGAATACAACTCAACCATGTTTCATCACCATTTTTGGATTGGAAAAACTGTGTTTCTTTAAATTTCTAACAATATATAGCTACATAATGTGTATATTGGACACAGAGGACTGTAAGTCAAATGTGAATCTGTTGGCGGGTTGTCTAGAAGAAAGTGAAGAAGAAGAAGATATGGAACAAAGGAGAAGGAAGTAATAAAGAGAGGTTAACAAAAGAAAGAGAGAAATGTAAATGATAAAACTAATAAAATAATTAAATCAAAATAAGAGAGATGCAACAACAGTTTATAAAGAGTGACACAACAGTGAGGTTTTGGTTTATTTGTAAATATTTATTTAAGTAAGTAAAGTCTTCTCTGCACGGCTAACAATTAGTATTACTAATAAACTTAAAGCAAACTTAGATTATTTATTTAATATTTAGATTAGATTTCTAATACTAATAAAAATAATAATAACATTTTGTAAGTATTTAAATGTTTTTAATGTAAGTGATGCCTGCTAAAGGAGAATCCTAAGGCCTTTTTATAGGAAAGGATACCTCTGAAGCACTTCAATTGTATATAAAAAAATAGAAATAGTGTGAAACAAAAGATTTAAAAGAAATTAATTAAAACATAAAAATTGAGGGAAAAATTGAAACAACAAATTAAATACATGAAAAAGTTAATAATTTTCCCACCATAAAGTCCCAAACAATTAATTAATATAATGAGTAACTAAATGAGGATGAGACCATGAGAACTATGAGAAAAAATATTCTAAACAAATATTATAATAAGATGAAAAGGGTTTAATTAAGACAAATAAAAATTTTTTCACGCCAAAATTTATGGAATCAATTTAATTCAGTTATCCTGAGAATTTAATTAATTATTTATAACTACCATAGTAATTTAATAAATAATTTAATTGAAAAAAATAATTAATCTAATTGTAACTAATTTAAAGTGAGAATTTAATATTATTATATTAAATATGTGTTTTAAGTTATTTAGTAAATTAACTGACACAGTTAAGGGTCAAAAAAGCGCCCAATATTTACTGATAATATTATATGATGAGTTGGATTTAATATATAAATTATATTAATTTATTTGTAATTAGATTATAAGTTAAATATTATTAAGCTTATAATATAATTATTTTTTAGAAATATTAAATACATAGAAATGCGCCATGTTTTTAAAGAATATAATATTTGTTTATGTAATAAAAACTTATTTAATAATAAAATTAAATATAGTAATTATTTTACTTATTCATAAAATATTTATAATTTTATTATTTAATAAAATAATTTATTGTAACTACATAATACATAATGTTATTCCCTTACACGATTTCAGCAATTTATTATATAAATTACTGGGCTTCTGAGATAGCCTGGCTGACAGAAGCACTTGTGTTGCTTGCTAATGCTTATCCATGAAAATGCAAGTTGTTTTTCTTGGGGGTGTCAATTAGACGACCTTTTTTTCCTAGATTCAGTCAACATAAATGAGTTATTATTGAGCTTTTATAAATGAGAAGGGGTGGCTGAAGTGTTTAATGCAAATATATGTAGTAATTGAATAAATAGTAGTGGCTATTGTTGTGTGAAGTGAGGGTGAAAAAATGCATAAGTAATTAATGAGGTGCGTCTGGCTTCAGTAGGTAATGGCTGACACCACACAATATGGGGGGCGGACTTGCTAGCAAGTCTGCAACTGTCAGACAGGCTATACCAGGAGCCCAGTAAATTTTATGTCAATTTACTGGAACTAAAAGAGGGCGTAAAATATGCTTATTATGTATATAAATTAATATTATATTGTATAATGAAATGATATAATTATTTTATTAAATATATATAATAAGTATTATATTGATTTTATTATTATATAGATTATTTATACATTTAAATTAAGCATGATATATTTTATATTCTATAAATTATGGCGCATTTTTATGTATTTAATAAATATAAATTAATAATTAATGAATTATAAACATATATTATAATTATAAGGGTAAAATCAACTTATAAAATGTAATTAAATTAATTAATTAAAATTATATATTAAATAGGGGGCATCAATGTTGACCGATCCGCAATTAAATTAATTGCGGAAAACAATCTGCATACCCCAATTATCTTCCGCAATTATTTTTTCTAATAATTGGGTTATTAGACACTTTACGTGTCAATGTTCACCTCTTATCTGACATTTTTATCCTCAATATTTCATAACCACATCTTGGACAACTTTCTGGATATCCCAGCCTTCTACCTTGCTGCGCACTTCCATTCTCATCCCATCCTGTTCATTCTATCCGCTCAGAATTTCTCCCCATTTCATCTATTTGATTCTGCTCCTTTTCATCTCGCTATCTCATCTTCTTGTTTCTGCTTCTTTTCATCTTCATTTATAATAACTTTCCTCGTCATCCTAGATCTTCTCAAAGGCAGCCATCACCCAGTTGTTCTTCAATTCCCACTACTTCCTCTTTCCCCTGCTCAGCCGAGAAATCAAAAACCGTTCAATTAAAAAAAGATGATCATCTCATTATTATCAACTGGCTGAAAACCAAATCTAACTATGATTCTTGTTTTGGTACTGAGTATGCCACTAAAGTAGGATGGCCCCCCGCATCAAAAGTTAATGGCTATCTTCTAATGGCAAATGAATTATGGAATAAGACCAAGGGAAGGATTGATCTTTTGCCTAAACAGATGTCTGAACAATTCAAGCATTACCAAGCAAAATACAAGAAGGCAAAGGCTCTTTCATCTTCCACTGGTTTTGGGGTTACCGACAACGATATAACTAAGGGCATAAAATCCATAGACAATAAACTTGAAAATTTATGTCCTTACTTTAAAGAGATGGATGCAATTTTTGGAGAGTGAGCCGATGTTAATCCTGTAAACATGTTGGATGGTGAAGATCCTATCTCCGAACATGATGTTGAAGCAAATCTTTTCCCATCCTCTTCCTCCACTCAAGCCTCCCCTCATTTGAATGAGACATATCTAGATAGCTTTTCTGTAGATCCTATAGGTGATTTAACCCAACCAAATCTAACTCAGGTCTGTTTCTTTTTTCTTATCTTTTCTATTTTTTATTTACTTATCTTTTTCTTATTTCTTAAAAGGCTGATGATGAAAAAACCCAGGATCCTCAATCAACTGAGTCTGAAGGTAGTGAAAATGATGAGGAGGAAAATATGACCTTGAACAAGAAGCGTAGGGCTTCAAGTAGTCTAAATTTCCACTCACAAAGAAGACAAAAAAGTGATACTTCATCACAAACCCCTTTTTTGTCTATGGAACAATTTTTAGAGAAACGTGATGCTGGTAAGTGATACCATACCTATTAATACTTTACTCTTCTTTTCTTCTACTTATTGTTAACATTGATTATCACTCTAGAACAAGTGGAAGCTGCTAAAGAGACTCTAAAGTTTGAAAAGCAAAAATATGAGCTCTCATTAAGGAGGGATGATAGGCTACAAGATTTGGAAGAGAGGAAGTATGAGCTCTCTTTACGGAAGGATGATCGGGCCCAAGATTTGGAGGAGAGGAAGTACCAGATCTCTTTACGGAAGGATGATCAGGCCCAAAATTTGGAGGAGAAGAAGTTTGAGTTAACTCTAAGTATTGAAAAATCAAAAAAAGAGGAGAAAACACTCAAACATCAAAACCTATTAGAGCAGATGAAATATAAGTTTGATCGTGAAAAAAATTCCAAAAAGAAAGATTTCTTGATAGAATGTGTTAAAGCTAATAAATCTGTTAAGGAAATTGAACTTTTAAAGAAATTGTTGGATGACTAGTTTGTTTTATTTCTCTCACACTTCAACTGTTCATATTTATTTGTGCATAAAATTTCCAATAATTTCCTTTATTTCATTACTCTCCCACTTTTTTTAAATAAAATTTTCATGTCTCCTTTGAAAATTTGACGATCCCCCACCCCTGGATTTTTTTGAAGTAAGGGGTGGGTATCACAAAAATTCTTTCATATCATGAATCTTGAAAGTCTTATATGAAAATTTGGCTTTACTACCTCCTGCATTTTACTGGTATCCCAAAAATTCTTACATGTCAAGAATTTCACAAGTCTTATAAGAAATTTTGGCAAAACCCCCCATGAATTTTATTGAAGTAAGGGATGGGTATCACCAAAAAATTTTCACCAAAATATTTACAAGTCAAAAAAATTCTATATCTGTTTTAAAAAATTGGCAATACTCTCCCCTGCATTTTATTGAAGCAAGGGGTGGGTATCACCAAAATTTTTCTAAGTCATCAATTTCACATGTCAGATTTGAAAATTTGGCAATACCCCCCCCTGCATTTTATTGAAGTAAGGGGTGGAAGTCATCTAAATTTAATATAATTACATAAATTATTAAATAAATATCTAATATATATCAATTTCCCTAGTTTATAGTGATGACAATTCCTCAAGCCAAAATGCAGACCAAGTCTAGAAACAAAAGTTTGGGACTTTCTACAGGTATAGGCAAGAGGAACCTCACGAATCAAACAAATAAATGTTATCATGATTACCTGTTATACAACCAAAGGTCATTGGCTCATCACATTACTTGAGAAAATTGATATATAAAAAATATTTATTAAAAATTTATGAAAAAATATAAAATTTTCGATGACAACTCTAATCCCCATACTTTTTGGATCTAGATAAAGTTTTTTTAAATCAAATAACTTTACCTTCTTTCTTTACATTATTGATTCTTTGTATCAACTTATTAGTGATTTGAAATGAGCAACCAAAATGTGTGAAATCTTGACAGGATTCCAAACCAGGAGGAGCTTTGGTTGTTTGATGATTATCCTGAGAATAATTCCAAATAGTTTCGATGATACCGTTTCCCAAACCAAAATCAATGATGCACCAGTAGTCTGGAAAATATAAACCATGTCCTTTGATTTTAGCTGGAGATGGTATTGGGTGGCCAGTTATCGGATTGATATATGAGAATATTCCAAAAGTAAGAAAATTGGCATCATTCCTATTGATATGAATCCTATTGTGGAATCCAGAATGAGTGATAATAACATTAGAAAATAAAAGATATTCATGGCTGATATCTTCCCATTCGGAGTCACACCAATTCGGTATTCCAACTTTGGTTGCAAGTTCATGATTTTTTTCAAATGCCTTATTACAGAGCTTTTTGAGTCGAAGAGCAAGAAAAGAATTAAAGGAAGGTAGAGTGTCCCATATGCGAAAATCTTCATCTTTTTGTGCTTTAGTGATATTCTTGACCAAGGAATATATGCCTATATAAATGAAATAAGTGAAATGATATTAAGAATGGAAAAAAAATTATTAGACATACCAAGAGAATATCCTTTAACAAAACCTGGTCTCCAACCAAATCCAATCATGATACCACCCAACAAATTTGTATTCCTTATAGGTAACCGAACCAAAGCCATTTGATAAAGAGTAATGATAAGATCCAATAGTTGATTAAAAGTTTCATCTTTTACACCATCAAATGAATGAACTTCCAAAATGAATTGAGGCTTATAAGTATTACTGATAACTGCAACCACTCAATCATCACCAGTTTTGGTTAGATATTTGATATCTTCTGGTAATTTTTTTGGATATTTAATTTTTTTATCTACTTTAGTTTTATGAAATAAAATGTTTGGGATATGACAAAAATAACTTTCACAGAGAATTTTTTTTTTCAGATATCTTTTCTTCTGATGAGACTGATTATCTTTAATTTTTTTTGATGATTTAGATGATGAATTTTTTTTTTCAGATATCTTTTCTTCTTATGAGACTGATTATCATAAATTTTTTTTGAAGATTTAGAAGATGATTGTATGGAAGTTGATTTCAAAGAAGATGATAGTGATGATAAAGATGAAGATGATAAAGAAGATAAAGATGAAGATGAGAGAGAAGTAAGGGGTGAATCTGAAGAAGAAGACATTTTTTTGATCTGAAAAAAAATTAAATGTCAATAAAATTTCAACTCAATTTTTTTTAATAAAAATTTCTCACCTAATATTAAAAAAAGCTGTTTTTTATTTGAAAAATAAAATAGAAAAAAAAACAAAAACCAAAAAACAAAAAATGAGTAAAAAATTTTCCAAAAAAATAATTTATCAAAATAAAAACCTGAGGTTTTATTTTTAAAAACAAAATAAAAGCAAAATCCTTTAAAAAAAAAAAATTTATTCAAAAAAAAAATTCAGTAAAAATTAAATCAAAAAAAAAATAAAAAAAAAAAAATTTAAAAGTGAACCTGAAGATTGGTTATTAAAAACCTTCTCACAAGATCCTGAAAAAAAAAAAAAAACAGTAAAATCAAAATAAAAAATAAAAAAATTATTTAAATAAAAACAAAATCACAAAAATTAATTAATAGAAAAATTAAAAATAAAATTATAAACCTTTTTTGTTTTGTAAATAAGAGGGACAGTCCTTATCAGAAAGAAATTTTTTTTTTTTCTATATTACTGCCAAAAAAATTAAAAAATTAATCAAATTTACAAAAAAAAATTTGTTAGTATATTTATTTGAAAGTAGGTAACCCGTCTTTATCTCCCATAAATTTCCCCTTTTCCCCTCCTTTATTTATTTGAAATGCCCTTACAAATCCCTCCCTCCTTGCCTCAAAAGTCCCCTCAAATTCTCTCCTTGCCTGCCTCAAAAACCCCCTGAAATTCCCTGCTTAATTGTCTCAATACCCACTTTTTTCCCGCCTTTTTAGCTGCCTCAAATCCCCCCAAATCCCCCCTTTACCCTTCTTAATATGCCCCATCACCCCCTATCCCCCCCTCTTTAGCTGCCTCAAACCCCCCCCATTCCCCTCTCCTTAGGCGCCTCAAACCCCCCCATTCCCCTCTCCATAGGCGCCTCAAACCCCCCCTTCCCCCCTCCTCTACCCCCCCCACCTCCTTGTTAACGAACGATCTGTAATGATCGTTCGCTAAGTAGTTGAATTGCTAACGATTCGATTACTTAGCGAATGATGGTTCCAAATTGTTTGCTAAGTAATTGAATTGTTAGCGATTCAATTACTTAACAAATGATCTGTAACGATCGTTCGTTAATAATCAGGGGGGGGGTAGAGGAGGAAGTAAGGATTGGGTAGGGGGGGAAGGGGGGGTGTTTGAGGCGCCTAAAGAGAGGGAAAGGGGGGGGGTTTGAGGTGGGTAAAGAGAGGTGAAGGGGGGGGTTTGAGGCGGCAAAAGAGAGGTGAAGGGGGGTTTGAGGGACATAAAGAGAGGGGAAGGGGGGTGTATTGAAGCACCTAAAAAGAGGGGAAGGGGGGTGATGAGGGACATAAAGAGGGGGGAAAGGGGGGATTTGAGGCAGCTAAAAAGGGGGTAAAAAGGGGGTCTTGAGACAGGTAAAGAGAGGGAAAAAGGGGGGCCTTGAGGATGATAAAGAGAGGTGAAGGAGAGAAAAAAAAAAACAAAAAAAAAGAGAAAAAAACAAAACAAAAATTAGTTTACCCTAGAACAAAAATAAATGAAGCACTTACAAAAAAAACAAAAAAAACAAAAAAAAGCAAAAAAAAAAAATCATGATTAGCAAATAAAAAACCAAGAAAAAAGAAAAAAAATGACCTACCTGGTGAGTTGAGTTGAGAAAATAAATGCAACCAAAATATTTGAGGGATTTTTGAGGAGAGGATGAAAAGGATATGAGTGATGAATGAAAAAAAAATCACTGACAAAATATGCGATTTCATGTTGAGGAGGTGAAAGAAAACCAATGAGCCATCCAAAAAAAAGATATTCACCATAAATTCAAAAAAAGAAAAATGAATATGCAACAAACCAAAATACAAAATCAAGTGATTAAAGTACACAAAGAGGACATTTGGAAAGTATGAAAACATAAAAATTAAAAATTAAAAGGGTGAAGAGAAATGTTGGAGAGTAATTGGCATTATAATGGGGCGTATGCCAGTTATTTAATGATTTGTGAATCAAGGGAGGGGAGTTCCAGTGGTGGTTCAGGATCCTCTTCTTCATAAAGATCATTCCATTCATCCTTTAAATCAGCTAGAATATTGTGGAGTATTACACAAGTCAAGATCCAATGATTTGCAGTTTTGATCTCCAATTTTTTTTGAAATTGGATTCTGAGCTCCCGAAGACTAGAAAATTGTCCCTTTAAAATACCTATAGCATGTTCAATTCATACTCTTGATTGTGCAAGGTGATAATTAAAGGCAGTTTTGGGGTCATTTTCTGAAGTTGCACCACGGAAAGCAGGTATAATGTACTTTCCACTTGCATATGCAGAGTCTGCAAGGAGGTACTGAGATTCGTCAAAGTATGAGTCAGGGGATTGAGAAATCCTCATTCTTTGGAAGACGGAAGAGTCATGACATGATCCAGGGCAGCCACTGTGAAAAGCAATAAATTTTTTATTGATATCGCATACAAGTTGAATGGCAATAGAGTATCTAGAAAGAAGATAAAAAGTTAGATTGTGAAAGATGAGAACTTGGAGGAGATTTTGAAGAAACCTTTTTTTGTGATCAAAATAATGGTTGCCATCATGAGCAGGCTTTTGACTCAAAGGGATGTTTGTACCATCAACAAAACCTATACAGCCAGGGAAACCTTCAGCTTGCATTACTTGAGAGGATTCAAGTCGCTTTTCTGGAGTTGGCCAAGCAAGAGTTTGAGACTTGAGGGAAAGGATAACAATCATACAGCGCTTGGTGTATAATATCACGGTACCATATCCTATGTTAAAGAGATTATCCAAACGTCTTACGGCAGCACCATTTCCATTTGAGCCAAAGCGACATAGAGCAACAGCAAGTTGGATGGCAGGATTATGCTGTTTGTCATGAGAATTGTTATGGAAGATAGGATGATTGGAGATGAGTTGATAAAGTTTGAAGAAAGAATCAGGAGAAGTTCTAAAAAGTTGTGTGAAGTTTAAATGAGGAATGTTGAGAATGGAGGCCAGATCATATCGGGGATCATGATAAAGATTTGGCCCCCTGGTGATGATGTCACACTTTTTGAAAAGAAAACACATATAAGCCAAAGCATCTTCCAAATCAGAGTCAGATTTATAGTAAAGAACTAAAAGAAAAGTGATAGCATTCATTGTTGAGTGAAGTAGCTTCCTAGTAGAGAGGTGTTTCATTGTTGCCGGTGGAAGGGTTATGTGATGAGGGAAGTGGGAATTCACCGCCAAATGTGCAGTTGGGGTGTGTAGATAGAAAAAAAACTTAAATGTTTGCCACCAAAATTAAGTAGCATAGAGTGAGGAAAGACTTAAGGATGGCATCAGCAATTATGAGTCATGTGACTTTCTTTCAAATCCATCATGGATGTGATGAGTTTGGGATCAGGAATTAGGAATGGAAATTGGGGTATAAGAGGCGGGATAATGCATTATTGTGGATTCCTTATCCACTAGCCCCGGGGCTAGTGGATAAGAATCTTCCGCAATTAATAATGTCTGATCCCGGAAAAAAAAATTCCTGATCCCTAATTGCGGATCCCTGAACATTGATACCCCCTAATAAAGCCATACATATCTTATTAAACAATAATATTGGGCGCTTTTTTGACCCTTAATTGTGTCAGTAAAATTTTTAAATAAATTAAAACACTTATTTAACAAGATGGTATTCAAATTCTCACTTTAAATTAGAAATATAATTTAATTAATTATTTGTTTTATTTAGACTAGTTATTGCATTAATTACATAGTTAAAACAATTATTAAATTTGCTTTATACTGGATTAAATTGATTAAATGGATTTTTGTGTGAAAATAATTCTATTTGTTTTAATTAAACCCTTTACATCTCACTGTAATATATGTTTTGGGTTATTTTACTCACTGTTCTTATGTTTCAGACTTACTTAGTTACTGATTATTTTAATTAATTGTTTTGGGAACTTATGGTGTGAAAATTGGTTACTTACTCACGGGTTTAGTTTATTGTTTCATGTTTTTCTCTCAATATCTATGTTTTAATTATATTCTTTTATATTCTTGTTTTACCTTATAAATATTTTGTAATTACTCATTTTTGGAGCTTCAGAGGATCCTTTGCCTATAAAAGGCTTTGGATAGTCCCCTGTAGCCATACCACTTATTATACACTCACCATTTAAACATATTTTTTTAATATAATACATTTATTAGTATTTTTATTAGTACTACAATTCTAATCTAAATTCTATATAAATATCTAAGTTTGCAATAAGTCTATTAATAATAACAGTGTTTTCCGCACAGAAATATTAATACTTATTTTTAAATAAATATATTATAATTTAATAAGACTCACCGTTGTGTCAAATCCCAAGAAACTCTTGTTGCCTTATTTTTTCTAAAATAATTATATTAATTCATTAATTCATTTCTCTACCTTCTAAAACTTTTCCCATTTTTCCTCCTCCTCCTCTCTGTTCTCTCCATCTTTTTCTCCTTCTTCTAGACAACTGGCTTACAGCAACCTTGAACCCTAATTCATATCTTTTTGAGCCCACATTGAATCAGTGATGAAACCAACAAGAAAAAATATTGAAATTCTGGTGAACTAAATATGAATACAACTTGAACATTTAATGAAGTATAGGTAATAATACTTTGAACAAATCTTGAGATATGAAGAATGAGATTTTTTTTATAGAAATTTTAATACAGTGCCAACCACACTCAAATTATTTTGAAAAATACATATTTTTTAAACAATTTAAGCAGTTTCTTAGCAAATTAAAAGAAAGAAAACCAAAGTATAGATTTGGCAAGATACCATCTGACATAATTATATAAGTTTCTTTGGCCAGTAATATATGGAGAAACTATAATTTAAAATATGTGAATTTGTTCATGAAAGATTATTTTATGCATTTATATTATTTATTGTATTATTTTCAAGAATTGAAAAAATTATATACTTATTTTATGACTAAATAGTATTGAATATTATAAATAATTAAAATATATAAAGAAGGTGCAAAAATCTTAAAAATGATGTTACAAAGACTTTACTTAGAAATATAATTTTCAAATTCAATTGACATACTATATTTTACTAGTAAATAAAAAATATCATCATACTAATATTTATTAAAATTTATTTCCCTTCATCTTCAAAATTTTCAAAATATTAAAATGTAGATTTTTATTTGATTTAAGTAAATGAGGAAAATAACAGTATAGGACTTGTGGATTTTTATGATTCAAGGAATTTATGTGCCCACTCTTTGTAACATATTTTACATATTTAATATTTTTTGTATATTTATTTTGTATTACTACCTTCTTTTATTGTCTTTTTTTACTCCCTCTCAAGAATACCCTACTCTTATCCCTTTGAAATATTATTTTTTCCTCACTTAATTTTGCTCCCCACCCTTTTAATTACCTTTTTCATCATTTTTAACCCCTATCCACATTTGCCTCTCCCTCTCCACCCCTCTCCACCCCTCTCCACTCCTCTCCTTCCAGTTTTCTTACCTCCCCATTCCTCCCTGAAAATTTATTTTAATATACAGAAATATGGAATGAGTTGAAAGGGAGGAAATCAGGGTTCAAGGATTGTGGAGGCAAGGTAAAGGGGAGGAATGGGGCTAAAAGGGTTGGGGAGGCTGTAGAGAGGGGTGAGGAAGGGTATATGGGGTAGAAAAAAGGTTGGGAAAGAGTTGGAAGGGAAGATTATGGGTTTATGAGGCATTTTGAATGAAGAAAAGGGCTGGGGAGAGGTTGGGAGGGGTGAAAAGGGGATCAAAAGAGGATGGCACACAATGGGGCTGTGAGGGTAGTGAAAGGGGTGGGGAGGAAAGACAAGAATGTGTTGATAGAATTGAAAGGGATGGGGATTGGTGCAAACTGAGTGTGAAAATAGGAGGATGGACCCTGCTCTTCAGGAAAAGAACAGAGTTCACTACCATAAAATATTAGCTGAAACATGAAATATATAAGGTGAAACAATTAACTCCAAAGTAGTTTTAGACATACATTAGCATTTTAAATAGGATACTATAGCTGTAAATTTACTTTATCATGTAAATTTTTTTTGAATTATGGTGTATGGATTTGTATAATTGTTCACTAACTCAACATACAGATGTATTGATCATTATTTATATACATTGTAATATAAAGAATGAAAATTAATATGATATAAAAAATACCCATATAATATTAGTATAATTTTTCTTTCAAAATTTTTTATGTAATGTGGTTGATAATTATATATATGACAAAAAAATAATAGGTATTTTAGAAAATAATTTTAACCAAAAAAAATTGATTAAATTTTAAACCATTTTCATAGGCCTCATTAGGTGAGCTTACATAGTTTAGAATGTACATGTGAGTTCTGATGGTGAGGTGAAATAGATCTTCTGCATGAATCATGGGCTTCAAATGAATATTTACCACAAGATATAATGATAAAATTATTATTATTTTCTTAATTTCTTAATATCTGATTTCTATATGTACCATCATAATTTGATGTAATTACTAAACACTCAGGGAAAGAAAAAGTATAAAATTTCTTAATATATGTATTATTATTTAATCAGTAAAAGAAACAACTCTCTGAGATATCTTAATTTGTAAAAATCTTTTATTGCAATAAATATGCACAATTTTTTAAAATTAAATATCTTAGATTTTATATAACTTAGATTTAACTCTCAATGACAACCTATGCATGACTGTGGTTCAACATTAGTTAAACTGTGAGAATTCCTTTGAATTTCTTAAAATTTAAAAATAAATTATTATAATTTAAGTCTAAGTATATTTTTTTAACAAAAATATTTTTTCTACATGATATGAGTTTATGGGAATAAACAAAAAAAAATTTAAATTTTTTAAAAAACATTATTTCACATAGCTGTCATTTTATCTGTAATTATTATAGAATGATTTTTCTTTCAAATGATAGACTGAAAAAAATTCTACAGCTATGTTTATATTCCTATAATATCTATAAATTGTTTACAGAGCTCATATTGATACTCAATATACTTTAACAAAAGAAAAAAATCTCTTTTAAATAAAAATATTGCAAGTACTTTCTAGTAACACATTCTTTAATATAGATCTATATGTTTCAGTTTAAATCAATTCCAATGCATAAGAATAGAAGTTTTTAAAATATAAACATAAAATCTTTTTCAAAAATTTAAATTTCAATCAAAGTTAACTTATTAAATTGTTTTTTTGCTTTAATCTTCACTGGAAATTCATAATACTCTCAGTTGAAATTAATTTAAGTAAAAAATTTATTATTCATGTATTGAATTTTTGATAATTAAAATATTTAAGAAGATTTATATAGTATTTTTTTCTAGAAAGTATCAAATTTATTGACTCATTAAATGGATAAGATAGTTTATTCTTACCTATAGGTTTTGTTATCTTATTTCAAATAAAGAATTGAAATAAAATTAACCTATATTTCTAAAATGAGGAGAAAGTGCAATTTTAAAGCTTTAAAATTATCTTGTAAATTTATTTATATCACCAGCCAAGAGTATGATCCTCTACAACTTTAATTAAGAAAATTTGAATAAAAAAGCTAAATTATTTTTACATATATTTTAAAATATTTTAATAAATTTATAGTAATCAGAGCTTAATTTTTATAATTGTGGCAATTTATATAGTCATGGTTCAAGTTATCTATTGTATCTTTCTTACAAAAAAAATTTATATAGATGTCTTTCTACAAATAAAATTATGGAATGATGAATAATTTTGGTTCTTCCTCTTTGGTAGAGTATTTGAATTTTTTAAAAGCCTGAAATTTAATCTTGTGCACCTCTTCTTACATGGAAACTGTTGGCTAGTTGTCTAGAAGAAGGAGAAGAAGAATAGAAGAAAAGGAAAATAAAGGAGAAGGGGGAAGGACTTAAATAAAACTAATAAGAAAAAAATAAAAGAAGAGGAAAAGGGGAATGTTTAAAGGGAGTGCAATGATGGTTTTGGGAATGTTGACAAGGCAAAAGACAGTGGTCTAATAAGTATTCTGATCCAGTAAGTAATTTTATTCTTCTCTGCTCAAATATCAACTACTGACTACTAAAAATATTAAAGCAACCTTAATGTATTTAATCTAGCAATTAAAAGGGAGACAAGCACCACAAATAAATAATATAATAATGTATTGTAAAAAATGATAAGATAAATGTAAGTGGTGGGGATAAAAGGGATTACTCAAGGCCTTTTTATAGGCCAGGGGACCTCTGAAGTGCCACAAATGAGTATATACAAAATAGTAATGAAGTGAAACAAAAGAAATAAAAAGAACTAAGTGAAACTTGGATATTTAGAGAAAAATATGAAACAAGTAATTAACCCATGAGTAAGTAAATAATTTCCCACCATCCACTCCCAAGCCAGTTAATTAGAAAAGTGAGTAGCTATAAAAGATTGTAACCTGAGAACTGTGAGTAATATATCCTGTAACATGTATTACAATGAGTATTTTAGGTTTTTAAATTGAAACAATAATTATGACATTTTCATGCAATTATTTTTATAATCATTTCAAGCCCAATACAGGAATTACTAATTTGTTTTAGATATCACATTGAATAATAACTAAATTAAGTGAAAAATTAAATAATTTAAGGAATTAATAATTCAATATAAGTATTTCAATTTATTGTTTTAAGTAAGTGTTTTAGCTTATTTAATAATTTTTCTAACACAATTAAGGGTCAAAAAAGCGCCCAATATTTACGGATAATACTATATGAAAATTTTTATTTAATATATAAATTTTATTAATTAAGTTTTAACTACATTATAAGTTAATTTTATCATTGCACTTATAATAGGGGGTATCAAAGTTAGAAATATGTAATTATTTAAAAGGAATTTCACAACACAAGAAGAAAGCCACAAACTTGACATTAACTCTCAATAAAAAGGAGTTTTTGGGGCACAATATGTCATATTTTAAAAAATAGTCATGGTTGATTTGGTGGAAAAAAGAGGTATTTTGAAATGGAAGATTTCTAACTTTGATACCCCAATATATATTTATAAATAATTAATTATTAATTTATAAATATTAAATACATAAAAATGTGCCATGATTTTATAGAATATAATATATATTATGTTTTATGTAATTATATAAATAATTTAATTAATAATAAAATTAATATAATAATTACTTTACTTATATATAAAATATTTATATAATTTCATTATTCAATAAAATATTATATTTTAAATACACAAAATACATATTTTTATTCACTCTTATGGTTCCAATAAAATATTATATAAAATTTTACTGGGATCCAGAGATAGCCTGGCTGACACTCCCTCACTCTAAAAAAAACAATAAAAAAATGCTAAGATTTCTACTTTTTATACTTTTTTAACAGAGTAAAAAGGTTAGAAATTTCTTTTACAGGTATCCATGCATCATTTTCAAATGATTTTTTTTATATCTCAATATATATTCAATACACTTTTCAGAAGTGATAATTCTATCATTTAGAATTTTATCAATTTCTGCAGTTTCTGTGACTTCCTGAGGATTTTTCTTAGATCTTCCCCTTCTTTTGGGGAATGAGTCACTGTTGCAAGTATAAGGTTTAAGCAAGGAAATGGGGAAAACAGGATGCTTTCTATCATATGGAGAATATAATAAAACTTCTACTGAATTATCTCCAACCATTCTTTTAACAACAAATGGTCCCACAAAAGGATCTTTTAATTTGTTGTTTCCTTGTAGATTAAAATGGACAGTAGATATTTACACTTCATCACCCTTGTTAAATGTGTATTCATTATGGGATTTATCCCATCTTTTCTTTTCATATTCAAATGCCTTATTAATATAGCTTTGAGCATGTTTTCTGCATAGCTGTTGCATTTTCATAAAAGACTTTACACCAGGATGTAGTTCCAACTTTGGTAATTTATTATTGAGAATTTTAGCAGAAGTGTTTGGGACATAACCTAACCAAAGCTCAAAAGGCTTTTTCTCAGTGACATAATGAACAGTGCTATTATAAGAATAGTCAAATTCAAGACCTGGCAATAGAGTAACCCAGTCATGAGTAAATCTGTCATTGTCTTTATATTCTAATCCAAAGACACAATACCTTCTAATCATATCTTACAGAGTTTGAATCATTCTTTCAGCTAGACAATCAGTCTGAGGATGGTGAGATGTAGATAATTTCAACTCACAGCCACATATATCCACCAAAGACATCCAAAATTCAGATGTAAATTCTGGGTCTCTGTCAGAGATAATGGCTTTTGGAAATCCAACAATATTAAACATGTATGACCACCATAAGAAAGCTAATTCTTTTGTGGATACATCTTTGTGGGTGGGAATAAATTTGCACATTTTGGTGAATCTATCCACTATTAACCAACAAGAGTTATAGCTGTCTTTACCTGCTACAGGAAGACTAGTGACAAAATTCATGTTAATGATTTGCCAAGGAGCATCAGGTGCTTCAATATGTTGCAACAATGCTGCTCTTTTACCTGTCAATCTTTTAGATTTTTGATAAGAATCACAAGATTAAACATATAATTCAGTGTCCTCAGACATATTAGCCCACCAAGCAGTGTTTTTAATTCTGATTATGGTTTTCTCAAGATCAAAATTTCCTGCTAATATTTCATCATGACATAGTTTTAAGATGGTTTCTTTCATGGAAGGAGGAATAAAAATGACATTTGTAAGTTTTCTCCTTTAATAAATATAACCATCTTCAATGGAAAACTTTCCCTCACTCAAAGCATTTTGGTACTTTGGAGAAGAGTTTTTATCAATGCTTGAATAGAAGCATTATTTGGATCATTAAAGATTGTAACTAATTTATTTAAATAAGAATCCTTATCATATGAATCCAGAATTAATTGCGATAGTTCCTCTTCCATATCAACAATATATATACCATGTATATGTACTGTATCATCTTCAGGTACATAAGCTGGATTGGATACATCATTTGGAAGAGGTAATCTAGACAACATATCTACATTTGAATAAACATTTCCAGCCCTGTGAATAATAGTCATTCCACCTCTGTATTCTTGAACAGCAAGTTGCCACCTAAACATATGTCTATTTGGTGTTTTCAAGTTTAAGATGGATTTACAGCACTGAAGTCAGTAAATAATTCAAAATTTTGATCATCTAGATAATAATGAAGCTTTTATAAATCCCATACAACTGCTAAGCACACTAATTGAGTGGCACCATACTTCAATTCACTCTTTCTCAAGGTTCTTAAAATATAACAAATAACTACCTCTGAAATTTTATCATTAACAATTTGTTTTTGGTGTAGAGCAGCGCCAATTCCAATAAAGCTTTCATCTATTTATAGGATAAAAGGCTTACCAAAATCTTGAAGGGCAAGGATTGGAGCTGACATTAAACATTACTTTAATGTATCAAAAGCTTTTTGAGTACCTCATTCCATATATAAGCCACATCCTTTCTAGTCAATTTGGTAAGTTTTTAGCTTGGATATCTCCAGGGCTGAGTTAAAAGTACTTATAATTTATGTTAAACACATGGACTATACATGGGAACAATAAATTAGAGTACAAAAATAGTACACATGTAAATTTATGATAATATACAAAATATACCATTATAACACCTTATATACACGCATATATCCACCTTTTATAAGTCTTATGTACTTAATATTAAGTTTGAATATGTTAGGGTAATCTTAAGAACCTTAAATATAAGGCTACATAATTTTTAAGTAGACTTAAAGCTGTTGTTTTCATTGATTTATGTGAAAAACAAGAAATGCACTTTTAATCACTTAAAAGTTGACTATATGTGCTATAAATTTAATAATATTAAAAATAAACTTTGACAGATCAATTTTTCTTAATTAGAACTATTGATTTAACTACTCAAATGCATAAAAATAACACCTTTCAAATTTGGTGTATTTTACGCCAGAAATGGCTTCTGTGTACTGGCCACATACTTCCTGCATTTTTCCCTTGTGAATAGCTTCATTTTTAGAAAAGTTAGATTTTTCACACTATAATTACCCCACATTCTAGGCCCACTGTGGGGAAACACACTAAAATAGGTGACAAGTGCTTATTTAGTGTCCTAATTTAATAATAGGGGGTATAAAAGTTAGAAATTTGTAATTCTTTAAAAGGTATTTCACAAAACAAAAATAAAGCCACAAACTCAACATTAGGGGGTATCAATGTTCAGGAATTGGCAATTAGGGATCAGGAACTATTTTTCCCAGGATCAGACATCATTAATTGCAGAATATTCTTATCCACTAGCCCTGGGGCTAGTGGATAAAAAATCCATGATAATGCATTATCCTGCCTCTTATACCCCAATTTCCATTCCTAATTCCTGATCCCAAACTCATCACATCCACAAAAAATATCCAGAGAGTAGTCCAAGATGTGGTTATGGCAGAAAGTTGTGCAACATGTGGCTATGGCAGAAATTTGTCCAAGATGTGGTTATGAAAAATTGAGTGGAAAAATGTCGGATAAGAGGTGAACATTGACACATTAAGTGTCTAATAACCCAATTATTAGCAAAAATAATTGGGGTATAAGAATTTTTATCTGCAATTAATTTAATTGCGGATCCCTGATAATTGATACCACCTATTAATTCTCAGTAAAAAGATATTTTTGGGGCACAATATGGCATATTTTAAAAAATAATCATGGTGGATTTGGTGGAGAAAAGATGTGTTTTAAAATGAAAGATTTCTAACTTTGATACCCCCTAATAGGTGCATTGAACTTATTTTTTGCACTAATTTCATTAATAACCTCAAGCTTGGTGCCTTTAATTCACTACCATGCTTAAATTATCCTAAATTAGCCATTAATTTACCTGTGAAAATTCCTGCCAAGGACTGCATGTAGTTACCCCACTTCTCACACCCTTTTTTGGGTTTTTCAATGGCTTCTCAGTCAATATTGATTATTTTTGGATGGGGATTTCATGTAGTATATTGTCATAACTATCCCCATCATTTCAACTTTTGATCTCCCTTAATATTCTGTAATATTTAGTGTTATTATTTCTCTATTTAGTCTTTTATTTTAAGTTATTACCACATACACTCTCATTTTTACTTATTCTTTTATTTTGATGGTTTATCCCTATTACATCAGGATTTTGGCAGGTGATATCATTCTAATTTTGTTATTGGTGACTCTTTATGTTGTTTGAAAGTTGTATTAGCTAGAATTAGGCGTCATTAGCCTTGTATAGTACTGGTAAATCAAGGGGGTAAATTGAAGAATTATTGGGTATAAAAGGAGGAGATTTTTTGTCTTTTTTTGGAAGCCACAAAATTTAAATTAACTCTACATAAAGAGGTTTTTTGGGGGCACAATATGGAATATTTTAAAAAATGATCATGGTTGATTTGGTGGAAAAAAGGGGTATTTTGAAATGTAATATTTTTGGCTTTGATACCCTTATTGTAGACCAGTTATATCAAGTGACCACATAAAATCATATTTGACTTTTGGCACTTATTAATTCACTAAAAAACTGCAGGTAAGAAATTATTTGACTTAAGTAGTTTTAATTCTTACTGATAGAACTCCTTTTTGAAGCTTTAATATCTTATATTTCAAATCTTTGATTTAAATTCTATATAAAAATGGGTGATAACCACATTGACATTGTGAATAATAAGGCAAAACCTTATAACTTAAGACCTAGTGCTGAAGGATCTGTTACAGGATGTCCAAATGGAGGGACAGGACTCCTCTAAAAACAGCACCACCCCACAAATTTCAGTAGAGGAAAGGTAAAGGTTATTAAATCAGATAACAATCAAGAAATCAAAAAATACCTTATAAGAACAAGTTAACTCCCTCTCAACACTTGTGAAAACTCTCATCATCAAGCTCAACAATATGATGGATCAAATGAAAAATTTAGAGAAAAAAGCGGCACAGGGCTTTATAGAAGTCAGCCAGGTTCTAGTGGGACTAAGGGTTCAACCAACAACAGTAGTGGCAAGCCCTTCAACAGAAACACCTCAAGCCCAAGAGGAGGATAAAATATCACAGTCAGAAAATGAAAATGGGATTGGTACTCCCAGAACTACAAAATCCCTCCACACCAGGGATCAAGCAGTTACCCTTACAAAGTAAAGGCAAAGAGAGGAAGAGGAAATGGCATAAGACCTTGGTAAGTCATTCATCTTCTCAGAATCAACTATATGATACTAAAAATGAATTACTAATAGGTAATGAGAGTGATAGAGATTTATTGAATATAATTGATAAATATTTAAAAGATTATTCATTTGAAAATAACATTTTTAATTTGTCTTTACATGATGATAATGTACATAATTTTATTGATCATAACTATAATACTAGTCATATTAAAATGGAACCAAATGAAGTGAATCTTGAACCTGATGATGAGTCTCCTGAGTTGGAAATGGAAAAAATTGAATGTTTTTAAAAGAAATTCCAATTGAATCAAAAATCATTAGCAGAGTATTATTAAGATTTGAAAAATTAGAAGAATTCTCTAAAGAGTCAAACAATAATAAAGAAAGTGTATTATTAAACCTTACACAATCATTGAGTACTACAGCCAATAGATTAAAAATCATTGAAAATTTAAATAATGAATTAATAAATGGAAATAAAAGATTGAACTCTGAGATTAAGAATTTACAAGATAAATTAGAACATTCTCAGAATATTATGGCTACCATAGAGGGATGTGTAAAATTGTCTTTTTCAAATGTGAATTATACTTTAACTCATATACCTGTACTAAAGGATATGTTAAAAAGAGTGGAAGTTAAAGTAGCAAATATTTTGAAAATAATGAAACAATAAATGACAACATCTCTTATGTGGGAAAATACCACTTCATATGGAAAGTTCATATGAAAAGCCAATGATTGAACATGAGAATAGTGTCATGGCTCTGAAAATCAAAAATCTGTCAAAAATGAAATACATGATCATCTTTTCAAAGTAAGTGAATTACTTAATATTCCTAAGATTAGGGAAGCAAAAACTAACCAAAAGAACTGGACTAAGTTAGATAAGTACCCTTATTTTGACAGGGATTCAAAATCTGACTGTCAAAAATTCCTTCAGAGAATTGAGAACTTAAAATATTCATACAAATTACCTGATGAAGAAATTACATCAAAATTGATATCTTTATTTACAGATGTGGCCTTATTATTGTTTGAATATGTATTGAGTGAGGGAAATAACTACTCCTGGAATGAATGGAAGGCACTAATTGAAAGGCGATTTGGTGGCCCAAAATTTAGAATAACTCAACAAAGATTGTATGAGAAATCCAGATATGATCCAAATGCTGGGAATAAACCAATGGTATTTTTGATAAAGTTAATAAAAATTATGAAAGCCACTGATCCAAAAATGGATTATGATGAGTGGAAAGAAAAAATAATATATAAATTCCCTATATCAGTCAGAGAAATTATTGTAGCTAGAACTAAAACAACCAGAGATACTTCTGGGCTTATTATTATATGCAATGAAATATTATTGAAGAACAAATATTAAGCCAGGTATAATCATTAAAAGCAAAATGTTGAGTTAGTAAAACCTACTACAAATAAGTTACCAGTGGAGAAGAAAAAACCTTCAGCTCCCCTTGTCCCTAAGAGACAAGAAAGTAACACTTACTACAAATGTAATTAACCTTGGGCTAAAAATCATACTTGTAAGAAGAGAATAAATGTTACTGAAAACTCACAAGATTCTGAACCAAGTTATCAGGAAGATGAAAAGCAGGAATCAAGTGAGTATTTTAAGAGTAAAATATCTTACAGTGATGATGAAAATGGGATATATGTATTAGAACAGGATATTATGTTCCTGAATGATGCAATACTTAATGCAGATACATCTTTGACTTCAATTGAGGAGGCTGAAATAATTGAAGATGTAACTCATGATACTTACAAAATCACACCTATTAGAGCACCTGTTATTATATGTGGAGAAGAAATGAATGCCATTCTTGAAACTGGGGCTGCAGGTAGTGTAGTTTCTATTAATACATTAATGAAACTTGATAGTAAGTATAAGGAAAAACTGGAACTTTTACAGACAAAGAACTGGAGGGTTTTTGGTTCAGTATAACATCCAATTGGAAAATACAAAACTGCTGTATTCTTTAAATATAATAATGGATATGTAAGAGCAGTATGTGAATTTGTAGCAATGGATAATAATAATTGTAGTGATTGGTTTACTATTGGAAATGACTTATTTACCAAATTTGGCATCAAACTAGATCCCACAAATAGTTGCTTCACTATAGGCATGAATGGAAAAAGAAAATTCAAGATTTTCTCTGAAAATTCAGTTCATTCCATTGTTCCTAAAGAAGAGCAACTCCAAGTTGGAAGAGCCACCTCTGAAGTGGTTGAGTTTGAAAATGAAATTTAAAAAGCCTCTTTCAGTCCTCAACTCTCAAAAATTGAAGAAAAAAATATTTTGAGAATGATAAAATCTTATCCTATGGCATTTTCTCATGGTTCAAATGAATTAGGAATGGTCAAAGACCATGAGATGAAAATCTCTTTAAGTTGTGATTTAGATAATATTCCTGGAAGCTTGAAAAACTAACCTTACCTAGCTTCTCCTTCAAAAAGGAAAGACATTGAAGATAACATTAAAATGTTGTTAGAAATAGTTATTGTTGAAAAAGTAGACACAACACCTAAGTATTGTGTTATTTCACCAGTTTTAATCTCTTATGAAAACAATAAGGCAAGATTATGTGGTTATTACAGAGCTCTGAATACATTCAGTGTGGATGGTATTTACCCTCTAGAAAGGATAGCTTCTATCCATGCTACCTTACAAGGTGCAACATATATTCCCTGTCTGGATGGAAACAAAGGTTACCACCAGATTCCTGTGGAAAATAATTCTCAGAATTTCTTGCTCATAACCACACACAAGAGGATATATAAATATGTGAGAATGCCTTTTGTCCCAAATAATGCCCCTTGAGTCTTTCAAAAATTGATGGATAGTGTTTTTAATCAGGAAATAGTTGAAGGATGGATTTAGTTTATATTGATGAAATCATAGTGTTTTTAAAAACATATGATGAACATTTAAATCACCTGAGTAGAGTATTTTAAAAAATAGATGAAATTAATATGATAATTGCATTAAATATGTGTAACTTTGGGTTTCAATCCTTGAAAGTACTAGGACATGTTGTATCTGGATTAAAAGTTTTTGTTGACCAGAATAAAGTGGCAGCAATAAAAAATATTAATATACCTAAAAATGTGAAATATATTAAAAGTTTTCTAGGTATGTGTGGATATTATAGGCAGTATATAAAAAACTACTAATCTATTGCAGCTCCTTTAAAAAAATTAATTGGGAAAAATAAGGCTTTCATTTGGAATAATGAAAGACAACATGCCTTTGACAAATTAAAGGAATGTTTAATGTCAGCTCTAATATTGGGACTGCCAGATTTTAACCTCCCTTATATCTTGTATACTGATGCAATATTTACAGGGTTAGGTGCTGCTTTACAGCAAAAACAGATAATACATGGTAAATTATCTGAAGTAGTTATCTGTTATATATACAGAACCTTAAGAAAGACAGAATTTAGGTATGGTTCCACCCAGCTGGAATTTTTAGCTGTTGTGTGGGCCCTGGAGAAACTTCACTACTATCTGGAAGACCAGAAGTTTGAATTAATAACAGATTTCAGTGCAGTAAAATCATTACAAAACATGAAAACACCTTATAGACACATATTTAGATGGCAACTAGCTGTACAAGTACAGAGGTAGAATGAAAATCACTCACAGAGCAGGAAAATTGCATTCTAATATGGATTTATTATCCAGAAGTCTTTTGCCAAATGATACTGACAACCCAGCTTATGTGCCTGAAAATGAGGTAATACATATATTTATGACTTATATAGTAGATTTAGATGAAGATTTAATGCAAACTATATTAGAAAATTATTCATCTGATAAATGTTTTTCTAAATTATTTACCATCTTAGATGATCCAACAAATGCCTCTATGAGTGCATTAATTAAAGCCTTAACTCCAAAGTATAAAAATTCATTGGAAAAAGTTTAACTGTCAATTGAAGATGGATACATATATCATGGAAAAAAGATAAGTAATGTAATAGTTATATTGCCATCTATGAAAGAGTTAACTTTAAGTACTTGTCATGATGACATCTTTGCTGGTAATTTTGATTTTAACAAAACATTAACTAGAGTTAAAAATACAGCCTGATGAATAAACATGAAAGAAGATGTACAAAAATACATTGACACATGTGACTCTTTTCAAAAATCTAAAAGATTGACTGGAAAGAGAGCTGGGTTGTTACAACAAATAGAGCAGCTAAAAGCTCCATGGGAAATTATGAACATAAACTTTTCACTGGCTTGCCATTAGCAGGAAAAGAAAGTCTCTATTCTTGCTGTGTAATTGTATATATACTAACAAAAATGTTTAAATTTATCCCTACCCACAGAGAGGTATCTGAAAAAGACTTGGCATTAATATGGTGGACTCAAATGATAAATACTGCTGGGTTCCCCAAAAGCCATAATCTCTGAAAGAGACCCTAAATTTACTTAAGAGTTCTGGACATCTTTGATTGAAGTATTAGGTTGTCAATTGACATTGTCTACAGCACACCATCCACAAACTGATGGGCTGGCTGAGAGAATGATACATACTCTGGAAGATATGATCAGAAGATATTGTGCCTTTGAATTAGAATACAAAGAAAATTAGAAATTCACACAACTGGGTAAAATTAATTCCTGGCCTTGAATTTTCTTATAATATCACAACTCATTCTGTAACAGAGAAAAAACCAGTTGAGCTCTGGCTGGTATATGTAACAAATACCCCAGTAAATCATTTAAACAAATTACCAAGTTTAGATATACACCCTGGTACTAAATATTCTATTCATATGCAACAAATGTGTAGAAATTATGAAGAGGAATGCATTCAAAGATAATTTGAATATGAAAAGAAAAGGTGGGATAAATCTCATAAAGAATTTGAATTCAAAAAGGAGATGAAGTCCTAATTTCAACACTACATTTTAAATTACAAGGTAATTTTAAATTGAAGGATCCCTTTGTAGGACCTTTTGTAGTCAAAAAAATGGTTGGTAATAATTCTGTGGAAGTCATATTATATGCCCCATATAATAGGAAACATCCAGTTTTAACTATCTCATTATTAAAACCTTACCATGCAAATGATCCTGACTTATTTCCAAAAATAAGAGGAAGGCCTGAAAAGCAACCTGAGAAAATTGTGAAAAAAGCAGACATTGAAAAAATACTCAAGAAAATAATCCTTACCAAAAAGAAAGGAACTGATTATTTACTATGATATAAGGGAAAATCAAAGGAATATGATAAATGGATACCTGAAAAAAGTTTCAAATCTATCCTCACTTCTTAAATAATTTGAACAGAAACACAATTATGTTAAAGCAGATTGGGGGTTAAAAACCAATACTCATAATATTCCATTATGTTTTATTTCTTTAAAGAATTAATCTTTAATTCTACAGAATTTTCTGAATACCTGAAAAATAAAATAAATAAAAAAATTTATAACCTATAATTTTTTTATTGTTTTTTGGGTGGGAAAGTGTCAGTCTAAATATCCCCAGGACTTAGTTAAAAGTACTTATTAATTATTCTAAACACATGGACTATACATGGGATCAATAAATAAACGTACACAAGTAGTATACATAAGTAAAAATTATGATAAAATACAATATATGACATTATAACACCTTATATACACATATATATCCACCTTTTTTAAGTCTTATGTACTTAATATTAAGTTTGAATACGCTAGGATAATCTTAAAAGCCTTAAACATAAGGCTACATAATTTTTATGTAAACTTAAAGCTGTTGTTTTCATTGTTTTATGTGAAAAGCAAGAAATGCACTTTAAATCACTTAAAAGTTAACTATATGCGCTATAAATTTAATAATATCAAGAATGCGCTTTGACAGATCAATTTGTATTAATTAGGACTATTGATTTGGCAACTCAAATGCATAAAAATAACACTTTTCAAATTTGCTGTTTTTTATGCCAGAAATGGCTTCTGTGTACTGGCCACATACTGCCTGCATTTTTCCCATGTGAATAGCTTCATTTTTAGAAAAGTTAGATTTTTCACACTATAATAACCCCACATTCTACGCCCAACATGGGGAAACACACTAAGATAGGCAACAGGCGCTTATTTAGTGTCCTAATTAAATTATAAGTGCATTGGCCTTATTATATGCACTAATTTCATTAATAGCCTCAAGCTTGGCACCTTTAATTCACTACGACACTTAAATTCTCCTAAATAAGTCATTGTTTTACCTGTGAAAATTTCTGCCAAGGACTGCATGTAGTTACCCCATATCTCACACCTTTTTTTGGGGTTTTCAATGGTTTCTCAGTCAATATAGGTTATTTTGGGATGGGGATTTCACGTAGTATATTGTAATAATTAGCCCCATCATTTCCATTTTTGATCCCCCTTAATAATCTGTAATATTTAGTACTATTATTTCTCTTTTTAGTCTTTTATTTTAACGTATTACATGCATACACTCTCATTTTTACTTATTCTTTTAGTTTGACAGATTATACCTACTACATCAGGATATTGGCAGGTGAGATCATTCTAATTATGTAGTTGGAAAGGTGTATTAGCTAGAATGAGGTGTCATTATTCATGTATAGTACTGGTAAATCAAGGGGGTACATTGAAGGATTATTGGCCATAAAAGGAGGGGGTTTTTATCTTGTTTTCTACATTCTTTATAATTACAATCAAAATATATAACCAATACAATTACAATACATATAAGTAGTACTTATAAAGTCTTTGAATAGTATCTGAATTATTACATCTATTTTTCTACCAACTATAAGATTGTAACCCACATATAATTAGTGAGATTTAAATTACTGAGACCCTTGTATTGAGTTATATTTAAATACTTATTAGATTTTACTAAAGTATTCATATAGGACCATTAAAATATTCTAGTAAAATGACTATTCAAGCTATTTCAAATCTCTGTACTTGATCTCAGCCTGACACTGAGTTCCATCTGAGTTCCATCTGACTTCAAGTTGAGGACTTGCTAGCTAGTCCCCCCAAATATTGTGTGGTGATACAAGAGGCAGGGGGACTAGCATACCCACAGGGTCAATGAAGCATGCATTTTGTGACTGATTTGAAAAGTACTGGGTCCCCTACAGGTTTGGTAACTCAGCAGAAATAATGGAATAAATATCTTCTGCTGAGAGCGGCTTATCAGTTTGATACAAGCAAATGATAATGTATGCATGGGGTGATATCCTTTTCTGAAATTCAATGACATACACATTTTCCAAAACAGACCCAAGAACACCACACCCATTTTCAGCTGTTCACCTCTTAACAAAATTTTTTAATATAGCATCAAATTTAAATTTGAATACATTTTCTACCAAGTCTTGAAAAGCTTGCACAGTTTAACCTTCAAAAAGATTGTCACTGATTTCCTTCCAACTTGGATTGTATGTGACTGTAATAAATAGATAAGTTTTACAAAACATTTATTGATATCTATAGCATCATAATAAATTTGAGTCATATTTTGTGGACCTCCAACAAATCTTGAAGGTAATATTATTTGATTCCCAATCTGTTCTAAACTCAGCCCACAATTTATTTCATCAACAATGCCACCACACAGATCAGCAAGTAGCTCATCATTTTTTTTTGATACAGAATAGATGGCTCTGTTCAACTTGCACAAAAAATTAAGCCAAATATTCTTGAAATAATGATCCAGAGTGAAGGATTGAAAAACCTTGATGAAATATTTGACATCAATAAGCATAATATTGTCTCAGTGAGACAATAGTTGAGCCTTCTTTACCCCATACATCTATGAAAAGAATTATCAACAGGGTGTATTAATGATTTAAAATGGAATGAACCATTTGATAAGAAACAAACCATGTTCTTTTTCATTATCTCTGTCAACATCCATGTTTTCATCATTTTCATTAGACTCACCCTCAACATTATATGCATGATTTATTTGAGTCAGAGGAATTCCCAATTTCCATATAATCTCTCCAAATGTGAATAATAGGGGGAAGCACAAGGTTGAATAGCTGGGATTCAACTCGTTTATCCATTGAAGAGGTACATTACATTGTTCAAAAATTGATTTCCCTGTAACCTGAACCTCTTTAAAACTGCCCTTCATAATAGCAACAATCTCAGAAGATATAGGGAGTTTATTGGCCAGTTATCTAGAAGAAGGATGAAAAAGAGGAGGAAAAGGATAAAAGGAATAGGGAAATGATAAAGGGATTTTTGAAATAAATAATAGCTTAAGAAAGTAAGAGAGAAAATTAAAGAAATACTACGACAATATTTGAGCAGTGACAAAACAGCAAGGTTCAATTTAATATTTAAATCTTGTAAGTTATAAAGCAGTGCACAGTTCACAATTATAATTATTATTAGACTTATAGCAACCTTAGATAATTTATTTACTTTTAAACTTAGACTTATAATGCTAATAAAATAAAATAAAATAAACGTAATATATTTAAATTTGTATTTGAGTTGAGTGTATAATAAGTGATGCAGCTACAGGGGATAATCCAAAGCCTTTTATAGGCAAAGGACCCTCTGAAGCGTCACCATATAGTAATTACAAAAAGGAATAACATGAAACTAGACATTAAAAAGAATAGAACTAGAACATGGAGACTGAGAGAAGAACATGAGACATTCAACTAAACCCATGAGTAAGTAACTAATTTTCCCACCATAATTTCCCAAAAACACTTAATTAAAATAATTAGTAACCAAGTAAGTTTGAAACATGAGAACAGTGAGTAAAATAATCCAAAACAGACATTATAGTGACATGTAAAGGGTTTAAGTAAAACAAATAGAATTATCTTCACACCAAAAATTCATGTAATCAATTCAATCCATTTTAAAGCAATTTTAATTAATTTTTTTAACTATGGTATTAATTCAATAATTAGTTTAAATGAAACATATAATGAATTTAATGATATTTGTAATTTAAATTGGGGATTTTAATACTATGTTATTAAATATGTGTTATAATTTATTTAATAATTTCTCTGACACAATTAAGGGTCAAAAAAGCGCCCCATATTATTGTTTAATAATATATGAAAAGTTTTATTTAATATATAAATTTAATTAATTAATTTAATTACATTATAAGTTAATTTTACACATATAATTATAATATATGTTTGTAATTAATTAATTATTAATTTATAATTATTAAATACATAAAAATGCGCCATTATTTGTAGAATATAAAATATATTATGCTTAATTTAAATGTATAAATAATTTATATAACAATAAAATTAATATAACACTTATATTTAATAAGATACTTATATAATTTTATTATGCAATAAAATATTAATTTATATACATCAAATGAAATTCTTTCGCCCTCTTTCAGGTCCAATAAATCAACATATCATTTACTGGGCTCCTGGTATAGCCTGGCTGACACTCCCTCACTCTAAAAAAAACAATAAAAAAATGCTAAGATTTTTTCATTTTGTACTTTTTTAACAGAGTAGGAAGATTTGAAATCTCCTTGCCAGATATCCATGCATCATGTTCAGATAATTTTTTCTTATATCTCAATAAATATTCAGTACCTCTTTCAGAAGTGATATTCTATCATTGAGAATTTTATCAATTTCTTCAGTTTCTGTGACTTCCTGTGGGTTTTTCTTAAGTCTTCCCCTTCTTTTGGGAAATAAGTCACTGTTGGAAGTATAAGGCTTAAGCAAAGAAATGGGAAAAACAGGATTTTTCCTATCATATAGAGAATACAATACAACTTTTACTTCATTATCTCTAACCATTCTTTTAACAACAAATGGTCCTACAAAAGGATCTTTTAATTTGTTGTTACCTTGTAAATTGAAATGGACAGTAGATATCAACACTTCATCACCCTTGTTAAATGTGTATTCTTTATAGGATTTATCCCATCTTTTCTTTTCATATTCAAATGCTTTATCAATACAGCTTTGAGCATCTTTTCTGCATAGCTGTTGCATTTGCATAAAAGATTTTACACCAGGGTGTAGTTCCAACTTAGGTAATTTATTATTGAGAATCTGAGCAGGAGTGTTTGGGATATAACCTAACAAAAGCTCAAAAGGCTTTTTCTCAGTGACAGAATGAACAGTGCTATTATATGCAAATTCAAGACCAGGAAATAGAGTGACCCAGTCATGAGTAAATCTGTCATTTTCTTTATATTCTTATCCAAAGGCACAATACCTTCTAAGCATATCTTCTAGAGTTTGAATCATTCTCTCAGCTAGACCATCAGTCTGAGGATGGTGAGCTGTAGACAACTTTAACTCACAGCCAAAAATATCCATCAAAGAGGTCTAAAACTCAGAAGTATATTTTGGATCTCTATCAGAGATAATTGCTTTTGGAAAACCAATAATATTAAACATGTAAGACCGCCATAAGAAAGCTAATTCTTTTGTGGATACATCTTTGTGGGTAGGAATAAACTTGCAAATTTTTGTGAATCTATCTACTATTACCCAACAAGAGTTATAACTGTCTTTACCTGCTACAGGAAGACCAGTGACAAAATCCATGTTAATTATTTTCCAAGGAGCATCAGGTGCTTCAATATGTTTTAATAACCCTGCTCTTTTACCTGTCAACCTTTTAGATTTTTGGCAGGAATCACAAGATTCAACATATAATTTTGTATCTTCAGACATATTAGCCCACCAAGCAGTGTTTTTGATCCTAATTAATGTCTTTTCAAGATCAAAATGACCAGCTAATATGTCATCATGACAAATTTTTAGGATAGTTTCTTTCATAGAAGGAGGAATTACAATTACATTAGTAAGCTTTCTTCTATAATATATATAACCATCTTCAATAGAAAACTTTCCTTTAAGCAAAGCATTTTGATACTTTGCAGGAAGAGTTTTAATCAATGCTTGAATTGAAGAATTCTTAGGATCATTTAAGATAGTAACTAATTTATTTAAATCAGAATCCTTATCATATGAATCCAGAATTAATTGTAATAACTCTTCTTCCATATCAACTATAAATATACCATGGATATGAACAGTATAATCTTCAGGTACATAAGCAGGATTGGAGTCATTATTTGGCAGAGGCAATATGGACAGCATATCAACATTGGAGTGAACATTTCCAGCCCTATGGATAATTGTCATCCATCCTCTGTATTCTTGAACAGCAATTTGCCACCTGAAAATATGTCTATTAGGTGTTTTCAGGTTTAATAGGGACTTCACAGCACTAAAGTCAGTTACCAATTCAAACTTTTGGTAATATAGATAGTAATGAAGTTTCGAAAGAGCCCAAACAACTGCTAAGCACTCTAATTGAGTGGCACCATATTTCAATTCACTATTTCTCAAGATTCTTGAAATATAACAAATTACAACCTCTGAGGATTTATCATTAATAATTTGTTTCTGGTGGAGGGAAGAACCCAGACCAACAAAGCTAGCATCTGTATACAGGACAAACGGTTTGTTAAAATCTGGAAGAGCTAAGATAGGGGCTGTCATTAAGCAACATTTTAATGCATCAAAAGCTTTTTGACAGTCAATATTCCAGATGAATGCAACATCTTTCCTGGTTAGTTTGGTAAGAGGCAAAGCTATGACCTGATAATTTTTAATATACTGTCTATAATAGCCACACATACCCAAAAAACTTTGGATTTCTCTTACAGAAGTTGGTGCCTTTACATTGTGAATGGCAGCAACTTTGTTGTGGTCTACACAAATTTGTAGGCCTGACACAACATGGCCAAGGACTTTTAAAGATTGAAAGTCAAATTTACACTTTTTTAAGGACAAGGTCATATTGATTTCATTCATTTTTTGAAAAACTCTATTTAAATGAATCATATGTTCATCAAAAGTTTTAGAAAAAACTATGATATCATCAATATACACCATAAGCCATCCTTCAATTATTTCCTGATGGAAAGTGCTATCCATGACTTTTTGGAAAACTGAAGGTGCATTTTTAGGGCCAAATGGCATTCTAACATACTTATATATTCCCATATGAGTAGCAATAAGCAAAAAATTCTGAGAATTTTTCTCAACTGGAACTTGATGATACCCTTTATTACCATCCAGACAACTAATAAATTTTGCACCTTGCAAGGTAGCATGTATTGAATTAATTCTGGGTAAAGGATAGATATCATCAACAGTATAAGCATTTAATGCTCTGTAATCTCCACATAATCTAGCCTTATCTTTTTCATAAGAAATTAAGACTGGGGAGATGACACAATATTTGGGGGTGACATCCACTTTCTCAATGATATTCATTTTTAATAATGTGGCAATATTATTTTCAATATCCTTTTTGTTGGAGAAGCAGGATATGGTTTTTTCTTAAGACTAGGAGGAATATCACTCAAGTTACAGGATAAGGTAATTTTCATTTCTTCCTGAACACTTCCTAAGACATGAGAACCATGAGCAAAAACCATAGGGAAAGAGGTAATTGAGGCAATAATAGAATCCTTTTGTTCACTTGTTAACTGATCACCAAAAGAAGCAGTATTTACTTCATTTAATAAATCATCCATTTCAATTGTTGTTCTGCCTTTACACTGGATCAGTGAGTTACAAGACTTTAACAGACTCCCAGAAGGTTTTCTAGAGGAGGAAATTTTGAATTTTCTTTTTCCATTCAATCCCAAGGTGATGCAATTATTTGCTGGGTCCAATTTTACACCAAACATAGTCAAAATATCATTACCCATAATAAACCAATTGCTTAAATTATCATTTTTCATGACAACAAATTCACAAATAGCTCTGACAAAACCACCATTATATTTTAAGAATACAGAGGTTTTGTATTTGCCAATAGGAATTAAGGTAGAACCATACCCTCTCCATTTTTCCAAAGTTATAGGTAATAATTAACTCAAATAATCCTTATCTACTGAAGCTAAAGCTCTCTCAGACACTACACTTCCTCCAGCACCAGAGTCAAGAACTACATCAACAATTTTACCATTAATGATAACAGGTGCTTTCAAAGGTGACATGGATATAGAATTGTTAGTAATATCTTTAATTATTTCAGCATTTTCAACTGAAGATAAATCCAATACACATTCTTCAGATATATTATCTAAATAATGGACATCCTGTTCCAACATTAAAACATCTTTAACAGAGTCATTTTCATAGGAGATATTACTTTCACAGTCACTAGAAGAATTATTGACATCAATTTCAGCCTCATCAGTGTCTTCATTTTGTTCAACAAGATGAATTTTCTTGTCACAAACATGACACTTTTGCCATGGTTTGTTACATTTATAACAAGTATTTGTTGCATATTTTTTAGGCGCAACTGGGGCAGAGGGTTTACCAGATTTTTCTGGGGGCTTTGTAGAGTTTTTATTTTGATCATTATAAGATTTACCAAGGTAATTCTTTGGTTCATATCTATGGTTGAGTAGTACCTCATTACAGATGTTAATGAAAGAAGAATGTTCCCTCACATGCTCAGTTCTAGCTACAATTAAATCCCTAAGAGAATTCGGTAATTTATACAAGATTTTATCTCTCCAAATATCATAATTCATCTTTGGATCAATTGCTCTCAAGATTTTTGTTACTGTCATAAGAAAAACAATGGGTTTTTCAACAGAGGAGGATACATATCTAGTATTTTCATACAGTCTTTGCTGAGCCAACCTGAATTTTGAACCACCAAACTGATTCTCAATCAAATATTTCCAATCATTCCATGAATAATGATTGTTATCTAGAAGAACAGATTCATACCACATCAAGGCTACATTGGAAAATAAAGAAATTAGCTTAGAAACAACTTGCTCATCAGGTAGTTTATAAGATCTCTTTAAATTATCAATTCTTTGGATAAAGTGTTGCCAATCAGATGAAGAATCACCATCAAAGGTAGGATATTGGTCCAATTTAGGCCAATTTTTCTGACTACTGGGATGGTCCATCCTTTGGGTTGAATTATTTATCATTAATAATTCCTGAAGTTTAGCCAGGTGTTCAGAAATTTCATTATTTACAGAAAAAGCTGGTACATGACCATCACAAGATTTTTTGCTAGTAACAAAAAATTTTACAGACTCATTGTCAGTTTGTTTAATGGCTGAAATATGAGGAAGAAAAGAGGAACTCTGTTCAGGTTCTTTTCTTTATTTTTATGCAGCTTATGGGAAGCATTCTCATTTATACCATAATTATTGATGGTAAAGGTTGAAAATTTTTCCTGCAGTTCAGCCACATAGTTTCTTATCCTTGGAATTTCAGACATCTGGTCATTTACTTTTGCAAGAGATAGAACATTTCTGTCCTCAGAAGCTGTGTGTTTGGCACTCAGTGCATGGAAATCATTTTTTAGCTTTTTAAACTCATTTTGTAGAGATTTAATTTCACTGTTTAATGAATAATTTTCCTCAATAAGGGGTTTCAATTCACTCAAGGTTTTATGTAGATTGATATTCCTATCTGAGATAGATCTATGGTCACTCCTAATTTGTTTTTGTTGGCTAAGAAAAATATTCAAGGTTTCTTTAATTTTAAAATAAGCTGTATCTTGTACAGAAGAACTTACTTTCCAATGCAAGTGCAAATTATTTAATCTATCACTCTCATGTATTAACACATCTCTTAAATGTTTGTCTTTTACAACATTAAAATCAAGCTTATCTTTCAATATTTCTTCAGAATTTTTCTCAATTAAAGTATAGACTTCAGGGGAAACAGAATCATTCTTAATTTCAAGAGAAGGATTAATTAAAGAAGTAGAAGTCAAATGTAAAGGTTTGTCAAATGATAATTTGCTAATTACATCATTGGGGCTACTCATTAAAGGAAGTTGTCTTTTCAAGGGTTTAACTTTTCTTTCACCAGGATCCACAATATTACCTGAAGAAGATTTGTTATTATACATACCAACATTTTTATCAAGCAAATTACTCACCATGGCAAGGGAGGAAACTTCCCCTGTGCCTTCTTTCTTCTGCCTCCCTGATAAGGATGGGGCTGAGTAGATGGATGGTAGGTTGGTATCCTGGATGGTCCAGGGTGTTAAGCTGTTGGTAATGGCTCATCAAGTAATCCCATTTCCACTGCTCCACCTGCAGAGTGCTTTGATTTTGCGTGAAGGAGCTGGGTACCTGATTGGGCTGAGGTTGAGGCTGAGGCTGAGGCTGGGAGGCTGGGAAATGAGGAGTTTGAGCCTGTTTGGGATTTAATAATTCCTGCATCTTCTGCCAGAGTGTGTCTACCCTTGCCTTTTACTTCATGCTTTCTGCTTTCAGTTCTTTGATGTGACTGGACAGATTGTTTACTTGTTGGGTTAGAGGTATCTTTTTTATTTTTATACCTTTGAGTTGATTGTCCTGATTTATTAGAGGTTTTACTTCTTTCAGAGGTGTTTGGTGAAGGGGGTTTGCCACTTCTCCTGCCATTTCCACGTCCTGAAGGTTTTTTGTCAGCTGAATAATTTTTGTAAGTTAATTCAGAAGAACCTACAGATTCAGTGTCAACATCCACTTCAATCTCATCCACATGTATGTTATCCATGCTGTTAGCCAAACTACTGGACATTTAAACTGTTAAAATAGAATAAAAATTATTTAATTATTCAAATTGTTATTTCAAAATAAAATATAATTTATTGAATTTTTAACAAAAAAAAAATTTAAATTTTTATCAAAAAATCAATTAATTAACAAAAAATGTAATACAAATAAATTTAATTAAAATTATTTATTAAGAATTAACAATAATTAAAATGGGACCAACCAACAAAGGTTTTATAAGTCAACCAAAATAATTAATACCAAAAATTAATATAATGGTAATATTGGGACTAAGTACTGAGTACTATTATGGTCAACCAATAAACAAAAAATAATAATAAAATTAATTTAATAATTTATTAAAAATTAATTGTCTTCTAGTATTAAGAGTTTTACTCTATTATGGTCAACTAGGAAAAAAAATTAAAAAATAATGAACACTTACACTCAGTGAATCAGCAATTAAGCCACAAAGACTGTTATTGCAGTAAAAATATAATAATATGAGTGAGAGGTGAAAAGGTTAAGCTACTAAAGTGATTGTAAAATCACTTCAAAATACTATATGATTTAATTCAATATAAACCTAAATGATCAAACCCAAGTTCAAAACATGGTCGCAGCAAAAGTTTACTTTTTGGTTGGGTGGTCTGTGCACTATTTCGTTTGTCGCAAGTATTGTAGTTGTTGTCGTTGTTTGGAAAGGCACCAAATTATTGGCCAGTCGTCTAGAAGAAGGAGGAAAAAGAGGAGGAAAAGGATAAAAGGAATAGGGAAATGATAAAGGGATTTTTGAAATAAATAATAGCTTAAGAAAGTAAGAGAGAAAATTAAAGAAATACTATGACAATATTTGAGCAATGACAAAACAGTGAGGTTCAATTTAATATTTAAATCTTGTAGGTTATATAGCAGTGCGCAGTTTACAGTTATAATTATTATTAGACTTATAGCAACCTTAGATAATTTATTTACTTTTAAACTTAGACTTATAATGCTAATTAAAAAAAAAGTAATATATTTAAATTTGTATTTGAGTTGAGTGTATAATAATTGATGCAGCTAAAGGGGATAATCCAAAGCCTTTTATAGGAAAAGGACCCTCTGAAGCGTCACCATATAGTAATTACAAAAAGGAATAACATGAAACTAGACATTAAAAAGAATAGAACTAAAACATGGAGACTGAGAGAAAAACATGAGACATTCAACTAAACCCATGAGTAAGTAACTAATTTTCACACCATAATTTCCCAAAAACACTTAATTAAAATAATTAGTAACCAAGTAAGTTTGAAACATGAGAACAGTGAGTAAAAAAATCCAAAACAGACATTATAGTGACATGTAAAGGGTTTAAGTAAAACAAATAGAATTATCTTCACACCAAAAATTCATGTAATCAATTCAATCCATTTTAAAGCAATTTTAATTAATTGTTTTAACTATGGTATTAATTCAATAATTAGTTTAAATGAAACATATAATGAATTTAATGATATTTGTAATTTAAATTGGGGATTTTAATACTATGTTATTAAATAAGTGTTATAATTTATTTAATAATTTTTCTGACACAATTAAGGGTCAAAAAAGCGCCCCATATTATTGTTTAATAATATATGAAAAGTTTTATTTAATATATAAATTTAATTAATTAATTTAATTACATTATAAGTCAATTTTACACATATAATTATAATATATGTTTGTAATTAATTAATTATTAATTTATAATTATTAAATACATAAAAATGCGCCATTATTTGCAGAATATAAAATATATTATGCTTAATTTAAATGTATAAATAATTTATATAACAATAAAATTAATATAACACTTATATTTAATAAGATAATTATATAATTTTATTATGCAATAAAATATTAATTTATATACATCAAATGCAATTCTTACGCCCTCTTTCAGGTACAATAAATCAACATATCATTTACTGGGCTCCTGGTATATCCTGGCTGACAGAGGTTGTACTGTTGAATATCAGAATTCATGGGTGCCATCCTGGTGATTCAGAGTCTGATGGGGTCACTACCCTGTGCTATTCTTTCTTAATCTAGTTTGAACAGTGTCACATATGAATCACATCTCTCAAAGATTTCTTGAAAGCATAGAATAACAGGAAGTATTATTTTTCCAGGGCATGATTCTGATTCTGATGCTGTTGAGCTTTTAACAGAGAGTAACTTTCAGATACATATATCTGGGAACATTTTGCAACTCCATCCAGTGGTTGAAGAAGTGAACCAATTAGCTAAGATAGCTCCCCTGAAATTCAAAAGGTGAAGATACCCTTTGTTTCTCAGGATGAAAAATCAATCATTGCACCAAGAAAAGTCATTTCCAAAGAGTTGTTGGAAGAAAGTATGTTTCTTTAGAAGTGATAAGCATCTAAGCATAAAAATCTTGAAAAAATCAGAGGAGAAAAACTTTATTAAGATACAATGTGAGTAGGGACATTTTCCAGAATTCAAGTCCTTTAGATGGTGTCTCAATTCTTCTGGGGTATCCTGAAGTGCAAGGATTTGGAACTTACTCTCACTGCAGCAAGTGAAAAATCTAGGTTCCCTAATAGCTTATTTTGAAATTTTCTCTTCTATCCAATGAGTTTAAGAAAAGTATGAAAAAACTTGGTCACATTTATTCAGAGAATAAGGTTTAGGAAATTCGATAGTCAAAAGCTTCCTTCCTATTGGTAGATGATCCAAATTTTCATCATCAGTGTCATGTGCAGGTAAAATTGTTCCTGTAGATGGAGGAATAGTAGGTTTTGCAGCATTTTCTCCTCTTTGTATAATATTTTAAAGAGAACTTATAACAATTGTTGGTTGCCCTCTTTGTGCCATACACCATCCATTATTTGTACATTGATTTTTTTATTCTTTATTTTTTAATCTTTTATTTTTTTTTTCCACCTGACCACCACCTCATCACCTGCTCTCTGGAAACCTTGTTCATCCCTCTCAATTGTCTCCCATCCATTATTTTTACATTCATTTCTTTTCCCCCAACCCAACCACCACCAACACCAAGAAACTTACACACAAATATACCTTTTTAAGGTATGTATATCTTACTTGGGTGTGTATTAAAAGTAGTAAAAAGTGGACTTAGAGCATGTAAAAATTATCTATTAAATTAGCCCATTTATGAAATTTTATTTGCATCAATTCTCTTTTTATTTTTATTTTTTGCTCCAACCATCCCTTTTTCAAATTTCCATCATAAAATGATCTTCTTATATAAAAATTGTGAAAATGAAAATAATGGAGGATCATTGAAGTTCTGCATGATTTTTTCACCACAATAAATAAGTTTCTTATATATTCAATTCTCAATAGTTTCTACTTTATGTCATTTTGTATCTATTTTAGCACATTCAATATCTACCCTTCAAAATGAAACTGTCAGCTAGGCTACTATACTTACCCAGTAAATAATTATTTATTAACTAGGATGAAGCCACACCTTTATTTCTTATTTTATTAATTATATTTACTTTATAACTTACTTACAATAATTTAACTAATTCGAATAAGTAAAAAACAAGTAAATATTTAATTTTAAATGTCCCTCATATTATTATCCACTGACAACATCCTCATGAAAGTCTAGAGGTTGAATAAAAATATATTAATACTAAGTATTATATTCAAATTATTTTATTTAAAAGTGACATTTAAAGGAACTTTAAAATAAATCAAATAATTTGATATATACAGAAAATAAATTATATTGATACATTCTTTACAGAAAAATCTTAATATTTGCAATATCTTATTGTGGAATTTTTTTTTCTCTCATTCTCCTGTATATAGATATTTTTTAACTCCGTGGTTTCTCTCCTTTTTGCCTATATAAGGCCTCCCATTTTGGTTGTTTTATCCTCATTCATCACTCACTTACAATTATTATATACTACCAAATTAATTCCATTACTACTATTACTGCTTTAGTACTTACATTTATGTAGTTCTAATCCTTACAATTAATAATAATAATACCTCTTTACCTTTTAAACTTGATTAATATATTATAAAATATAAAACTTACATGCCTTGATTTAAATTCTTCAGTTATCCACCTTCACTGCTGTTTGGACCGCCGTAAAATATTCTAGACCAAAAGGACCCCTTGAAAGTTGGGAGGCTTTCAAAATTGTTGTTGACACATTGTTATCTTGATGCTGGAAACCAAGGGACCTTTGACTACAAGTACCAATAAGCCTTTCTGGACAACTGAAAACAACAAATGTTATCAGGCACATGATTTACCTTTTTGCTGAAACTGGGAATTGAACCTCGCCCCAATTTGTAGCTTATATAGGTGTATTTGTCCTATATAATTGTAGTGACTATACCAGCTACTATCTGTAGGTTTAACTCTGCTTATTTCATCTTTCATGTATATATTTTTACTCAGCACCCTGTAGTTGTGTTAGTTTGTTCACATTACAGGGGGAGGTGCCTGGTAAATAATATTTTTTTCCTAGTTGACCAAGATAGAGAAATACTGTTCTTATTCCTAGAAGTAATAAAATTATCTTAATAAATTATATTATTTTTTTAATTATTTCAATTGACAATTGTCCTGAAAATTATAATTTTATTGTTGCAGTTGACAATTGTCCTGGAAGTGAAATAATAAATATATAATTTATCTAAATTAATTATATTAAATTACTTCAGTTTAAATTAGAGTCCTGGTAATAAATATTTCAGTTGACTCATAGTCCTTATAATTATATATCAATATATATTAATAACTAATTGAGACTTGTATTAATTATTCCAGCTGACTTTTTGTCCTGGTGATTAATAAATTATTTGATTATTTCAGTTGATTATTTTAAATCCTGGTAATAAAATATAGATATCTTAATTAGTTTAATTAAAAATTGTGGTAATTATTTCAATTGATATTTTTTTCTGATAAAAATTAAATTTTCATTATTCCAGTTGATTGAATAATCCTGATAATTGATTATATACCTGAAATATTTTTAGTTTTCTCTTATTTCTCTTTCAAAAAATTTAAATAACATCTTATTAAATTCTAATATTTCTTTCTATCAGTTTCAGTTATATACAACAATGACTGATAAAAGTGCTTCTGCTGGCTGTGATGAGGAACTAGACTTGATTGATTATGATGATACTTCTGTAAGTTCTCCTTTGACTACAAAACTTACTCAAATTAATCAATTGCTGGATCAATCAGGATGTGGAGATGCAAGAAGTGGAAATAAAAGTGGAAAAACTGCTGTGGATCAAAAGCCTCAATTGAACCCCCCCGAAGAGTTTCCAAGTGGATTCAAGATAAAAAACATGCCCTTGCAGTAGCAAGTCAGCAACCTCTCCACTCAAATAAAGGAGTTGAGGACAGAGAACCTCAAACTAAGATCAAAAGTGGAAATTCTAGAAGAAAAGGTAAGAAATAAAGAATCCTTTCTTAAAGAGAAGAGGAAACCTCCAACAACAACAAAATCCCTTCCACAATTAGCTCCTCAACCACAGGAAAAGGTGGAAGCTTCTATATGGGAATGGGACTGGCTAAACACCCAGTGGGACTCCTTTCAGGCCCAACAATAGCAAACACCTCTGGAAGTTCCTTCCAGGCCCCATCAATTCAGCCCAGCCCCTCCTCATCCCTACCAAGGAGGAAGAAGGAAAAAGAACCCTGAAATTAAAATTCTTCCAAAGCCATGGTAAGCCCCTCCATTGAATCTCAAGTGCCCTCTCTTGTCACTAATCCAGTACCTTCAGGTAATTCTGGAAGAGGTGATTATACCTTGAGACCAGTAGAGGATGGCTCTAGTAGGCTTATCAATCAATATTCAGATGTAACTAATCCTTTAGTACTGATTTCTACTTCAATGATTAATCCTAATATGGCTGCTATTGATGAAACACTTGATCCTTAATTTTATGAGAATCTGGAAAATTACTCTGTTTCCTTATTAAAAAATACTTCAGATGTAGCTACAATTAATGATTAATATTTGAGAGATTATATTGCCGGGCAAAATCATATAATGAAAAACAAGCAATTGACTCAAAAATTTAATAGTTTGTTAACTGAACAAGTTTACTAATCAGTAAGAAGTGAATTACAGAACGTTTCTGATGATTTTGATAAGTACAAAGTAACTCATGAGAAGAAAGTTGCTTTGTGGAAAAATATCAAGAATGATTTATCTAAGTTAAAAGACACTGTGTCTATCTGTTGCCAGGAACTAGAGGGACATAAGTTGAGCTTGAAAATACTAAGTGACCATTATTAATCTCTGAGAAATAAGAACCAAATATCTTTTGCAACTATCAATGAGACATTTATCAGTATTCCAAGTGTGAAGACTAGGCTAACTACCATTGAAGATTAGTTAAATTCATTTTTACATGACCAAAAGTACTCTGACATTTCTTTGAAAGAACCTATTGCACAAGATACTCCACTTGAGCCTGTCCCTAGTTCATTTAAAGTAAAATTAGTGCCAGAAATGCCTGTAGATATTACTGAGTTTCCATCAAAAATTGATGATTCACCTTGTTCATCTACAGAAGGGTTAAAAATGATATTACTGCACAATTAGAGAAATTACAGCTTCTTCTCACTCAGAAACAAGTTTTTAATAAGGAGACTGCTTCAAATCAAAAGATTTGGCCAAAACTTGACCAATTCCCAACATTTGATGGTGATTTTTCCTCTGATTGGCAAAAATTTATTTGCAGAATTGATAACCTGAAGAATTATTACAAACTGACAGATGAAGAAATTGTGTCTAAATTGATTTCTTCACTTACCAATGTATCCCTAATGGGGTATTAATCTGTCCTTTTAAATAAAAATGACTACTCATGGGAAGATTTGAAGAAATTAATTAAAGCACAATTTGGTGATTCCAAATATAGGTTAGCTCAACAAAGGCAGTATGAGGAAGATAGATATAGCTCTTCTTCTACTGAAAAATCCATTGATTTCCTGATGAAACTTGTGAAGATCCTGAGGGCAATGGACCCAGATATGGATTTTGAATTATGGAAGGATAGGATCTTCTATAAGTTTCCTATGTCTCTGAGAGACTTAATAGTTGCTAGGACTAAGTTCTCAAGAGAACATTCTTCTTTTATTAATACTTATAGTGAGTTCCTTTTAAATAACAAGTATGATTCTAGAAGATTCATTCCTAGAACTTCATTGGAGAAAACCTCCAATTACCATCAGAAACCTCCTGAAAAGGTTGTTAAACCTTCTTCCCCTGTTGCACATAAAAATTATGCAACAAACACTTGCTTTAAATGCAGCAATCCTTGGCAGAAGTTCTATGTTTGTTACAAGAAAATAAATCTTGTTGAAAAAAAAGAGGAACATGCTGATGACACAGTTGCACTGGATGATACTTCAAGTGATTGTGCCAGCAATATTTCATATGAATCTCACCAGGAAATTTTAATGCTGGAAGTAGATATTCATTATTTAAATAATATTGACATTGGGAATAATGATTTATGTTCGTTGGTCTTTCAAGTCTAGAAGGTTTTATAGGGAGGTCCAATGGCAGTAACAATGATTTTTTAAGGATTTCAAAACTCAGTTACGTATTTTCTATCTTAAAGATTAATTACTCAAATAATAAGAGGTAAAAAGTTTTAATTATTATTATAATTAATGAGTTAGAACTATGTGGATGTAAGTACTAAAAACAATAATAAATAGTAATAAATATTTAATTGTAGTAATTGATTTAATAATATAAGTAAGTAAAGAATGAATAAAAAACAACCAAGAGAGAGGCCTTATATAGGCTGAGGAGGGACAAACCACGGCAATGAAATTCTAAAAACAGTAGTATGAGAGAGAGAGAAAAAAAGAATATTCCAGAAGGAGTATTTCAAATAACAAGTTGTTCTAAAAAGAAGGCATCAAAAAGATGTATTTACAGAGTATGTCAAAAATACATAACTTTATTTTATATTTACTGTAAAAGTCAATTCTAAATAGGAATTTTGAATTTTTTGTATATTTTTATTTTTATTTTAAATTAAAATTTTATTTCTTCTAACCTGTCAATGAGCACGGTGTTAGAGAATAAAATATAAGGGACATTTTATACTTAATTTTAATTATTCATTTAATTTTATCATTCTGTAATTAGTTAATTTATTACAGGTAATTTTAATGTAACTAATTTAATTAAATAATTAAAATAATAAGGCGTGGCTTCATCCAGTAAATAATTAATTATTTTACTGGGTAAGTCTAGTAGCCTGGCTGACACTCCCTCACTCTAAAAAAACAATAAAAAAATGCTATAATTTTTTCTTTTTATATTTCTTTAGCAGAGTAGGAAGATTAGATATTTCCTTCCCAGGTATCCAAGAATCATATTCAGAAGATTTATTCTTGAATCTCAATACGTATTCTGTACCTTTTTCAGCAGTAACTATTCTTTCATTTAGAAACTTATCAATTTCTGCTGTCTCAGTGATTTCATTAGGGGTCTTTTTTGGTCTTCCCCTCCTTTTGGGAAATAAATCACTATTGGATGAGTAAGGTCTCAAAAGAGATATTGGAAAAACAGGATGTTTTCTGTCATATGGAGAATACAAAATAACTTTAACTGCATTATCACCAACCATTCTTCTTACAACAAATGGACCAACAAATGGGTCTTTCAATTTGTTATTACCTTGTAAATTGAAGTGAACTGTAGAGATCAGTTCTTCTTCACACTTTTTGAAAGTTTATTCTTTATGGGATTTATCCCACCTTTTCTTTTCATATTCAAAAGATTTTTCAATACATTTTTGAGCATGACTTCTGCAAAGTTGTTGCATTTGAAGAAACGATTTTACACCAGGATGTAAATCCAACTTAGGTATTTTATTATTGAGAAATTGGGCAGGAGTATTTTGAAAATATCCAAGCCAAAGCTCAAAAGGTTTTCTCTGAGTAACAGAATGAACAGTGCTATTATAAGCGAATTCCAAACCAGGAAGTAAGGTAACCCAATCATGAGTGAATCTGTCATTTTCTTTGTACTCAAGGCCAAAGGCACAATACCTTCTTATCATTTTCTCTAGAGTCTGAATAATTCTCTCAGATAATCCATCAGTTTGGGGGTTATGGGAAGTAAAAAGCTTCAGATCACAACCACAAACATCCATCAGAGACATCCAAAATTCAGAAGTAAATTTAAGGTCTCTGTCAGAGATTATGGCCTTTGGAAAACCAGCAGTATTAAAAATATGAGACCACAACAAGAAGGCTAATTATTTAGTGGAAACATCTTTTTGAGTAGGGATAAATTTACACATTTTTGTGAATCTATCCACAATAACCCAGAAATAGTTATGACTGTCTTTCCCAGAAATGGGTGATCCTGTTACAAAGTCCATGTTTATTATTTGCCATGGTGCATTAGGAGCTTCAATATTTTGCATTAATCCAGCTCTCTTACCAGTCAATCTTTTTGATTTTTGGCAAGAATAACAAGATTCAACATATAATTTGGTGTCTTCAGACATATTAACCCACCAAGCAGTGTTTTTAATTCTGATCATTGTTTTTTCAAGATCAAGATGTCCAGCTAATATGTCATCATGACAAATTTTCAAGATGATTTCTTTCATAGAAGGAGGAATAACAATGACATTACTCAACTTTCTTCTACAATATAGATATCCTTCATCAATTGAAAATTTACCTTTCTCCAAAGCCTTTGGTACTTTGTTGGAAGGGTTTTAATTAATGCTTGTATTGAAGCATTCTTTGGATCATTTAATATGGTGCATAACTTTTTCAAGTCAGTGTCCTTATCATATGAATCCAGAATAAGCTGTAATAGCACTTCCTCCATATCAACCACATATATCCCATGAATATGAATAATTTCATCCTCAGGGTCATAAGCAGGATTAGAGTCATCATTTGGGAAAGGTAACCTTGATAACATATCCACATTTGAGTGAACAATACCAGCCCTATGAATAATTGTCATTCTCCCTCTGTATTCCTGAACAGCTAACTGCCATCTGAACATATGTCTGTTAGGTGTTTTCAAGTTTAAAAGGGATTTAACTGCACTGCAGTCAGTAACAAGTTCAAATTTCTGGTCATTTAGGTAATAATGTAGCTTTTCTAGAGCCCACACTACAGCTAAACATTCAAGCTGAGTGGCACCATATTTCAATTCACTATTTCTCAAGGTTCTTGAAATATAACAAACTACTACTTCTGATACTTTATCATTCATCACTTGTTTTTGATGGAGGGCAGCACCAAGACCAATAAAACTGGCATCAGTGTACAAAACAAATGGTTGATTAAAGTCAGGTAAAGCAAGAATTGGTGCTGACATCAAACAGTGTTTCATACTGTCAAAAGCTCTCTGTCTTTCACTATTCCAGACAAAAGCAACATCATTTCTAGTCAGTTGGGTAAGGGGTAAAGCTATGACTTGGTAATTTTTAATATACTGTCTATAGTATCCACACGTTCCCAAAAAACTCTTGAGATTTCTAACTGTGGTAGGAGCCTTCACCTTCTGTATAGCTGCCACTTTATTTTGGTCAAAACATATCTGTAACCCTGAGACAAAATGACCCAGCACTTTTAAGGAATGAAAACCAAATTTACATTTCTTCAAAGCAAGTGTCATATTTATTTCATCCATTTTGTGGAACACTTTACACAGGTGGTTGAGATGGTCCTCAAATGTTTTTGAGAATATAATGATATCATCAATATAAACCATCAGCCATCCTTCAATCATCTCCTGATGGAATGTGTTATCCATAACTTTTTGAAAAACTGAAGGGGAAGTTTTAGGGCCAAATAGTATCCTAATATACTTATAAATACCCATATGAGTAGCAATCATCAGAAAATTTTTGGAATTCTTCTCAACAGGTACCTGGTGATATCTCTTGTTACCATCCAAGCAGCTTATGTATTTAGCACATTGTAAGGTAGCATGTATAGAGCTAATTCTAGGTAAAGGGTAGATATCATAAACAGTATAAGTATTCAATGCTCTATAATCACCACATAACCTGGCTTTATCATTCTCATAAGAAATTAGGACAGGTGAGATAACACAATATTTAGGTGTTTCAACTACCTTTTCAATAATATTCATTTTCAAAAGGGTAGAGATATTATCCTCAATATCTTTTCTCTTTGTGGGAGAAGCAGGGTAAGGCTTCTTCTTCAAACTAGGTGGTATGTCAGTTAATGGACAAGATAATGAAAGTTCCATTTCTTCCTTAACTAATCCTAGTTCATGTGATCTATGAGCAAAGGCCATAGGAAAAGATTTAATCAATTTAATGATGGAAACTTTATCCTCACCAGAAAGTTGTTCTCCAAAAGAAGCATTGTCAATTTCAGACATAAGAGCATGCATTTCCTTTGTAGACTTTCCTTTATATTGAGTCACAGAATTACATGTGTTCAATTCTGGTTTTAACATTTTTTTGGGGGAGGAAATCTTAAATTTTCTCTTCCCATTCATCCCCATTGTGAAACATTGGTTTGAAGGATCTAATTTTATGCCATATTTGGTTAAAATATCATTCCCTACAATAAACCAATTGCTTAATTTATCATTTTTCATGACAACAAAATCACAAATAGCTCTTACAAAACCATGGTTATATTTAAAAAATACTGTGGCTTTGTATTTACCAATGGGGGACAAAACAGAGCCATAACCTCTCCAATTTTCAGAAATGATAGGCATCAGTTTTGATTTATAGTCTTGATCCACTGAAGCAAGTGCTCTTTCAGAAACTACACTTCCTCCAGCTCCAGAATCCAGAACAACCTCAATGCTGGTTCCATTAATCAAGACTGGTGCCTTGAGAGGGGCAATAACAATTGAGTTATCCTCAATGTTCTTTATGATCTCAGCATCTTCAACAGTAGATAAAGCACTATTATCAATATCAATAGTATTTAAATAATGAATATCCTCTTCCAGCATCAAGATTTCTTGTTGAGATTCATATGAAATATTGCTGGCACAATCAGTTGACGTATCATCCAGTGCTACTCTGTCATCAGCATGATCCTCTGTTTTTTCTACAAGATTTATCTTCTTGTCACAAACATGTCCTTTCTTCCAAGGCTTGTTGCACTTGAAGCAAGTGTTTGTTGCATACTTTTTTGGTGCAACAGGGGAAGAAGGTTTTCCAACCTTTTCCAGAGGTTTCTGTTGGTAAGTGGAGGGTTTCTCCAAAGGGGTACTAGGAATGAATCTTCTGAAATCATACTTGTTGTTTAGAAGGATCTCATTGCAAGTATTAATGAAAGAGGAGGGTTCTCTGGAGAACTCAGTCCTAGCCACTATCAACTCTCTCAGAGACATTGGTAATTTGTAAAGGATCCTGTCCTTCCATAACTCAAACTCCATATTTGGGTCCATTTCCCTCAAGATTTTTACAAGTTTCATTAAGAACTCAATAGGTTTATCAGTAGAAGAGCTATATCTAGTTTCCTCATACTGCCTTTGTTGAGCCATCCTCAACTTGGAGCCACCAAATTGTGCTTTAATCAATTTTTTACAATCTTCCCATGAGTAGCCATTCCCATCCAGGAGAACAGATTCATACCACATTAGGGCAACATTGGTATAAAAGAAAATTAACTTAGACACAATTTCCTCATCTGGGAGTTTGTAAGAATTTTTTAAGTTATCAATTCTGCAAATGAATTGCTGCCAATCAGAAGAAGAATCACCATCAAATGTTGGGTACTGGTCAAGTTTTGGCCAATTATTTTGATTTGAAGGAGCCTCCTTAGTATTAGCTTATTTCTGAGTAAGAAGCAGCTGTAACTTCTCCAATTGTGCAGTAATCTCATTGTTTAATACTTCTGCAGAAGATCCTGGTGCATCATCAATTTTTGATGGAAACTCAGTGGTATCAACAGGCATTTCTGAATCTAATTTTACTTTAGATGAACTAGCAACAGGTAAACTTGGAGCATCCTGTACCATATGTTCCTTCAAAGAAGTTTCAGAATATTTTTAATCATTAAACAATGAATTCAATTTTTCTTCAATGGTTGTTAGTCTGTTTTTTACTCTTGGAAGACTAGATAAACTCTCATTGACTGTTGCAAAGATAACTGGGTTTTATTTTGAAAAGATAAATAATGATCACTCAATCTTTTCAGGTTCATATTATCTACCTCTAGCTCCAGGAAACAGGTAGATACATTATCTTTTAGTTTAGACAAATCATTTTTGATATTTTGCCATAAAGCAACTTTCTTCTCATGGGTTTCTTTGTAATGAAACAAATCATCAGAAACTCTCTGTAACTCACTCCTCAATGCTTGATAACCCTGTTCAGTTAACAAACTATTATATTTCTGAGTCAATTTTATTTTTTTCATGATATGATCTTGTTTAGCAATAATATCCCTCAAATATTCATCATTAATGTTATTTACATCTGGAGTGTTTCTCAATAAGGAAACAGAGTAACTTTCCAGATTCTCATAAAACTCAGGTTCAAGTGATTCATCAATAATAGCCATATCAGGATTTTTAATTGAAGTAGCAATTAGAACTAAAGGATTAGATACATTTGAAATTTGAGTAGTTTGTCTACTTTTATCAGCCTCTACAGGTCTCACAGTCTCATCTCCTCTTCCAGAATTACCTGAAGGAACTGAATCAGTTACAAGAAATGGTACTTGAGATTCAATAGAGGGGCTTACCATGGCTTGGGAAAGACTTGGATGTGGTTTTTCTTTCTCCTTCTTCCTCCTTGATAGGGATGAGGAGGTATTGGATTGAACTGATTTGTTCTTGAAGGACCTGCCTGAGGTACTTGGTTCTGTTGCTGTTGGGACAGATAATCCCACTGGGTGTTCAGCCAATCCCACTTCCACTTTGAGACTTCCACTTTTTCTTGTTGCTGGGGGGCCAGTTGTGGAGGGGCTTTTTTTGAGGAGGAGGTTTCTTCTTCTCTTGAAGAAAAGACTCTATGTTCCTTACCTTGTTTTCTAGACAGTCTATCCTTGACCTCAGCTTGAGGTTTTCTGTCCTCATCTCCTTAATGTGAGTAGAGATATTTTTTACCTGCTGATTTAAGGGCATCTTTTTTATCTTGAAGCCTTTGGGAAGCTCTTCTGGGGGGTTTATTGAAGGTTTTTGTTCCTGGGAATTTGTCTCTACCAAAATCTCCACTTCCTTCATTTCCACGTCCTGATTGGTTCAATGATTTATTAATTTGAGCTAATTTTGTAGTTAACGGAGAACTCACAGAAGTAGCCTCATCATAATCAATCAGATCCAGTTCATCTTCACGTGCAGCAGAAAAACCTTAGTCAGTCATTGTTTCAAATCTAACCTGAAGTGAGAGAAAGAAACAATAAGATGAATCAGTTTTATTTTTGCTTTATAAAAGAAAAATAAAAAATAAAAAAAGAATAAAAACTCTTCAGGGTGAAAATCAACTGAAAATAAGAAATTATTTATTACTTCAAACTAATCTTATAACCAGGATTTACAAGAAATCAACTGAAGAAATAAAATATAATTTTTTAATTTAACAAATAAATTTATGATGATTATCAGGATTTAAATCAAGTGAAGGATTTTAATTACCAGGACTCAATTTCAACTGAAATAATTTAGTATAGTTTTATTTTTAATTGATTATAATTTTTATTTTCAGGACAATTTGTCAACTGGAGCAAAAAAAAAAATTAATAAAAGAAAATTTCTTCAGGACAAAAAATCAACTGAAAATAATAATCAATTATTTATTAATTTAAAAAAATCTTATAACCAGGATTTGAAAGAAATCAACTGAAGAAATAAAAATAAATTATAATTTAACAAAATAATTAATGATAATTATCAGGATTTAAATCAACTGAAGGATATTTGATTACCAGGACTCAATGTCAACTGAAATAATTTAGTACAGTTTTATTTTTATTTTTTTATTAATTAAAAAAAAATTTTAATGTCAGGACAATTTGTCAACTGGAACAAAAAAATCTTAATTTATCAGGACAGAGTCAACTGAAAATTACAATTAATTTTTTTTTTAAAAAAAAAATTATTACTTCTAGGACTAAGAACACGATTGCTCTATCTTTGTCAACTAGGAAAATAAATTTTAAAAAAAAAATTCAATTTACCAGACACCTCCCCCTGTAAAATGAGCAAAATAATGCCACTTACAGAGTGCTGAGTAAAATGAAATACGTAGAGTATGAAGGGTGCAAAGTGACCTACGAATAGTAATCAATATAATTACCACAAAAATATATGACTATGGTCAATATATGAGCCTAGGTTTTGGAGCGCGGTTCGATTCCCGTTCACAGAAAAAAAAATAAGTCACGTGATATATGACGTTTGTCTTTTTTGTCATCCACTCCTCCTTACAGGTACCTTGATGGCGATGGTCCCATGGTCTCCGGTCCTCAAGATAATGATGCACTGTTTTCGATTCGGAAAGGTTCCCAACTGTCGGTGGGTCTTTCAAGTCTAGAAGGTTTTATAGGGAGGTCCAATGGCGGTAACAATGATTTTTTAAGGATTTCAAAACTCAGTTACGTATTTTCTATCTTAAAGATTAATTACTCAAATAATAAGAGGTAAAAAGTTTTAATTATTATTATAATTAATGAGTTAGAACTATGTGGATTTAAGTACTAAAAACAATAATAAATAGTAATAAATATTTAATTGTAGTAATTGATTTAATAATATAAGTAAGTAAAGAATGAATAAAAAACAACCAAGAGAGAGGCCTTATATAGGCCAAGGAGGGACAAACCATGGCAATGAAATTCTAAAAACAGTAGTATGAGAGAGAGAGAAAAAAAGAATATTCCAGAATGAGTATTTCAAATAACAAGTTGTTCTAAAAAGAAGGCATCAAAAAGATGTATTTTAAAGATGTATTTACAGAGTATGTCAAAAATACATAACTTTATTTTATATTTACTGTAAAAGTCAATTCTAAATAAGAAATTTGAATTTTTTGTATATATTTATTTTTATTTTAAATTAAAATTTTATTTCTTCTAACCTGTCAATGAGCACGGTGTTAGAGAATAAAATATAAGGGACATTTTATATTTAATTTTACCATTCTGTAATTAGTTAATTTATTACAGGTAATTTTAATGTAACTAATTTAATTAAATAATTAAAATAATAAGGCGTGGCTTCATCCATTAAATATTTAATTATTTTACTGGGTAAGTCTAGTAGCCTGGCTGACAATTTATCTACAGTAGAAGATACTGAGATCATCAGAAATCTTGAGGACAGCTCAATTAATTTTGCCCCTCTCAAGGCACCAGTCTTGATTAATGGAAATAAAATTGAGGTTGTTTTAGATTCTGGAGCTGGAGGAAGTGTAATATCTGAAAAAGCACTTGCTTCAGTGGAGCAGGATTATAAATCAAAACTTATGCCTATCATTTCTGAGAATTTGAGAGGTTATGGCTCTGTTTTGTCCCCCATTGGTAAATACAAAGCTACAGTATTTTTCATATATAACCATGGCTTTGTAAGAGCTATGTGTAATTTTTAAGTTATAAAAAATGATAACTTAAGTAGTTGGTTCATTGTGGGAAATGATACTTTAACCAAATATGGCATTAAATTGGATCCCTCAAACCAATGATTCACAATGGGGAAGAATGGGAAGAGAAAATTTAAAATTTCCTCCCCTAAAAAATTATTAAAACCAGAATTGAGAACATGTCATTATGTAGTTCAATATAAAGGAAGATCCATAAAAGAAATGCCTGCCCTTCTTTCTGAAATTGACACTGCTTCTTTTGGAGAACAAGTTTCTGGTGAGGAAAAAGATTCCATCATTCAATTGATAAAATCTTTTCCTATGGCCTTTGCTCATGGGTCATGTGAATTAGGATTGGTAAAAGAAGAAATGAAGCTCTCATTGCCTTTCCCATTAACTGAAATACCACCTAGTTTAAAGAAGAAGCATTATCCTGCTTCTCCCACAAAGAGAAAAGATATTGAAGAAAATATCTCTACCCTTTTAAAAATGAATATTATTGAAAAGGTAGTTGAAACACCTAAATATTGTGTTATCTCACCTGTCCTAATTTCTTATGAGAAAGATAAAACCAGGTTATGTGGTAATTATAGAGCATTAAACACTTATACTGTAGATGATATCTATCCTTTACCCAGAATTATCTCTATACATGCTACCTTACAAGGTGCTAAATATATCAGCTGTTTAGATGGTAATAAAGGATATCATCAGGATCTTTTGAGAAGAATTCCCAGATTTTTCTGATGATTGCTACTCATATGGGTATTTATAAGAATGTTAGGATGCCATTTGGCCCTGAAAATGCCCCTTCAGTTTTTTCAAAAAGTTATGGATAACACATTCCATCAAGAAATAATTGAAGGATGGCTGATGGTTTACATTGATGATATCATTATATTTTCTAAAAAATTTGAGGACCATCTTAACCACCTGTGTAAAGTGTTCCATAAAATGGATGAGATAAATATGACACTTGCCTTGGAAAAATGCTAATTTGGTTTTAATTCTTTGAAATTGCTTGGTCATATTTTCTCAGGGTTACAGATATGTGTTGACCAGAACAAAGTGGAAGCCATACAAAAGGTGAAGGCTCCTACCACAGTTAGAGAGCTCCAGCGTTTTTGGGGAATGTGTGGATACTATAGAAATTATATTTAAAATTATCAGGCCATAGCATTATCCCTTACCCAATTAACTAGGAAAGATGTTGCTTTTGTCTGGAACAGTGAAAGATAAAGAGCTTTTGACACTATGAAACATTTTTTGATGTGAGCACCAATTCTTGCTTTACCTGACTTTAATCAACCATTTTTATTTTGTACACTGATGCCAGTTTTATTGGTCTTGGTGCTGCCCTCCATCAAAAACAAGTGATAAATGATAAAGTATAAGAAGTAGTAGTTTGTTATATTTCAAGAACTTTGAGAAATAGTAAATTGAAATATGGTGCCACTCAGCTTGAACGTTTAGCTGTAGTGTGGGCTCTAGAAAAGCTACATTATTACCTAAATGACCAGAAATTTGAACTTGTTACTGACTGCAGTGCAGTTAAATCCCTTTTAAACTTGAAAACACCTAACAGACATATGTTCAGATGGCAGTTGGCTGTTCAAGAATACAGAGGGAGGATGACAATAATTCATAGGGCTGGTATTGTTCACTCAAATGTGGATATGTTATCAAGGTTACCTTTACCAAATAATGACTCTAATCCTGCTTATGATCCTGAGGATGAAATTATTCATAATCATGGGATATATGTGGTTGATATGGAGGAAGAGCTATTACAGCTTATTCTGGATTCATATGATAAGGACACTGACTTGAAAAAGTTATGCACCATATTAAATGATCCAAAGAATGCTTCAATACAAGCATTAATTAAAATCCTTCCACCAAAGTACCAAAAAGCTTTGGAAAAAAGAAAATTTTCAATTGATGAAGGATATCTATATTATAGAAGAAAGTTGAGTAATGTTATTGTTATTCCTCCTTCTATGAAAGAAATCATCTTGAAGATTTGTCATGATTAAATATTGGCTGGACATTTTGATCTTGAAAAAATAATGATCAGAATTAAGAACACTGCTTGGTGGGTTAATATGTCTGAAGATACCAAATCATATGTTGAATCTTGTGATTCTTGCCAAAAATCAAAAAGATTGACTTGTAAAAGAGCTTGATTAATGCAACATATTGAACCTCCTGATGCACCATGACAGATAATAAACATGGATTTTGTAACCGGATTACCCATTTCTGGGAAAGACAGTCATAACTCTTTCTGGGTTATTGTGGATAGATTCACAAAAATGTATAAATTTATCCCTACTCAAAAGGATGTTTCCAGTAAAGAATTAGCTTTCTTGTGGTGGTCTCATATGTTTAATACTGCAGGTTTTCCTAAAGCCCATAATCTCTGACAGAGACCCTAAATTTACTTCTGAATTTTGGATGTCTCTGATGGATGTTTGTGGTTGTGATCTGAAACTATCTACTTCCCATCACCCCCAAACTGATGGAATAGCTGAGAGAATGATTCAGACTCTAGAGAAAATGATAAGAAGGTATTGTGCCTTTGGCCTTGAGTATAAAGATAATGACAGATTCACTCATGATTGGGTTACTTTACTTCCTGGGTTTGGAATTTTCTTAGAATAGCACTGTTCATTCTGTTACTCAAAGAAAGCCTTTTGAGCTCTGGCTTGGATATGTTCCAAATACTCCTTCCCAAATTCTCAATAACAAAATACCTAAATTGGATATACATCCTGTTGTAAAATCTTTTCTTCAAATGCAACAATATTTCAGAAATCATGCTCAAAAATGTATTGAAAAATCATTTGAATATGAGAAGAAGAGATGGGACAAATCCCATAAAGAATACACTTTTAAAAAGGGTGATGAAGTACTGATTTCTACAGTCCACTTCAATTTACAAGGTAATAACAAATTGAAAGACCCATTTGTTGGTCCATTTGTTGTCAGAAGAATGATTGGACAAAATGCAGTTGAGGTTATTTTGTATTCTCCATATGACAGAAAACATCCTATTTTTCCAATATCTCTTTTGAGACCTTACACATCTAATAGTGATGTATTTCCCAAAAGAAGGGGAAGACCAAAGAAAACCCCTAATGAAATCACTGAAACAGCAGAAATTGAAAAAATTCTGAATGACAGAATAGTCACTGCTAAAAAAGGTACAGAATACTTTTTGAGATTCAAGAATAAATCATCTGAATATGATTCTTGGATACCTGGGAAGGAGATATCTAATCTTCCTACTCTACTAAAAAAGTATAAAAAGAAAAAATCATAGCATTTTTTTTATTGTTTTTTTTTTAGAGTGAGGGAGTGTCAGCCAGGCTACTAGACTTACCCAGTAAAATAATTAATTATCTTACTAAGGTGAAGCCGCGCCTTTTTAATCCTTATTATTAATAATTAATTATTTATTAACTACTTATGTATTACTTACAACTAACTAGCTAAGTACACTAAGTAATGTAAATAATTAATAAAAATAAGCACTTGTCCCATACATATTTTACTCCCTAACACCGTGCTCAATAATACAGGTGAGAGGGAATAAAATTAGTACTAAAATATAATAAAAATCTAAAAAAAAAAAAAAAAATTCAACTTCCTTTATTAATAAATTTAAAATTCCATTGAATCTACATTTTAAATCAACTATGTTTGTATTAACTGTGACAGACTAAGGGATTCAGAATTTTATTTCAAATAAAATAAATACCTTTTATTTACGCCCTATTTAGGATTAATCTTACTATTTCACATACTCTCTTTTTTTATGTTTTTTCCTCTCACACTCTTGTACTAGGGGATGGTAATTCCGTGTTTTATTTTCTCACATTTTGCCTATAAAAGGCCTTTCCTTTTTGTCCTTTTGATTCATTTCCTTCTTTACTTTATAATTTTTTTATAACACATTAGTTACACAAATTTATTACTATTATTTATAACCATTAGTATTTACATCACCGTAATTCTAAAAAATATAACTTATAATAATAATATAAAAATTTATTTCTTAACATTTGAGTAAAATAATCGAAAAAAGATTAAGAAAATATGTACTTGTTTTTTTTTTTTGAAAGACCATTAAAAACCACTTGGAATCTTCCTAGAACCTTTGAATAAATCTTCTAGACAAAAGGACCCCTTGACAATGTAACTGATCACAATTTAAGAGCAAGAACACCCATGATAACTCACATATAGTATAAAAATCTAAACAATATACCACCCCCCCCCTTTTTAATCTATAAAATGTCTTTTTTTTTTTTTTTTGTTTTTGTTTTTGTTTTATGCTTTAGAGTGCAGTATATGAATGAGATGAGGCTGACTCATCAATGAAATGGGACTTGATGGTGAAATCTTCACTTTTGGTTGAGAAAGTGCAGATTTGAGTGAAATAAGTGACTGATTTCATTTTGAAATCCACCAGTGTTGTGGGGCTAATGTGTTTTTGGAGATCCTCACTTAATTAAGTGCGGATTTGCCAGAACTGACACCCCCTAATCTCCACAACTCTAGTATTATCTATATAACTCTATACTTCCATATGACCTACTCCACTCATTTTACTACTATACTACTACAATATTATTTATAAAACAATACCACCCATATTATACCACTATATAGATATAGATATATATATATACATAAAAAGTCCTTTTCAACAAAAATAATAATAATAATAAACTATACATTGTAACCCACCCTCCTCCCCCAACAACACACCCACGCCCACATACATACATACACATACAAAAACACGCACACACACACACACACACACACACACACACACACACACACACATATATATATATATATATATATAATCTCAACAACTAGTAAAAAATGGTTTAACTCTAATCAACTCTAACCTTTCTACTACCGCCACGACTTTAATAACTTTCCTCTTTCTTTTACCTTTCTTCTTACCATTCTCATTTTGCTTTACATTCACCTTGACCTTGACCTTCCTATGACCATCATCTTTTTTCTTTCCATTCCTCTTGATTTCTCCATTTTCATTTCCATCACCACCACTATCACCACTATCATGACCAATTACTCCATCATCACTACTCACACACCTCATTTCATCATCTCCACCATGACCACAATAACTTTCATCTAATTCCCTATCCCTAGATTCTTCAAACGGTCGATCCAATCCTCCTTTGACATCATCACCATCACCACCATTTTTCTTCTGGTTCCCTTTCATCTTCTTTTTATCAATACGAAGATCATCTTCATGATAATGAAAATGATTAATATCTCTTGTACGTGAACCCACATCAGAAAGTCCGTCTTCTTCCAGAACATCATCATCCCCATCACCATCACCTTCACCAAGACCATCACTATCACTAAGAAAATCTCGTCGAACACCAACACCATCATCATCATCACAACCGGTCCCCCACCCTAAAACTCCAGCTCTAGTTTTATTTCTAGCTCTTTCAATTTCCTCTAACCTACTGGAAAGAGATTGATTCTTGTACCATCCATTCACTTTGACTTTCATCCCATTCTTCACTTTAAAAACCTTTTGATTTTCATCATCATCTATTCGAATTTTCCCTTTTCCAATATCCTTTCGATGATGAACAACCAATTGATCATGAAGTTCAACAGCAGCCAGAGACTTGTCCCTATTACAATCATCATCATCATCATCATCATCATCATCATCATCATCAGCAGCAGCAATCTTCTTCAAAAGTCCAACTGATTCTTCATTTTCTTCGCCAGCCCCTAAAACTTGATGGTTCATCTTATCCTTTTGTTGTTGTTGTTGTTGTTGATCTTTCATCATCAAAGGTCCTCCTCCTATCAAATTCCACTTTCCAAACGTTCCATACAGATGATGATTTGTACTACTACTACTACTAATACCACCACCACTGGAATTTACAAGCTTATGGTAACATGACGTTCGATCAAGTTGTTGTTGTTGCCGTGATGGTGATAGAAATGGTTCACCATAAGATTCATGATTCCAATCCCGATTTCGATTCCGTTCAACCTTCTGTTCCACTCTCATCAATTCATCAGCATCTTCTTCCCACCAAGCATTTTTAAACTGTTTCATAACATCGACACCTCTAATCCCTCCAACAATTTGATTGGCAGGTAAACTACAAGCTAAAGAAATTGGACGGGGTGGTTTAGGTGGATCAATAGACATATTCATAGCAATTGGCATAGGAAATGAAGCTTGACGAGAAGAAGACGGTGGTGAGCGAAATGAAAAAGGTAATTTCATTGGTTTTACAACAGGATACCTAGAAAAAAAAGAATTATCTTTCCCACCACCACCACTACTACTACTACTACTACTACTACTACTACTACCCAAACCCATACCAACAGGATTAGAATACCTTCTCAAAATGATAGGTTGTTGATTCTTTGAAACTTGATGATCCTGATTACTATTACCATCACCATGATGATTGGCGTTACGGATATTTAATTTCTGATGAATTGAAGGAATTAAAAGTTTTCTTTTTGATTGACGTGGTGGAGAAGCCGAAAGAGAACGATTAATATGAATTGGAATAGATGGTGATGGAGAGGAGTCAAGTGAATTTGGAGATTGGGTTTTTAAGATGTGTTTAGAGTCAGTTAATAATTGAGTCGGAGAAGATGTATGATGATGATCTATTTGTTGAGTACATGATTTAAATGTGGGTGAAATGGTGGTGGTAATAGTAGGGAAGGTTGTTTGTTGATGAGGAGGACTCCAAGAAGGAGGGGGCTGAACGATTTCGACCGGTTCATCCCAAACCAAGACTTTTTGCCTTCTACACAATTCCAAAGGACCTTCATCTTCAAACTTTAAACTTTCCACGATATTCCAACCTTGACCTTTCATCAATCGAACTTGTTTTTCAAACATTCTCACATTAAAATCGCCATCTTTTTCAAATAATTTTCTTAATTCAAAAACAGTTTGAGACCACCAAACCGGATCGGTTAAGAGAGGAAGATAATGATTTCTAGTTTGTTGAGAGAATGGTTTGCCTATTAATGAGACAGGTAAAAAAAGCCATCCATAAGTATAATCGCGCCATCCATTGGGATGATGATGTGGAAAAGCAAGTGAATTATCAATAGCAGCAACATGAGTATGAGGGCGATTCAAATAAGATTCAGAATGAGATGATTGTTGAGAGTGAGAAGGAAGATGACGAGAATTTGAATTGGACTGGGAAGTGTTTTGGGTGGAATCTAAATGATGAGAAGAACGACGACAATGTTGAGAATCACAAACTTTGATCATGAAATTATCTAAACCGCGATCAGTATTTCTCATAAGATAATCGCTAGATGAATAAATAAAAATAAAAATAAAAAGATGAACTAGTAAGAATCAATTTCACTCTGAATTAAGTCAAGAATAAAAAATAAAAAAAGAAAGAGCCAGTTTGACTATATAAATCATGAATGAGAAGGAAAAAAAAAGTGAGCAACCACAACCACTAACAGGATGACTAATTTTTCCATTTCGATACGAAAGTCTTCCATAAGCTCTTCAGTCCAATACCAATTATCAGGATCCAATTGATCACTCATTTCATCATCATCATCATCTTCTTCTTCTTCTTCTTCTTCCTCTTCTTCATGTGACATGTCTTCATTTTCAATGAGTTGAGGAGGTGAAGTAGTTATCCCACACAAGAAATCAAGACACTTGAAGAATTTTTTTCCAAAATGCTGCTGCTGCTGTTGCTGACGCTGCCGCCGCCGTCGACGACTTCCATGACGATGAGTATGAGGATCTAATGTATCGGATAATGGTCTTCCTGGCCAAGGATGGGTTCTCAAGACAGTGGAAGCATCTAAGATAGAGTGAAGATGAACAACAATAGTTGTGAGAGTGAATGAAAGCCAAATAACAAGAACAATATATATATATATATATCCAAGAAAAAAAAAATAAGGAATAAGAAGAAAGAAGAATGACCTTGAAAGCCTTTACAAAACAATTGAAAGCTACCAGGTTTGTGAGGCAAGGGTCTTTTTGACTTTCCAGTGCGTTGGGCAGCTTTTCGATCAAACCAAGAATAGTAAAAGCTGGGAGAAGAAAGGGAGACGACTTCCGTTCTAGGAACAATGTAAGACATGAGTCTTCTATCAAGAAGAGAAGCAGCGGCCTTATTTTTTGAAATCCAATCCAAGGAAAAAGAGACAGAGTCAGAAAGAAGAAAAAGGTGGATGGATGGAAATGAGATATACTTCACTAAGATAGGACAAGTTTGGGATGAGACTAGATAAGAAGAAGAAGATGATGATGATGAGAATAGATTTCTTTTTTTTATTTATTTAAATTTTGTAAGAGAGAGAGAGAAGGAATCGTAACAGACCAACTTCTTCCAAAGCCACCGATCAAGGGAGCCAAGAAGACACGATGAGCCCATTTAGTCCATTTAGGATTCATGGAGCCATCTGATAGAGAGAAGCAAAAGAAGAGTGAGATGAGGGGGGGGGGGGGGGGGGGAAGATGATTGAAGAGAAAGAGAGAGAGAGAGGGGAAACAGACAAGGTTCTTCATCCTTTGGTTTGAAGATGGCGACGATATCAGATTTGAGAGAGAGGGGAGGAGGATTGAGATAAGCTCTACAAAAATAAGAACCCGAGGAACCGGAGGGATTGAGGGTAGGATGGAGAGGAAGAAGAGGATGAGAGATAGATTGAGAGACAGCATTGAGAATTGAGATGAATTGAAGATGAGTGGTTGGAGGGTTGTGGTCGAGGGTGCGTGGAGAGAGAGGAGGAGCGAGAGAGAGAGAGTGAGTAGCAAAGACAGAAGAAAGGATGGGAATGGGATGTTTTGAGTGTTGTTGACGGAGACGGTTGAGGAGAGGAGAGCGAGAGAGATGAAGAGATGATTGTTGAGGTGGAAGATGATGATGATGATGATGAGATGATTGTTGCTGATGATGAGATGATTGTTGCTGATGTTGATGTTGAGATGATTGTTGATGTTGATAGTCAATTGAATGTTGAGATGGATAGCCAGATGATTGCTGTGAATAATCGATCGACATCGTCAGGGCAGCCAAAGCCACATCGAATGGACCAGCCGCCAACAGCCAACCAACTGCGATTTGAGTTGGACCTTGAAGTGGGTCTTGGTTGATATGAGATAACACTCACTCACTCACTCACTCACTCTTCCCTTGCCTTGCACAGTTTGTCCAGTCACTCGCTAATCCTCATTTCGTTCATGAGCTCACTCTCAACGGCATCCTTTCTTCTCACCCAATGAAGAAGTATCTCTTTCTTTTCCATCTCATCTTCACTCTCTTCATTCACCCTTACTCTCTCACTCCTACACTCCTACAGCTATCTCGCTTATCTCTCCTATTGGCACAATCCTTCCTATGCTCAGTTCATCCGCTATCCCTTCTCTCTCGCAATCCTTCATCTTCTCAACCATTCCCCTCGCTTCTCTCAAGCAATCCATCGTTCCGATGTCGCCCTTCTCTTCGCTGATAAATCCCTCAAACTTTGGTTAGCTGCTAGTCATCGAACTCAGTTTCTTCCTCAACAACAACAACAACAACTACCATCTGAACAACAACAACAACAACAACAACAACAACAACCATCAGAACAACAACAACAACAACAACATCATCATCATCATCTTCTTCATTTACCTCCCCTCAATTCACTTCATATGTCTTCCACTTCAACTCTCCATCCTTCTTACTCGGCTAATGACACTCCTAATCATCTTAATTCTCCTTGATCTCTTAAACCACTCAATCTCTTTACCCCTTTCCTTTCTCATCCTCATGTTAGTACATTATCCTACACACATCATGTTGAATGTTAGTACATTATCCTAAACACATCATTTTGAATTTAGTAGAAAAGAAAAAAAAAAAAAATCATCAAGATCATAACAACAATCACAATCGGTTTCATGAGCCAGTTCAGGGAATTACATAATAGCGTATATATAGATTAGTAATGTAATCCAGGGAAAGTTTCTCAGCGACTGATCCGCTTGACTGGTGCCAGTAATTTCATTCATCATATCATGACTCCCTCTCTCTCCATACATGATATATCTTATACAAAGAGAGAAAGAAACAGATCGATTGAATTGATGTATAGATCTGATGTGATGTAATGTGGTGTGAGAAGGAATGAAATAATAAATCTCTCACCTCGAATGATCTTCATCGTATCTGACAAAGATACCGCTCCTGCTTCTTCTCGTTCGTCCATCTTTGTTATGATATACAGACACACATACATCACAATCATGAAATTAGATAGATGGATAGATCCATCCTTCCATCCATCAATTAAAAATAATCTAATGAGATGGAAAACACAAACGAAAATTAGGAAAGAGATCATCTAGCTATCATGTATATGTACATATCGGAACAATTGAATGATCGGATGGGAAGAAATGATGTTCTGTACATAATACACACATACATACAATACTTACGTTTTTTTTTTTTTATTCTTTATTGTTGGTTTAGGAGGGGGTTCGGCTTACTTGTGGGTTTTAGCATAACCCTATGAAGAAGATAGCGACACGCGATCACTTGATGCTATAAATTGAAAAAAAATAAAAAAAAAATAAAAAAAATAAAAATAAAATAAAAATAAAAAAGGGAATGACTAGTTCGACACAACTCATATACATACATACCACATCAGATATACTCTATTTTTAAAGAAAAGATGAATAGTCCATCTTTTTATTATTATTATTATTATTATTATTATTTTTTGTCATCTTTAAAATAAAATTGATTTGGGTGACAATCGGGGTTGATTTCTTTTCGGTTGTTGGTTCATTCCCCTCTTTCCCTTCTTCCTCATCATCAATCTGATGTTCAAAAAAAAGTCTAAAGTTAAACATCATTTTTATAAAATGAATTAAATATCTCAATAAAATAAATAAATAAAAATAAAAAATACTGCAGCTCAACTTTTTTTTTTTTTTTTGAGGGGGTTATCAATAAACGTTCCAAATAAAATAAAATAAAATAAAAAAATAAAAGTACATGGCTGATAGTGTATGATGTGTCCAACTAGTTTTTCGCTTTATTTATTCATTTCTTAGGATCTCTTGCCAATAGGGTCATAGCATGAAACTAGATACATACATACATGAGAATAAGGGAAACCATTGTCCGTGAAAATATCTATTGGGTATATCACATTTTCAGTATAGTGAGTGACAAAGAATCATCTCCTAATTCACTCAATCCATTCTCAAATGTTAACAATCACTGGTGGAAAAACATTATGGGTTGCAGATGACCTTATAAGACCAAATCCCATTTGTTTTGTAGTTTTGACATTCACCAGCTTGATCGTGACTTGTGAAAAGCATCAGATTGGCTTGATTGCAATCATTGCTATGGTAGAGATAAGCACCACATCTCGTTGGCGTTCCATCGCGCATGTGCAGAGATTGACCACTAGAACTACCACTAATAGTTAGGCATCCTGATTTGTGAGCCCCACTATCTGGATAAGTATAGTAAAAGTCTCTCCCGGTACAGTTGTGGTAAGTGTAAATATCGATTCGTCCTTGATATGAGAGATGATGGGTCAAGGAAATCAAGAACACGTAGTAATATATGGAATAAAAGTTCATTTGGAGCTGTGAAAAGTTTAGATATTTAGTATTCTTATGATTGAGCTTAAACAGTCATAAATCATGATTCTGTGTCTGACCTATTGTGTTAAACAATTCAATAAATGGGGAGAGTAGGGTTAGCGTAGTGTAACCAACCAGGATGGGCTTTTATATATACAAAAAAAATAAAAATAAAAAAATAAAAATAAAAAAAAAAAAGAAAAAAAAAAAAAAGTTGGTCTTTTATTTTAAGTAACTACTATTATCCAAATATAAGAGATCTGCGATTATCTATCACAGCTCATCCCCGAAAGCTTGCGGTTGTCTTTGTTACAGTTATGAAATCCTATAATAAGCTTAACTTCTGTATATATGGTACTCCGTATATGTTGACACAGCATCAGCTAGACTCCGTATGGTAGCAGTGTCAGCGCTTCGTCCGGAATGAACCGGAGTTAAGCGCCTCGGCTGCACCATAGCATTTATACTAGATTCTATGTACATATTGAATAATCACTAAGCATAATAAGTTAAGTACATAATACCCCCCCACTTAGTGATTTTCCGATAATCAGTAATAATGCTAAATGAAACAAGAGAATAGTAAGAAAGAAAGATAAAGATAAACAAATAAGAAAGGGTTAGAAAACACCCAATAGACGGCGTTTTGCTCGCCACACATTAGATCCTAAATTTTTTTGTCAACAAATCAGCTACTTGATCATTAGAGGATACCCATTCTATTCTAATTTCACGCCGATGGACTTGTGTTCGTTGACAAAGTAAAAATCGCGGTCTACATGTCGACAGCGCATGTCAGAAGGGTTATCTGTTGCAGCTACTATGGCACCCTTGTTGTCGCAGAACAGGGTGGTGGGGCCATGACAAAGATCTAGTTCACAAAGTAAGTTGCGCATCCAAAGGGCTTTTGCCTAGTAGCATTTGACATTGCCATCAGTTCAGAGTGGAGGGAAGCCGTGGCCACACGTGATTGACGTTTGGATTGCCAAAGAATAAGGCAATTATTAAGTTGCAATAGGTGGCCACCCGTGGCTCGCGCAAATTCACCTCCCCATGTGGCGTCACAGTAAACTTGTGTGAGGGGAGGATCAGTTAATGAGGGAAATAAATGGAATTTCAAGTCGCGTGTATGTTGCAAATATCAAAGAAGGTGATATAGCGCATCCCATTCAGCTTTACCTGGTCTTGAAGCATAACGTGCCAGGAAGTTGACAGGGTACGCTAGATCAGGTCTCAAACCAGCAACCAGATACGACAAAGATCCAATAATTGATAAAAACTTCATGGGTTCAACAGGAGCATGAGTTTTATCTTTAAGGGAAACCAGCACAAGGTTACTTGGGAGAGGCGAGTGAGACGTGAGTCCAGCGGGGTTGTGTTCACAGAGGACCTTATTGACCAGCGCTGGTTGGTGGATGGTGAAACCTTTTGGACACCGGGAGATTGCTAAACCAACAATGGAGGAAAGATCAGTGCTCCACCGTACCTTTAAAAATCTTTCCATGTCGTGTTCCAATTGATCCAAGACCTCATTACTGCTCCCTACCACAACACCATCATCTACGTGCACCCAAAGCATGCCTTTGGATCCAGATTTGGAAAGGACATATACACTAGCGTCTTGGTTGCTGGAGCAGTAACCAATATTGGTGAGAATGCCACTCAGATGTTTCCACCAACATTGCGCTGCTTGCTTTGTGCCATATAGCGCTTTGTTAAGTTTACAAACAAGAGTTGGATCATTTGAAGTCAAACCTTCTGGTGGTTGAACATATATTTCTTCATCTATGTCGCTGTGTAGGTAAGCTGCTGTTACATCAAAAGTACAAATGGGCCAATTGTATGTTGCAGCCAAAGTTAACATCAAGCGGAGAGATGCAAAAGTTGCAGTCAGCGCAAATGTATCACTAAAATCCACGCCCTCGATCTGTTTAAATCCTTGAGCAACATATCACACTTTGTGTTTGACAACAGTGCCAAATTGGTCACGCTTCAGGGAAAAGACCCATCTGGCGCCGGTTATATTTTTTCCTGGTGGAAGTGGAACTAAATCCCATACTTTCATAGACAACATATTATCTAATTCTTGTTTGCAGGCTTGTTTCCACAACTCAGCATCAGGGTGTTTAAGTGCTTGCTTGTAGGTGCGCGCAAGCCTGTCAGACAGTTTGCAAGCGTGATTGTTGATATAATCCACCATGGTGTCTTGAGCTGCAATGGTTTCTTCAGCAGTAAAATCGCCAAAACACAAGGAATTCAGTATAAATGGTAGACCGCCTTTCTTTGTCTCACCCTGGTAGTTACCGGTAAGTAATTTGTCTGATGTTTCTTCCCCTTCAGGAATGAATTTTACCATGGCCGATTGGACTAGGGAATTGGTCTCCAGGTGCCAGAAAATCCAGCCCTTACCCCCATCCAGAAAACCAACTACTCAACAATGCATGGCCCGGACATCCATTTGGGTGCATTTTTCTGTGGGAATATGGACATAGGCCCATTGGCCAAAAATTTTGATTGGTGATAAGTCAGCCTTTCGGTCAAAGATAATTTGGTATGGCGTACTATCAATCACCCAGACATTTGGTAAGCGGTATGGTAAGGTAAACTCTTACAGTCGCCTTGCTGTAAGCAGAATCCGGAGGAGATATGTGGATTTAGCTGAAAACCCCGTCCTTCCAATAAAAATAACAAAATGGGAATTCTAAATCACTAAGCTAACCAATCTACTTGGATCTGATTGATAAAAATAATGAAACTCTAAAATAATTAACGCTTATTGAGATTTTAATAAAAGTGGCTGTTAAGAAAGAAATACTGATACAACAATTAAGGTGTACCAGTGAAAGATCTGTAAAGATTGACTTTTATGTTTTTATAATGATTTGAATTTTTATGAGACAGCAATAATCAAGTCCCAGTGATGAAGACCTTTCTAAAGATACCCTGATTGAAGTGTGATTTAAATTGTTGAGTAGTATTTCTAAAATGTTATATATAAAATATAAAGTTATAAGGGTATTACAATTTATTTAATTTGTTGAGTAATAAAAAATGAGACCGTCGTGGTCAAAGATTAAGCTGTATGATGTATCCCCCCTCTCAATTTCGAGTTTGAGAAGCGCTTAAGTATTCCTAGTCACGTGCCTAAGTTTTTCCCCTCCTGAGCTCTTCCAGAGTCAATCCGGAGCCCGTACGGAGTCCGTACGGAGTCCGTACGGAGTCCATACGGAGTCAAAGCGGAGTCCGTACGGAGTCCGTCCGGACTTCCGGACTCAATTAGAACCTTAAAACTATAATAAAAAATCTAGAAAAATTACACATAATAGAGCTACTTCCATTTTACATACCAAACTAATTTTCGTAGTCTGCGCAGCTCTAATTACCCCGTGAAAATTCATCAAAGTTAAGTAATTTTTGAAAACGTAAATATTTCTATAAAACTTTAAAATTCATTTAAAAATATAAGAAAAATAGTAAAAATTCTGGGAAAATTTCCCAAGGTTCTTGAGTGACTCGACTTGATACTTATAAATTTTTTAGACCGTAAAAATAAGTTTTCTCCGTAAAATAAATTGTTTTTGTGTAGGCATTCGCTCGTGACCAATTTCTTCATATTTTAAACTCCAATAAATTAAATAAAACCCTTTTATAAAAAATAATAACGCCAATCTTGCATGCAGTAATAACTCCATTTACATATTTAGGTGCCATACTAAACTTTAGGCTACCACATCCTCCCTCCAATCGAGAATGTCCCCATTCTTAAAACTTTGCATAAGTGGTCGAACACAATATTCATCTTTAACCTTCAACCACCATCTTCTTTAATCAACTATAAAATTCATCTTCATCAATATGTCTTCCAAAGAACTTGTCGCTCCATGTGAACTCTGCGCTCGATACCAGGTACCTTGTTTAATGTCAAACCCTAATCTTCCTGGCAGAACAGCTTGCGACTTATGCCGTGTGAAAAAAGTCAAATGCAACCGGCCAATAGTTCCTTCTAAAACAAACGTATATTTAGGACCAGCAGCTCTCCCTGATCCCTCAACTTCTAAAAAGCAATCCAAAATTCCTTTCTTCTTAAAATGAATAAGATCAAAAACAGCTTCAAAAGTTCAATCTTCATCAACGGATCCCGGCCTAATTTTGCCTTCACAAGATCCTAATCCTATAACGCCAGTACCCCCAACTAACTTTGCTGAGACTATGTTTCCTGGCTCTAAATGTAAGACCCTATTTATCTTACTAAAAAAAACTTTTAATCAAAATTGACTACACCTATGACTTAATAACATATTTGAACTTCTAGCTGTCGAAATAACCAACACTGATGATGTTGGTAGAGTGAAGACGGACTATATCAATCATTACCCAAATTTTCATCGCTATCTTTTTCTTGACTTTACTAATGAGTTGAAACAAAAAATGCTGGCCTATTTTCAAGAAACTCCAGCTAATAACCATGAAGACCTCATGAAAAGAAGAATTTTAATGAAAAGCTTTGATAATGATGTTGAACAATTTCAAAGAAATTATCTTTTCTAACAGTATAACTTGATAAAATTTTGTTTTTGCTTGGTCTTCTTAAACTTTCAACATAAATGATGTTTTCTTTCTTCTCTGGCTTGATATAACATAAAATAAAATAATATAAATCTTGTGATGATTCCACTACTGAGAGCAAGGTTTGAATCCTTTCAGACTCCCATATACCAGTCTTCCTTCTTGTCACAGCATAGAGAGAGTGGATCTTCCTATGAGCCAAATACTCCTGATTCCAACCTCATAGGGCCCCCCACTGAGCCGAATTCTATGATTCCAATCTCGCCATAAGGTCCTCCAAGCTTCACACCAAAAAAAAATGGCCTAACTATGAGGCACTAAAAAAAATTCATTCCCTAAAATCCAACTACCATCCTAACTTCTGATTCCTTCATCACAATTTTCAAACTTTGCTATACAGCAAACCCATAAAATACTTTTGCCAGGCTTCCAATAATAATATTAACTTTAGACCATGTTAAAGCGCCACAAATTTCACCTAATTAACCATTATGCTTTCCTTAGCATCATCACCACCTAAAGTTTTAACCTCCTAAAGCTATCAGCACCCAATTCCAGAAATAATTGAATAACCAGTTTAGAGTCTTAGTGGACAGTGATAAATTAAAAGATTGAATTGAGTTATCCAAACAAGTTTGACATTCCAGTTTAAAGTCTTGGTGGACCAAACATATAATCGATTGCCAGTTTATGGTCTTGGTGGACCAAAGATCGTTTAGGTGCATAAATAACTTGAAATATTCCTAAGTAAGGCCTAGGCTTGACCAAAGATTGAATAAATTTGATAATCCAGTTTAATGTCATAGTGGACCAAACATTTGATTGACAAGTAATCCAGTATAAGGCCATAGTGGTCCAATGAATGTTGAATTATCCTGCAGATATTAATTTTCCAGTTTAAAGTCATAGTGGACTAAACATTTAATCGATAAGAAATCCAGTTTAAGGTCATGGTGGACCCAACAGCTTGATAACAGTCCAGTTTAAGGTCTTGGTGGACCTAACAAATCCAATAAAAAAAATTTTAACGATAGTCTTGAAAATTAGCCAGTTTAAAGTCTTGGAGGACTAACAGCTCCAAAATTCGTATAAAACCTTAAGGAAAGTCTTGAACAGTAGCCAGTTTAAAGTCTTGGAGGACTAACAGCTCCAAAATACGTATAAAAAAATCCTTAAGGAAAGTCTTGAACAGTAGCCAGTTTAAAGTCTTGGAGGACTAACAGATATCTTGAAGTAAAATCCCATTGGTATTGAGTTCTCCTAGACCCTGTTTCCTGTCTAAACTATATGAATAAACTAAAAAGAATGATGACTGAAAAATAAAACTAGGAAATATAATAATAATTTTGATTTAATTAATTTTTTTTTTTTTTTTTTATTTTATTTTTATTTTTTTATTTTTTTATTTTATTTTTATTTTTTTAATTTAAATTTGTTTTTTTTTTATTTTATTTTATTTAATTTTTTTATTTTATTTTATTTTTATTTTTATTTTTATTTATTTTTATTTTTATTTTTATTTAATTTTAATTTTAATTTTGTTTTTAATTTAAAATAAAAGATTTTAGAAAAGATAGTTTTTGAAATAAAAGATAAAATTTAATTTTTAAAGAAAGATAAACGAATGTGAAAAGAAAGATAAAAAAGTAATAAAAATTTTTAAAATAAAATTTTAAAAGATGCCCCCCGGCCATTTGATGAGCCGTACCCTCGACATCATACCCACATCCAAGTGCAACTTGATGTGGTTACACAATTTTAAGAAATTGAAAAGAAAAGAAAATAAATGAAAGTTTTTTAGAAGATAATTTTTATAATGATGATCACTGGGTGGGCTCCCTCCAATTTATAAAAATGATTAGAGACCACCAGTGAGCATCACCTTTACAATAATTCATAATATATATTAAAGAAAAGAAATCACAATCTAACATAAAAAAAATCAAAAACAAAATAAAATAAAAGAATCTTGAATCCGGCGTTGAGAGCGGTGTCTCTTGATTCGTTCCAGTTTATAGTCTTAGTGGACTTCCTATAATTAAAAGACAAAGCCAGGATTCAACTAGAAACAGGGAAAATTTTGGAAACGAACATTATGGGGTAATTGTGTATAGAGCAGCCAGCCCATCAATTACCCCCACACTTGCCAATATTAAATTAAGAAGGTTCCCCTGTGAACACTTCTTCCAATAAATTTCTAAATTTTTCCAACACTATCTTCACCCATATTTTAAGAATTTTAAGTTTTTGAAAATTTCAAAGAAGGTCTTTTTGAATTTTGTTAAGTTTCATCATAGTTTCGTCGCCCATATGCAGTGTAACGATAGTAAAGTATTTTGATAAAAAAAAGAAGATAGTTTATACTCGTTGCGGAGGAATCCATAAAATTTTGTAGATATCATAGTTTATCCTCATTGCGGAGGTATCCATAAAATTTCGTTGATATCATATTTTATCCTCGTTGCGGAGGTATAAATTTAATAAAAGTCATTAAAATTGTAGTTTATCCTCATTTCGGAGTTATAAATTTAATAAAAGTCTTTAAAATTGTAGTTTATCCTCATTTCGGAGTTAGACTTCGGCACTCCTGGTGCCTCTAGGATAGAACCTTTTCACTTGATCGGCTGCTACCCTCTTCTTTAATACTACTCCATCCAACTCTTCTAGCACATATGAACCGCCGGAAACTTGCTCCTTGATTTTATATGGTCCATTCCACCTATCTGCAAACATCTTTCCCCATTGACTTTCCAAACTCCTATTATACACCAGGACCATATCACCTGGGTTCAAAGGTTTCCTTAATCTATGTGCCAACCGCTCATCCCAATATCTGACTGATTGATTTCGGATCTTCATCATCCGTGAATATGCCTTTTCTAAATATTCTTCTTTCTTTTCTAGCTGCATCATTCTTGCACACAATAATTCTTCGGTAGTTTTGACCATGTCCCAGTCAACTCCAAGATATGATTCAGCTTCTAAATCAACCGGTAAAACTGCTTTCTGTCCAAAAACAAGTTCATAAGGTGAAAATCCGGTCGTCCTTTTGGCAGTGATTCGATCAGCAAATAAAACTAAAGGTAAATAGTGCCTCCACTTTTTGGCACTTGTCCCACACATTTTAACTAAAGCATCCTTAATAACTTGATGCCCTCTTTCAACCATGCCTTCAGCTTCAGGATAATATGGGGTTGCTACCCTAACCTTTGATCCAACTTTCAATACGGCCTCTTTAAACTCTGTCCCAAATTCAGGACCTCCATCTACCGTCACCAACTTCATCACCCCATACCTATATACCCAATTATTCAAAAAAAATTCTGCCACATTTTTGGCAGTTAAATTAATAAGAGGAGCTGCCTCTACCCAACCAGATAAATCATCTCTGGCCACAATTAAATATTTATACCATCCCTCTTTTATATGAACGGCATCTAAACTAACTCTCCCAAAGAGCGTATATTCACCGGTCGCACGTCCAGGTTCTTTTGGCCTTAAATAACTTTGTCTTTGACATTCTTCACATGACTGAACCCACTGTTTAACAGCCATCTTCATGCCAGGCCACCAAAATCGATCAGAAATTCTTCTAAACGTTTCTCCAACGCCTCTATGCCCGAGATCTTCATGCAGTGATTTCAAAACTAATTCTTGCCCCTTCTGTTGAGTTATAACTACCTGAGGATTTGGATATCTCCTCCTCATTAAACGTCGACAAGATAGGTAAAACGTAGATGACTTCCTCTTGATAGCCACCCATTCATCGTCTTCACAATCTTCTGGCCTCTCTAAAGTCAACAAATATTTGACTAACAAAAAATAAAAACCAGTCTGACCCCTGACTTCATCTTGAAAATCGATTAATATAACATCAATAGGGACTTCTCTATCACCAATATCACCTGCACATGAATGAGCCAATAATCGTTGACCCCTAAATAATTCTTTAATAGAGCTATGTTGACGTTTTTCTTCTGAACCTTTGGATCCTTCGTAAACCGTATTTGAAAATACCTCTTTCTCTTTATCCACCTTTTTATTTAAATTCTCTAATTCTCCAACATATACACCATTCCTTAATTTACTACTATCCCACACTACCAATCCATCTTCCTCTACATACACCACATCTTCTTCTACCTCCTTTCTACTGAATTTATCTACACCTTTTCCAACACCTTTATTAACATAAAAACTATTTTCCAGTTTATCCTCTTGGTGGAGGTCATCATCATCATAATCTAAACACAATAGTCCTGCCAGTTTAACCTCATGGGGGAGGTATGGAAAGTCTTCAGCTCCTTTAGTGCTGGCTTTGATAATAGGTATATCTTCATCGAACTCTTCTGAGTCTGAATCTTCTTCAGTGGGTGGTCTCCTTGATAAACCATCTGGAATAGTAAAAGTTTTGCCAGGCTTATGAACTAAATCAAACGAAAAATGTTGAATAAAAGCTACCCATCTCGTCATGGGTGCATTCGGTAAACTTGGGGAATTAATCATCTGGATTAACGATTTTGCATCCACTTGCAACTCAAAATGTTGCCCCCACAAAATATGCTGAAGTTTCTTCAGTATTTTTGCCACACCACATAATTCCAATTTTGGTTGAGAATATCTTGATTCGACCTCAGTAAATACTACAGATTCATACCTAACTGGCCTGATGTAACCAGCTTTATCCATCTGAGACAAAACCGCCCCAGCTGCAACCTGACTTGAATCGACTGCTAAATAAATTCTGCCAGCTTCTTTTCCATAATCCAACTTGTGCAGGACTAAATCCTTCCCTACAACCTCCTTCAACTTCACAAACGCCTTCTCACACTCTTCATCCCACTCCCAGTCTGCATCCTTTCTTGTTAACCGTCTCAATGGAGCTGCCAATGAAGAAAAGTCCTTAATAAACATTCTAACATATACGCAAACGCCTAAAAACCCTCTAACTTTGGTCGTATTCTTGGGTCTTGGCCAGGACTGAATTTTGTTAACTTTCTTCTTGGACATAATTCTACCCTCTCTACATACCACATGGCCTAATATTTCTAAGGCTGGCACACAACATGAAAATTTTGAACCTGAAATAGTTAAGCCAGCCTCTTCAATTCGAAACAAGATTCTTTCTAATGTAATTGCAAACTCCCAAATGAATTTGCGTATCCCGGGATTCTCTTCCAACACCTGGTTATCATAGTTGGTTGTTGGTCCCTTAATTCCTCCATCATCTATAAAGATTCCAGCATATTGTGGAGTTTCATCTTGAAGGATCCAAGCCATCTGAGCTTGATAAACTGCAACCGAATTTGTTGCTCCTTGAGGTAATCTTGTTAACTGTAAACGTCCAAGTGGTGTATCGAATGTAGTGAGAGGCCTTGAGTCCGGATGTAACTCTCTCTCATCATATCCACCCATGATATCTCCCAAACCATAACACACTCTCCCTGAAAACGCTTCAACAAATTCCTCAGCACTAGGCGGTATCCCAGCATCCTTTATTGTAACCCTATTTAATTCCCTAAGATCATGAACAACTCTAAGCTTGCCATTCGGTTTCTTGATACAAAATACTGGACTAGAATAACTTGACGTTGATTGCTCATACAGTCCAGTGCGTATCCGTTCTCTGACAACTTCAATATAGGCTTCTTTTAATGCAGCCAGAATAGGAATAGGTTTCTGCTGCCACGGTTCATGACATACCACAGGAATCTTGTAAGGCTCCCCATAGGAATGCTTCAACACAACCCTCTCCTCTTCTACAAAAGCAATGGCCTTCTCTCGCTTGACCATCACATCCAACAACAACTTCTTCTCTTCTCCAGACAACCAACCATCAGGTCCAAAATTAACAACACCCAGTCTCTCAAAAGTGATTCTTGATGTCTCAGAAAATTCAGGCGGATTCTTTACCAAGGGACTTTCATAACGATTTCTTGATAACCTTGGTCTTCTCAAAGGTGGATTTAATTCAGCAGGTAGCGGTTCATTAATAGGTCGAACTTTATTTGCTACTTTCTTATATTTGGCTGCGTCCACATCTATATTAACTTGAGGTAAAACATTTACTTTTGATTCGCCTTTAAAAATTTCATCAAATAAATCTTCTTCATCGCCAGAATCAGAATAAGAAAAATTAGAAAAATATTTTATTTCATTTTTAAATTTTACCCTTTTCTCCTTTCCCTCGTCTAATTTATAAACAGATTTTCCAACACCTTTGCTTCCCTTATCCAACAGTAAATCACCCGTAAAGAAAGTTGGCAGTTTAACCTCTTGCTGGAGGACCGGAATTGAATTTTCACAAAAATTATTTTTTTGAGTTTTAATTATACTGAGATTTTTTATTGGATTTTGATAAGATTTTCGCAGTTTACCCTCTTGCTGGAGGTCCATAATAGAAGGAGATACTTGCAGTTTAACCTCTTGCTGGAGGTCACAAAACATACCCTTCCAATTTTTATCCAACCTAATTTGGCCCATTTTGCCTTTTTCACCGTTTTTAAATTTAATAGAAAAACCGGGTAAATCCAATAAACATATAGAAAAGTCCATAACGTATTTGCACTCCAAAGTAATATTAACAGAAAATAATTGAGAATCCACTTGAATTATCTCCAAGTGAGCTGACCTATTGCAATCTGGGATCTCATCCTGAGGAGAGATTACAACATTAGAGCGATCAGCCCCTGCTACCCCAAAAAATGAGGGCCTTCATCTCTTTCCAACAAACATAATTCACCAGAAGCCGTCCGTTTTATATTCCGCTTCTTGGTGCAAACACAACACTGGCACAGAGTAGTAATCCCTGGCCGTGTTTCCCAACCTTCATCTCCAGGAGGCGCTAACCGCATATGTAACCTCCGCATATCTTCACCAGTGATCTCCAAACTAATCCCCATGCCAGCTTGATACCCTATCCTGGCCTCAAAATCCATCAAAAAAGGACCACCAAGAACAGTTTTGACTGCTCCTCTGGCCACATAAAAGTGAACCTTACCAACAGATCCACCAATGCCTAACCTGACATGCTCAGCTGTACCCATCAGCTCTGTTGCATGCCCTCCAATACCTCTGAGGTTTCCCCCAGTTCCACTTTTAATTGGCAAGCCTATACTCGTCGCTTGCTCCAATGAAATTAAATTAATTTGAGACCCTGAATCGACCAAGGCCTTTACTTCTTTACCATTTAGAGTTACCACCAGGTAACCCAGGGGAGCGGAAAAATGTGTATCTACATCTTCCCCAAACTTTTCAGCATTTTCACAAATATATTCCACCTCTCCAGTGGAAACCCGACGCCTCGTCAAATGCTTCTTTTGATTTTCAGCAAGAGCCGGACTAATCGTAAATAACTCCCCTAAAGATAAGGGAATCTGCAGTTGATTCACCCTATTCAAAACTGCGTCCATCACATTAGCTTGACCAGAAACTACTGGCCACTCATACTGGACCTTTGATTTAACAACCTTGGCCCTGGGTACCTCTTGAGGTCCAACCGAGCCATCTTCACTTTCTATAACCCTAACTCCGTCACCAGCTTCTTGCACTAATCCTGATCCATCGCTAGTCCTTCTTACTCCCTCCATTGGGATGGGACCGCTAAAACTTGGTCTGGGTAGAGACGCCAACGGTACGTCCTCCTCAGAATCCGAATCATCCTCTGGCATAGGCTCACCATTTAAATCAAACTTGCCATAACTAGGGGGCCCCATATCAGCAATCCCCTTCTGCATTTTATATAATTCGTCCTTAGAGTAAGGGTTCAATTTGTTGGCGGCAGTTTGAGCACTAGAATTCTTGTCCTTAGAGTAAGGGTTCACTTTGTTATTGGCCTTGCCAGGATTAGCCCTCAATTGGCTCTGAATGCTACTTTTCGCCTTAGTAGCAGCTGCTCTTCTAGCAGCATTAACATCATATTCGCCAGCCATACAGCTACCCTCCACCTGGGCAACCGTCGCCAGCTCTAAACCACCAAAAGAAGTAGAAAATGTGGCTTTACTGACCTCTTTCTCCTTGCCCTTGTCAGCTTTACCACCATTACCATTACCATTTTTGCCACTCTTGGAATTAACATCTTCATCCGTCACCTCTTCAAATCTGGCTCTCCTTTCAGCCGTTAAACTTCTTCTGACCAAATCAGAAGGAGACTGTCCATCACTGGGCTTGATGAACGAACCATCAGGAAATTTATAAACTTTACCATCAAATAAAACTCGCCCAGCATCCATATCCTTATCAAGAGCAAAACAAACTGTTGCTCTGTGCCCTCTCCTATTACAATAGGAGCACACCTTTGGCTCATCATAGCCACCTCTATAATTACTACCACCATTCCCAACATTTCTCCCATTGCCTGGGAAGCGGTTACCATTGTTATTGCCATTATAATTTCGACGTTCATACCCTCTAGACTGATAAGAAGTTGACGTCGACGAAGAAGCGATTGGGGCCTTATTGGCCTTCTGGGTTTCTTGAACAAATATTTTTAATTGTTTCGTTAAATCGGCCAGGTGATCGACCATCTTATTATCTACATTACCCTCAACTTTAGCAGCAGGTAATCCCATTTGAGCCTTCTTGGCCTCCTGGGCTTTGACCATAATATCATTGTTTTCGGCCAAAACTTCGCTAACCTTGCTAACATATTGAGTGCATGACTCTTGATATTTGTCCAATGCCAATAATTTTAGATGGGCTTGAATGTTCTCTTTGATAACCTCCAGAGCCGGCAGTTTCTGCTCACCATTAGGCAGTTCCTTCATCAAATCTTTTCTTGAAAGATCCTTCAAGACGTCCATACGAATATCCCTGCTACATGCTGTCCAAAACAAATCTTTTGCTTGGTTCTCATGCACTAACTCGTCCACCAGTATGAGATATTCCACCACTTCATTAAACTGAACACAGAGCTTTTTGAAGTCAGCCATAGAAGAAACACCACCTTTTGCTTGCCAGTCTCCAACAATTTTATTGAGGTCCATCATAGTAAACCTAACACCCCATCTATCAACCATAGCTTTAGAAAGCTTAACCCAATCCTTGTCCTTAAATGCCTGCATAGCAATAACCTCTTTTTCCACCTCCCTATCAGCAATAAAAAACCTAACTTGCTTCACCATGTCCACATGGGAAGCACCATCAACAGCAGCAGCAGCTTCATACCTGCTAATGAACCATTTAACCTCCTCCCCATCAAACTTTGGGCCATCCCAAGAAACAATTCTAACTGAGGGAGTAAGAGGGTTAGAAGATCCAGAAGCAACAGCAGAAGAAGACATCCCAATAAGTAATGAAAAGCGTTAACAATCGATAAAATAACAAGCCTCTTGCAGGCCAATAACAAAAATCCAATTAGAGTTCCAAAAAATAAGCCTCTTGCAGGCTAATAACGTTCTTGATCCAAGTAAGTCTTTAAAGAAAGCTAGAGAAATCGAACCCCACGTTGGGCGCCAAATATGGTAAGGTAAACTCTTACAGTCGCCTTGCTGTAAGCAGAATCCGGAGGAGATATGTGGATTTAGCTGAAAACCCCGTCCTTCCAATAAAAATAACAAAATGGGAATTCTAAATCACTAAGCTAACCAATCTACTTGGATCTGATTGATAAAAATAATGAAACTCTAAAATAATTAACGCTTATTGAGATTTTAATAAAATTGGCTGTTAAGAAAGAAATACTGATACAACAATTAAGGTGTACAAGTGAAAGATCTGTAAAGATTGACTTTTATGTTTTTATAATGATTTGAATTTTTATGAGACAGCAATAATCAAGTCCCAGTGATGAAGACCTTTCTAAAGATACCCTGATTGAAGTGTGATTTAAATTGTTGAGTAGTATTTCTAAAATGTTATATATAAAATATAAAGTTATAAGGGTATTACAATTTATTTAATTTGTTGAGTAATAAAAAATGAGACCGTGGTGGTCAAAGATTAAGCTGTATGATGTATCCCCCCTCTCAATTTCGAGTTTGAGAAGCGCTTAAGTATTCCTAGTCACGTGCCTAAGTTTTTCCCCTCCTGAGCTCTTCCAGAGTCAATCCGGAGCCCGTATGGAGTCCGTATGGAGTCCGTCCGGACTTCCGGACTCAATTAGAACCTTAAAACTATAATAAAAAATCTAGAAAAATTACACATAATAGAGCTACTTCCCTTTTACATACCAAACTAATTTTTGTAGTCTGCGCAGCTCTAATTACCCCGTGAAAATTCATCAAAGTTAAGTAATTTTTGAAAACGTAAATATTTCTATAAAACTTTAAAATTCATTTAAAAATATAAGAAAAATAGTAAAAATTCTGGGAAAATTTCCCAAGGTTCTTGAGTGACTCAACTTGATACTTATAAATTTTTTAGACCGTAAAAATAAGTTTTCTCTGTAAAATAAATTGTTTTTGTGTAGGCATTTGCTCGTGACCAATTTCTTCATATTTTAAACTACAATAAATTAAATAAAACCCTTTTATAAAAAATAATAACGCCAATCTTGCACGCAGTAATAACTCCATTTACATATTTAGGTGCCGTACTAAACTTTAGGCTACCACAGCGGTTGTGGATATATGAAGCCCAGCAATACGCAAATGTCCAAAAGGTTTGAGGTAGGCTGGAGGCCAAGAGGATAGTACGTGCAATTTCACCAATGGTTTCATTGAATCTCTCAGCCATACCATTTTGCTCATGATGGTAGGGCATCGAGTCTTTGTCGGCCTAGATATCACTAGGACTGAGTATTTCTTATGCTTAAAATAAGATAACCTTAAGTAAATTAAGCTTATATCTTAAAAATAAGGTTAAAATAATAATATATATTGTTTTATTATATATATATATAATTCTTATTCTATTATACAACTTATAGTAGTTTAAATAGCTTATTCATAGCCTAAAAATACTTATTAAGGTGTTAATGGAGTCATAATATACTTATCTTAAGTGATATGAAGTAACTATTGACATACATAAGCTTATATGTATACATAAATCTCATATTCAGTGAAATATGCAGTATATTATGTATATTTAGGTATATAAGTGGGTTTTAGCCCCTTAATAGCCTATAACCTTTGTTTTTCTGCTTATTTTAGGTCATATGGACAAAATCAGTGGACTCGAAACGCCTACAGAAGCATAGACATCTATATCAGGCGCATACACTCAGTTTGGACAACTAAATTTACTTCCTTGGATGGTTATTCACAGATTTATGGGTTGGAAGGACATCTCTGGGTTGATGTGGATGCTTGGGGATGTTATTGGGGGCTTGGACATTTTATTTGTTTCCTTTATATGCTTTTGGTTTCATTAAATCTCTTTTTGATTGTTTATTTTACCTGTTTCTTTATGGTATCCGCTTTTATCTGGATTTTCTATTTGTGGTATAGATCTGTGGTATCATTAATAGTGATGGAGGGTCCTTACTGGAGGTCTGGGTGTTGAAACTGCTTGAAGTGGACGCCATGGGGAGGTGATGGGCCCTCACAGTGCTGTAATTTCCAGGGATAGCAGTGACATTATCTGGATTGAAGGTCTGTGCACTCCAGTGGATTTGGGTATAAGTAAGGAGGGATTTTGACAGTTATTTATCATCATTCAACTACTACAATTCAAAAAAACACTACTATACAATTATTAGCATTCAGAAATATATTATAAAAGCCATTATAAATTTATATTATCTTTATATAAGCTATAACTATATTTTATACATCTATTTTCCACCACTAGCACACATTAAAATCCAAGTATTGTGAGTTTTATTTGAGTATAACTATTTTATTAGTCTTCCCCTGAGGTTTAATCACTAAATCATTTATCAATAAGTAGTAGGACCATAAATAAACACTATTATATCATACTTATATACTAGACTATACTGACAATTGGGGATCTTTCGTTATATTTTACTTATTCTTTAGTATAAGCCTTGGGACGTGATTTTTACCTTAGTACAGCTCAAAATAACCAAATATTTGGGTCTTCTGCATATTAGTGGGTCATCATAACTCAGTGATTGCGGAAAAGAACCCTTGAAATAATTGTACTAATTTTTTATCATAAAAATTAGGTATTTACAGTAGTAACTGTACCCAATATAAACCCAATTTCACTTGGTATTTTGACACCAATATAACACCCAATTAAATTGGTATTCGGTTAAAGCTTGGTAAGCTACTTATTCACCCTTATAAAGGTCTAGTTGAACTTATTATTATATTTTTAACAGATTTTTTCGAATTCTCTTATAATTTATTTTAATTAATAAAGATATAAATTCAGGGTAAGCTCCATTGCTTTTTTATTAGTAATATCATTGCTAATATCTTTTGTCTACTAATTCCATAGAGTTTTTCCTTTTGTAGACGTAAAATATTGTCATTCTTAACAATATGAGTGCTCCCCAGGACAGTGTAAGTGAAAAGCCTGCTTATAATACCAGGTCTAAAGCTAACAAAAACTTTCCAGGACATCACCATGGAGGGCCAACAATACCCCCAAGCAGAAAGCATGAGTATAGAGGAAAAGGACACCCTCTTAAAAAAGATAACTATAAAAAAGACGTCTCCTCCTCTTCAGGATCAACTGTTCCACCTGGCCAAACAGGTTCTGAAGTTGGAAGAATCAAAATCACTCATGTTCAAAGAGGTAGAGCAATTGCAAAACAATTGCAAGGTAGGGTTTCAGCAGATGAATCAGGCAATGGCAGAATTAAAGGGAGGCCAGCCCAGTCAATCAAATCAGCAACCCCCTACCCAAGGAGGGTCCACTCACTCCCAGGTGAAAATCCTGGTAGACAAATGGAAATGGGACTGGTTTCACCAACAGTGGACAAGCCACAGTTGCAACAGGGATCCACCCCCTCATCTGACTTCCTCAGCTCACCCTTACAAGGGAAAAAAGCGTCAAAAATCAGGACTGGCAACCATCCCTTTGTAAGTAACTTACCCTCTCAGATTGGACATAATACTGATAATTACAATATAGGTAATTCTATTGATGTTAAATCTGTACAAAAAATAGAGGAGGATTTAAGAAATTTAGGTTTTAGAGTAGATATACCTGACTTGTCTTTTGTCCACAATAACAGTACTTTTTACAATGATAATACAGTTAATCCTCAGTTGCAACCACCTACTAGTGAGATGAGAAGTTCACAGGAGAGTGAGAGAATTGAAAAGTAAGACATGGAATATTTTAACAATAATCCAACTGTCCATAGAATTGTTTCAGAATTGTGGAATAGAATGACTGATTGTGAGGAAAGAGAGTTAAGATCACTAGTGATACAATTTCATCCTTGACATTAAAAAATTCTCAATTAGCAACACGTAACAAAGAATTAGAGAAAGAACATTTGTCTCTAACTCTTAAATATGATTCATTGAGTAATAAATATAATGAACTTTCAAACAAATTCTGTGAGTTAGAAAAATTATATGAAACACATTTATTGAAAACTGAATCAAGAACAAAGTTATCTTTTGCCCAGACAAATCAAAGTGTCTCTGAGTTGCTACAAAGATTAACTAAAGTTGAGAATGAAACTGCCAATCTACTAATGAACCAGGATAATCATAAGTATAATCAATATATTAATAATCCTTTCATTGGCAAAAGTGAATCTCATTCCTTCCCTGTCCCACCACAATTAAAACCATCTGGTGGTAGTGTCAAATCTGAAAATGTAAGTCACAAATCCGTGCAGGAAGAAATACAAGACCATTTATCAAAAGTGAATGAGTTGTTGAATTTACCTAAGATTAGTGAGATAAAATCCAATCAGAAGAACTGGTCTAAGATAGATCAGTACCCAACTTATGATGGGGAAGCCAGCTCTGATTGGCAACATTTTATTCAAAGAATTGACAACTTGAAATTCTCATATAAGTTACCAGATGAAGAGATAACATCAAAATTAATTTCTTTATTTAAGGATGTTGCTTTATTATGGTTTGAAGCTGTCTTAAGTGAGGGTAGAGACTACTCTTGGGCTGAATGGAAACAACTTATTGAAAAACAATTTGGAGGTTCTAAATTCAGGCTTACTCAGCAAAGACTGTATGAGAAGACTAGGTATAATCCGTTGAATGGTGACAAACCTATGGTATTTTTAATGAATTTAAACAAAATATTAAAAGCCATTGAGCCTCATATGGATTTTAACTTATGGAAAGATAAGATAATATACAAATTACCTATATCTGTCAGAGACATTGTTGTAGCTAGAACATTAAATGTTACTGAATATTCTGACTTTATTAATATTTGCAATGAAATATTATTGAACCATAAGTATGAATCAAGGTATTCCACTTATAAGCAAAATGTTGAACCTGTAAAAACTCAGAATTCAAAAACACTTCAGGAGAAGCAGAAAAAACCTACTGCACCTGTAGTACCTAAAAAGTATGAAACAAATACTTGTTATAAGTGTAACAAACCTTGGGTAAAAGGTCACAAATGTGAGAAAAACATAAATATTGTTGAAAATCAACGTGAATCTGAAACTGAAACTGAAAAAAGTAAAGAATCAAGTGATTATGACAGCAATATCTCATATAGTGATGAAAATGAAGTCTGTATGTTGGAAGATGATTTGTCCATCTTTGAAAATCCAATATTAAATATGGACTCAAATGAATCTTTAATGAATTTTGAGGATGCTGAAATCATTAAGGATATACAAGCTGATAACTTTAGAATGACACCTATCACGGTTCCAGCTATCATTTCTGGTGAAAATGTTAATATAGTATTGGACACAGGAGCTGCTGGTTCAGTTGTTTCCACTAATACATTACAGAAAGTTGATAGTGAATATAAGTTTAAGCTTGAACCACTTCAAAATAAAAATTGGAGAGGTTTTGGATCAGTACTACACCCCATTGGTAAATACAAAGCTGCTGTTTTCTTTAAACACCAACATGGTTATGTAAGGGTAACTTGTGACTTTGTAGTAATTGATAATACTAATTGTAGTAACTGTTTTATCATTGGAATGATATTCTGACTAAATTTGGTGTAAAATTAGACCCTGCTAATAATAATTTTACAATTGGCATGAATGGTAAAAGGAAATTTAAAATAAATTCTTTTAACACAGTCTTACACATTGAGTCAGAGATTATTAACATTTATGGCATTTATATTGTAGATCTTGAGGATGAATTTATGCAATCAATTCTTGATAATTATAATTCAGATCCTGACTTAAGTAAATTAACTACAATATTAAATGATCCATCTAATGCTTCAATGAATGTTTTAATAAAAACATTACCAATTAAGTATAAAGAGGCATTAGAAAAAGGAAAATTTTCCATTGAGGATGGTTTTATATATTACAGGAAAAAATTAAGTAATGTAATTGTAATTCCCCCTTCAATGAAGGAGTTAATGTTAAGTATATGTCATGATGATATATTAGCAGGTCATTTTGACTACCATAAAACATTAACCAGAGTAGAAAACACAGCTTGGTGGATTAACATGTCTGAGGATGTTCAGAAATATGTTGAAACATGTGATTCTTGTCAAAAATCTAAAAGATTAACAGGAAAAAGAGCTGGTTTATTACAACAAATTGAGCAACCAAAAGCTCCATGGGAAATCATTAACATGGACTTTGTAACAGGTTTTCCAATAGCAGGGCATAAGAGTTATAACTCCTGCTGGGTAATTGTAGATAGATTTACAAAGATGTGTAAATATATTCCTACCCACAAAGAGGTTTCTGCAAAGGACTTAGCTTTTTTATGGTGGACACAAATGTTTAATACAGCAGATTTCCCCAAAGCAATAGTTTCTGACAGAGATCCTAAATTTACTTCTGAGTTCTGGACGTCACTTATGGATGTTTCAGGGTGTCAATTAAAACTTTCTACAGCACACCATCCACAAACTGATGGGCTAGCAGAAAGAATGATACAAACCTTAGAAGATATGATTAGAAGATACTGTGCTTTTGGTCTTAATTTTAAAGACAATGACAAATTCACGCATGATTGGGTAACCCTTATCCCAGGTTTAGAATTTGCTTATAATAGTACAGTATATTCTGTCACTGGCAAGAAGCCATTTGAGTTATGGTTGGGTTATGTACCTAATACCCCTGCTAAAACTCTTAATAAGTTACCTAGATTGGATATTCATCCAGGTACTAAATCTTTTCTTCAGATGCAGGAACTATGCAGAAAACATGCTCAAGAATGTATAAATAAGGCTTTTGAGTATGAAAAGAAAAGATGGGATAAAGCCCATAAAGAACAAATGTTCAAAGAGGGTGATGAAGTCCTTATTTCAACGCTACATTTCAATTTAAATGGTAATGTTAAATTGAAGGATCCATTCATTGGACCATTTGTAGTTAAAAAGATGGTTGGTAATAATGCTGTTGAGGTTATTCTATATGCACCTTATGATAGAAAACATCCAGTATTTCCTATTTCTCTTATAAAACCATACCATTCTAATGATACTGCTCTATTTCCAAGAAGATCAGGAACGCATAAACAGCAACCTGAAGAAATAGTGGAAAAGGCAGAAATTGAAAAGATACTTAAAAAGAGACACCTTACTAAAGAAAAGGGAGTTGAGTATCTATTAAGATTTAAAAATAAATCAAGTGAATATGACCAGTGGATTCCAGAAAATGAAATCTCTGATCTTAAAAATCTCTTGAAAAAATTTAAATCTAAATAATACTGTTCATTCAGTATATGTATTATAAAAATTATTTTTTTATTTTCACTCCTTAAGTTTTATTAAAATGTCTTCACATTTTTTTTTATTGTTTTTTTTTGGGGTGAGGGAGTGTCAGCCTAAATATCCTTAGGACTGAGTATTTCTTATGCTTAACATAAGATAACCTTAACTAGATTAAGCTTATATCTTAAAAATAAGGTTAAAATAATAATATATATTATTTTATTATATATATATATAATTATTATTCTATTATATAATTTATAATAGTTTAAATAGCTTATCCATGGCCTTATAATACTTATTAAGGTGTTAATGGAGTCATAATATACTTATCTTAAGTGATATGAAGTAATTATTGACATACATAAGCTTATATGTATACATGAATCTCATATTCAGTGAAATATGCAGTATATTATGTATATTTAGGTATATAAGTGGGTTTTAGCCCCTTAATAGCCTATAACCTTTGTTTTTCTGCTTATTTTAGGTCATATGGACGAAATCAGTGGACTCACAACGCCTACAGAAGCATAGACACCTATATCAGGCGCATACACCCAGTTTGGACAACTAAAATTACTTCCTTGAATGGTTATTCACGGATTTATGGGTTGGAAGGATGTTTCTGGGTTAATGTGGATGCTTGGGGATGTTATTGGGGGCTTGGAAATTTTATTTGTTTCCTTTATATGCTTTTAGTTTCATTAAATCTCTTTTTGATCATTTATTTTACCTGTTTCTTTATGGTATCCGCTTTTATTTGGGTTTTCTATTTATGGTATGACTCTGTGTTATTATTAATAGTGATGGAGGGTCCTTACTGGAGGTCTGGGTGTTGAAACTTCTTGAAGTGGAAGCCATGGGGAGGTGATGAGCCCTCACAGTGCTGTAATTGCCGGGGATAGCAGTGACATCATCTGGATTGAAGGTCTGTGCACTCCAGTGGATTTGGGTATAAGTAAGGAGGGATTTTGACGGTTTATTATCATCATTCAATTACTACACTTCAAACAAACACTACAATACAATTATTAGCATTCAGAAATATATTATAAAGCCCTTATAAATTGATATTATCTTTATAATAGCTATAACTATATTTTATTCTTCTATTTTCCACCACTAGCACGCATTTAAATCCAAGTATTGTGAGTTTTATTTGAGTATAACTATTCTATTAGTCTTCCCCTGAGGTTTAATCACTAAATCATTTATTAATAAGTAGTAGGACCATAAAATAACATTATTATATCATACTTATATACTAGACTATACTGACAATGTACATCTCCAGTCACATGGTGAGTTGCGCCTGTGTCAAAAATTCCTTTGGTATTGTCAATGTCAAGAGCATGGAACCCCACTCATCGCTACCCAGATCGAGCTCATTGAGGGAGGTGGTTAAGACATCTAGGGCGGAGGAATCAATCTCATTGAGGCAGACTTTTGACGAGGATGGTCTATCTCTCTTGTTAGGCAAAGAACATTGAAAGCGTTGAACTGCTGCACGAGCTTGTTGTATTTGCACCTCCCATTGTGCCCAGACCTCTGAATTGAAGGCTTTTCCATTACTGTTATAGGGGCAAGTTAAAATGAGGTGTTTGGTTGAATGACATAAGTCACATGATAAGTCTTTGCGACGATCCGGAGGGTGATAGCTGTTCATTTTTCCCCTTCTGAAAGTGAGGGAAGAAATTTCATCATCAGGAAGAGATGCCTCCATGGCTGTGGACGTAAGGGGAGTCAAGGATGGGACATTTTTTACGGCATTGTGCAAAGCTGTCAACATGTCATCGTAGGAAGGTTGGCTGAGATCTTTCCTGAGTTCAAAGTGTCGATTGAGATCCAAGCTAAGGCTAGCTACTGATGGTGGAAGAAGCAATTGGATTAAAATAGCCCCAAGTTCATCATACTCAAGTCGGAATCCAGATCTCTTCAGCAAATCTAGAATGGATTTGATATTATCCGCATGTGAGATAGGATCGACAAAAGGTGACGACTTGATCTTTAAAAGATTGTTGAACAGTGCCATGCGGGAGGTATGAGTAGCCGTTTCAAACTTGGTGGATAATGTTTGATAGGCATGGAAACAGGTCACACTGACGTCGATGAAGCTTTGGAGCTTTTCTTCAATAGTGAAGTAGATGATGTGCCAGCACATCTCGTCTTCAAAAGCACCTGTTGCTCCCACAATGGCATTGAAATCGGTTGTGTACTTTGTGGATTGGACTCGGCAATGCATAAAAAGGGAAACAGCTTTATACCAAGTCTGCCAGTTGGAGCCATCAGCCTTCAGTTTGGGGGTGTGTTTGACTTGAGGTAGAATGTCATCGATAACCTTGCCACAGTCCTTTCCCTTATAGACGGTAATGGGATTATCCAGTTGGGATCTGATAGTCATGGTCATAGATGGGAGATGTGGAATGTGGGGGAGTGGAAGAGGCAAAGTTTGAGTGATTGCGGTCGGAGATGTTTGAGTATCACAAAATTGGCGGGCAGTACTTCTGCTAGAGGAGGAGACGGGCGAGACAGTACCTGATAATGAATGGGATCGTTGGCGGTCCCGCGTAGGAACATTAGGAAGGTGAGGAGGTATGTCAAGATTCTTAAGCTCCCTGCTAAGGGTAGGACAATCACGTGGTAATTTATGCCGGGATTCAAAAGGGTTTGAGGTGTTTGGGTTATTCGGCATGAATTAAATGCCAGGGAGTAAAGGTGGGTATGGGCAAGGATTAATCGCCCAAATAGGCATGTTTAACGAGGGACAAACTCGGGGTACACAAGAATTGTTCCAGGGATTTACAAGATCAGATACTGCTAAGTAACAAATCAGGGACAGCCCATAACCTATGGTAGCAGTGTCAGCGCTTTGTCCGGAGTGAACCAAGATTTTGCATTACTTACCTATGGTAGCAGTGTCAGTGCTTCGTCCAGAGTGAACCGGAGTTAAGCGCCTCGGCTGCACCATAGGATTTATACTAGATTCTATGTACATATTGAATAATCACTAAGCATAATAAGTTAAGTACATAATACTCCGGATAGAACCATATATATATTACTTTACCTGTTGACACAGCATCAGCTAGACTCCGGATAGAACTGGAGGAACCAGTAATGACGTGTCTCCAGGTAGATATAGTTGATAGCTAAGTACATAAGGATCTAGGTCCGTAACAGTATATACTTGTTAAGTTATTAAAAATTTATTATATTTATTCAGCCAACTCACTCAAAATCTTGCTTGCAGAATTTTTGACAAAAAAAAAAAAAAAAAAACATATGTACAGCCATATTCGAAATGGTTGGTGCAGTTTTGCGAAAAATTCTAAAACCTTTAGACAGATTAATGGACATGTGACGGGATATTTAGCTTCCATTCACCCAAAATTTGTAACTTTCACTGTCAAATGTCAATCATTCTGTCTAAATGTTTTGATTTTTTTTTTTTTTTTTTGTATACAAAAGGAAAAAAGATTTGATTTGATTTGATTATTCAAAAGGAAAGTCCCCAACCTTTTTTTTTTTTTTTTGGAAAAGGCAAATCATGTTATTATATATATATATATATATATATATATTTTTATTTTTTGTTGTTGAGAACAACTTTGATTTTTTTTTTTGGTCAAAAATTTTGCACACTTTTATGACTTAATTGGGTTATTACTATATAAATGTATTTATTTAAAGAGGATTTGCTAGGGAACTTCTCCCACGAATCTTGGTCATATATATACTAATAACTGTAAGAATGCATCAGTGACAGAACTCCAAGAATAACCAGATTATTCAGATACGCATTCTACAGTCTATATACAAGAGTCACGTGATAACTAAGTATTCATATGTCTACGTACATAACAGCCCCCCACTTTGCTATCACTAAAAGAATAAAACTTGGGGAGAGAAAGAGGAGAAAGAAGATAAAAAAATTCAAAGAAATTAAGTGACACCCAGGAGAGCGCATTTATTTACATTAAGAATTGGACCAAGATTTTTTGTTAGAATGTTCGCATATTGATCAGTGCCAGGTATGGTAGCAGTATCAGTGTCATCTTCCAGAGTGAACCGGAGTTAGACGTGTTAGCTGTACCACAGGTTTTATACTCAAACTCTATGTACATAAGTTCCTAATCACTAAGTCCTACCATTCATGTACATAACACCCCCCCTCTTAGTGATTTCCCTATAACCATCCCTTGCCAAAAAAAAATAGAGAAATTTGAAAGTGAATAAAAATAAAATAAAATAAGGAAAAACAGAGAAACTAGAAAACCCCTAATAAATATCTCTTCTCCTTCCAAACATTTGGTCCCAAATTCTTAGTCAACAAATCTGCCACCTGATCTTTAGTTGATACCCACTTAATGTCAATTTCACACCGATGAACTTGTTCATTCACAAAATAGAAATCTCTGTCAACATGCCTACAACATTTGTCAGAGGGGTTATCAGTAGCTGCTACAATTGCACCTTTGTTGTCGCAATACAGAGTTGTTGGACCCTGGCACAAATCCACTTCATGTAGAAGGTTACACATCCAAAGAGCTTGACGTGTTGCATTTGACATTGCCATTAATTCTGAGTGAAGTGAAGCTGTGCCCACCCTTGATTGACGCTTTGATTGCCATAAGATAAGACAGTTGTTGACCTGAAGAACATGACCTCCTGTAGCCCTAGCAAATTCACCACCCCAAGTAGCATCACAATAAACTTCTGTAGATGGATTGGGATTGATTGTTGGGAAAAGATGAAATTTCATGTCTTTGGTAAATTGTAGATATCTCAGCAAATGATTAAGCGCATCCCATTCAGCTTTACCTGGTCTTGATGCATAACGTGCCAGGAAGTTGACAGGATACACCAAATCAGGCCTTGATCCAGCTACAAGATATGATAAAGAACTAATAATAGACAGAAATTTTAGAGGCTCCAGTGGAGGATGAGTTTTTTCTTTTAAAGAGACCAAAGAAAGACCCATTGGTAAAGGTGAGTGAGAGTTAAGACCAGCTGGATTGTGTTCATTCAGAATTTTTTTGATAAGAACTGGTTGGTGGATAGTGAAACCTTTGGAACAACGTGAAACTGCTAGACCAACAATAGAAGAAATACCATCAGACCATTTTACCTTCAAACTACTTCCCATATCCATTTCCAACTCCCTCAACACTGTATCACTACTCCCTACCACTATTCCATCATCTACATGAATCCACAACATTCCCTTAGAACCCTCTTTTGCTAGCACATATACACTTGCATCCTGATTGCTTGATCTGTAAACTAAATTTTCCAGAATTTTGCTGAGATGTTTCCACCAACATCTAGCTGCTTGCTTAGTACCATATAGAGCTTTTCTAAGTTTGCAGACTTTAGTTGGATTAACAGACTCAAAACCTTCAGGTTGCTTGACATAAATTTCTTCTTCAAGATCGCTGTGGAGATATGCTGCAGTGACATCAAAAGTTTTGATTGGCCAGTTGTACGTAGCAGCTAGGGTGAGGATCAGACACAGAGATGCAAAAGTGGATGTGGGAGCAAAATTGTCATTAAAATCAATACCTTCAACTTTTTTGAAACCCTGAGCTACATATTGTGCCTTGTGTTTGATGATTTTCCCAAATTCATCCCTTTTTAGAGCAAAAACCCATCGGGCACCTGTGACAGTTTTTCCAGGAGGAAGAGGAACAATATCCCAAACTTTCATGTTAGACATGTTGTCTAATTCCTGAAGACAAGCTGACTTCTATTCAACTGCTTCTGGACGCTTCATTGCTTGTTTGAAAGTTTGAGGTCATCGGTCAGAAAGTTCACAAGCATTATTGTTAATGAAATCAACCATGACATCTTGGGTAGCAATAGTTTCTTCTGCTGTAAAATCACCAAATTTAAGTTGAATCAAAATAAATGCTAGGTCACCTTTAGAATGAGATGTGGCCAGATGTGAAACTGTAAGCGTTTTGGTATTGTCCTCGTCCCCTTCTGGGATGAAATTTTCCATTCCTGATTGAACAAAAGAATTAGACTCTGGATGACAAAAAATCCAACCTTTACCACCATCAATAAAACCAACAACCCGGAAATGCATAGCCCGGACCTCCATTTTTGTTCTTTTTTCAGTTGGAATGTGCACATATGCCCACTGACCAAAAATTTTGACAGGAGATAAATCCGCTTTTTTGTTGAAAATGATTTGGTATGGGGTACTTTCAGTAACTCTCACATTTGGTAATTTATTGTGAATGAAAGAAGCTCAACAATAAGCAAAATTCTAGAAAGTGGGAGGCAGATTTTATGCAAGAAGGATTGCCCTGGCAATTTCACCAATGGTTTCATTGAATCTTTCAGCCATTCCATTCTGTTCATGGTGATAAGGCATAGAGTGTTCATGAAGGATGCCTTTTAGGGAAAGGTACTCAGAGAATTTCTTGTTCATGTATTCTTTGCCATTGTCAGCTCTGAGGATTTTTAGATGTTGATTAGTGATTTTTTCTAAATGAGATTTGAAATTAATAAAAGCATCAAAAACATCCAACTTCTTTTTTAGGACAAAACCTTCCCCATAAGTTGAGAAAGGTTCTCTGAAGGTAGCTACATAAACTTCACCTCTATCAGTGACATCAATCATGGGCCCTACTAAATCAGAAACCACCAAATCCATGAGTTCATGGGTGCGCTTCAATGTCTTGCACGTGTTTTTTCTTATGCTTTTTGACACAGCACAAACATCACAGTGTAATCCGCAAGAAGGGACATAAGATGGTGCATTTTTGCAAAGACCCTTTTTAAAAAGTCTTCTCAAAACCCTGGTACTTGTGTGTTCAAGGCGGCAATGAAAATCAATGATTGAGTCAGGAACCACAGTTGGATAAGGAATTTTTGAAGGGGGTGGCGGAACAAAAGGGGCAGGAAGGGTAGCAGAGGATAAAGAGTTAAAATAATTCATTTCAAAAACATTGGTCTCTAGTGCACAAGGATATACTAGATCAACCATCCATTTTCAACCAGTAGAAGATTTAAGAGCTAGAAATAATATTTTTTTGTTTTTTGAAATAACATAATCCACCAGGTCAAAAGTTAGACGACTTGAAGTCAAGTGGTTGTTTAGTACCTGTGGTCTAACCTGAGTCAAACCTGTGTTGGAACTTTGGTGGGACAATTTTTCATCATGACACATAGCTCATAGCTGAATCATTAGGACCAATTTGAATTCTTTATATAGTGCTTTTTGCATAATTTCCAACAGGCAATAGATCATACTTTGGTGTCTAAAAGGCATATATTGAATTCATAATGGATATTCCAAAGGTGATTAATAGGCACCAGCCATACTACTTAATGACATTATACAGACAGTATCAGATAAAAAACCACCAAAGCCACTTAGATTGAGAGCTCTTGAAGCATGTCCAATAATATCTTTATGAGTAATAATAACATTTTTAGACCATCTATTGTAGCACCAAAATACTTTGAATACTGATTTTGAAAAAGTATTTTCAGTTTGAGTTTCAACAGCATCACACAATCGAGCTATAATATTGATTATATCTGGGGAATTTAGTGAATTCCCCATTTACAAAAAAACTCTGTTCTTATTTCAATTTTATAATATAATCTTATTATTCCCATTACCTTGATGTTTTGATTATGGTGAGAAGCCTTACCACCAAGTTTTTAGTATTGGAGATGATTAATTTTAGATTGAAGATATTGTAAAGCACCACTGTATTTATCTTTTTTGAAGATATTGAAAAATGACTTTTTCCATCAATCTTGTTTAAATATCTCAGCCATACATCATGTTATTCACAGAATAAATTAAAAATTAATTATGAAGTCTTTTTTTTTCTTTATTTAAAATATCATTGATTTTTTTTACAAATAAATTGTCATTCCACTCAAGAAAAGATTAAAGCTTCCCTTTCCAGATAAACATTTTCATAAAATTTTTTAAAATTTCATCTAAAGTCAAAAAAAATGTAAAGTAAAATGGGTTATATAAAGAACTTTAGAAAACATACTTTTTTTCTTATTGTGTGAAATAGATAATCACCTTCAATTGGTATGCTCATGAGCCTAAGCTACTGATTATGGTTCTGGTCCAAATTTTTACAGAACTTTAGGAAAATTTTGGGATAAGTTAACATTAGGCTTGATATCAACTTTTTGTTAAAATTGTTTAAGACATTTCATATAATCCTTCAAATAATTATGAAGAGATATAATTTTATCTTCATTGAATTCAAAGGAAGTAAAAAGGTTTATTATTGATACCAAAAGTGAAAGAAAATTTATTGACTTCTTCTCTTGACTTTCAAAGCTCTATTTATTCCAAACTGTGAAAAAAGCAACCCTATAATAAATTTTGTTTAATAACAGCCATTCTACTGCCTTGAGACTTTTTCCAGTCTCCCCTACATGGTGTGGAGTGTAAATTAGCCATGAGGGAATAATTGTATGGCAAATAAGATTTTGAAAAATCTTTAATTCAGCAGGCCTTAGACTTAAATCAGAGTTTAAATATTTTGGGGTCTCAGATGATCCCAATTTGATTTTAGCTCTAAAATGGGCAGACATTTTCTGAAGTATGGACTCTAAAGAAGATATCTATTAGAGAAAAATGTATCTAATTATGAGTAAGCTGATTTAATTGGACTATCCACATCAGAAATTGATTTTTATTTATCTGATCTTGCTCTAAAACCCAGTGGATTAGCACTGCTTGATATCCCAACCAATTTTTGAGCTTCTTTTGCCTTCTCTCAAGCACTTTTTTCAAAAGATAGTTTTTGCTTGAGTTTTTTTCTCAGTGGTGGTATCACTTTAAAAACTGTAGTTACTGTTTTTCTAATTTTACTTGAGTCATGAGACAAAGAATTTGTGGTGAAAGATGGTATTTTTGAATTTTTATTTTTAGCCTTTCCTTGCATTTGAATTCTGCATTTGATTGTGAACCTTTCTATTTCTCTGTATTTTTGTTAAGTAGCTTTTGTTGATGTAATTTTGTTTTCTATTGTTCTGAATGGTATATTTTGACATATAATTAAGCCTCTTCTTGTTGCTTTCATTTTACCTATCCAAATATTTTTCTCTCTATTATCTTTATCCCTTCCATTGCTCCACCCTATCCACTGCTTCCCCCTTGGCTGCATCTAACAGTTTTTTTCACTGTGTGGGGAGAATTGAGTTTTTCTCCATACTCTTTCCATTTATTTTATGTTTATTCTCTACTTATTCTTTTAAATCTAATCACAGAAACTCATAACTGTGCTCCTTATATTTTTAGAACATGCTTTGTTGTAGTTACTTGTTGTTGTAAGGCTCACAGTTGCTGATTTACCTGTGTTTAGGTATGTTTTTTTTCGATTATATCCAAATATTTTTCTCTCTATTCTCTTTAGCCGTTCCATTACTCCCTGTTGTCCACTGCTTCTCCCTTAGCTTCATATGAAAGTTGTGGGTAGAATATAATCTTTTTTCCAGTTTTATCACATGATTTTCTGTAGTTAATTTTTTTTGTAAGATGCAAAGTTGCTGATTGACCTGTTTTTTGCCTTCCTTTGTGCTAAAACCTCATCATTGATAATTTTTATAGGATAATAAGCTCTGCTTAGAAATAAGGAGTCAGGGGAGAGAGAAGATAGTTAATTATTTTAATTGAATATATCTTTTACAGCACAGCACAAATGAATTTATAGTTTATAGTCAGGCAGAAGAATAGCTATGCTGAAGAGTGATTCAAGTACTTGGGAGAAATTGACTAGGAAATGAGAAAGATAGGAAATCAATTTTTTTTATTTTTTGGGGATAATTGTTAACCTTTTGGGGTAATAATGTATCATCAACCCATATAGACGGTGAATCCTACTCAGGAAGCAGACCCCCAGCAAGATCAACTAATAATTATTAGACTGGTGGGCCATTTAGGTCATGAAAGATGTTAAAATAAGATGGAAAATTTTACCAATGCTAATATGAGGTGAATGTGCCCTAGCCCTGATAGTGTGTTTTTTGTGAGAGAGATAAAGTGAAACAGGTTTCTCCATCAAAACTGGGGTGCATATGATTTCACATATGTGAGATTGAAGAAATCCAATGCAAATGAGAAAGGAATTATAAGATTATTCCATCTTGGAAAGAAATAAAGTTCAAAAGTAAAGAGGATAATTTATGAAGAAAAAAGTATTTCTACAAGAATAGAAGCATTTCATTTCCAAGTAAGTCACATAATCTAAATTATCACTGGATTTCTCATAGTGAGTAAAGCTTTGTTGAACACTGTAGGTCAAGATAAACTATCAGAACATATTTCAGCAAGATATATTAACTGAAATAAGTTTTTCAAATATATTAAAGTTACAAGATATCCAAATTAACAACTTAAATTTTTAAATATTGATGAATGGTTTATTCATGTAAAATTTGAGCTCCACTAGTCAACAATATTAGTAAAATATTTCTGCAAAATTTGAACCATAGATTTTGAGAAATTATAATGCAAGAAAATACTTAATCTTCCACTGTTACAAGAGAAAAACCAGCTTTTGGAATGAGGAAATCTGCTTATGGACACAGAAATATAAGAAATTCTAGTTCCATGCTGCTGATAGGTAGTATGACCATAAATATGCAGGAAAAAAGGAGCCTGAATTATGCCCTTAATTTTTAATTCATGTTTTGAAACTTTTCACAAAAATAAGTTAAAATTATGGTGGATCACAGCTAACTTATATATAAAATCCAATATCACGCATGCTTTGTATTTTTAGATGTTTGGTTTTGAAAAGCCACAGCACAGCTTCAACAGCTTATGGTCAAAATAATATTAATAAATTGAATAGCACAAGTATATCTAATAAAATAATCTATCTTTAATACAAAATACAAAATTATAATTATTCCCTGTATTTTTCTCAAAAACATTCCAAAATTTAAAACCAGATTTCAAGCCATTAAATTTGATTTCCTGTACAAATAACACAATACAAAAAAATATTCAACTGTATATACTTAAAAACCACTTCAGCAACTAAAAGGGATGTAGAGTTGTTCGCTGGGGTGCACCACCCAGCCCCTATGCAGACAGCCACTGTGACTTACAAAAGCATTTCCAAGTGACACCTAGTTCATTCAAATTTTCTACTCTTACTTAGCTTATTTTTATCATTTACTATGAAGTTTTCCATAAACTTATGTACTTAAATAAATCATCTGAAATTGTCAACAAAAGTTTAGCTTTAATTCACCACATCTCACAAACAAGACAAAATTTATTCAATATAAATCTAGAAAGTGCTAGTATATGGAAAATAAACTGAAATATATCTAAATAAAAGTTACAAAATATGATCCCAATTTTATTGGCAAATAAATTATTCTAATGGTATATCACAACATGAGAAAACATGTCACCTCATATTTGGATATTTGCACATCCACTCTACTTACTCTACTAAGTGAAATGAAAAGCAAACATTTTGCTTCTTACTATTTAAAGAAAAGTGAAAATTTAATGCCTTTTAAATAGGTAAAATGAGGCAACATGGTGTTTTATGACATGCAGACATAACTATATAACTCAACTGATGTATAATCTCAATTTAAAATAAGTATCTGTCAATTACAATGATGAGACAAAATTTTGGGAACTGTAAATTTAAATGAGATGCAATATTTGTAGAAAGAAAGTGTAGATATTTTTCAACTGAAATAGAACTGAATTTGGAAATATATTTCTCTATGCACTGCCTTTGAAGAAAATTAAACGTTTTAGCTACATTAGTAAATACATTGCCCAGTTCAGTGCATTACTTACACTTACTGACACAAGGTTCTTATGATACAAGAGGTAATATTTTACCTCAAATATTGGATATAATTTTACTTCATACTAAATCTGAAATGCTGGAAAAATTGTGGTGACATATGGCCCCATTTTTCCCCACATGTGCTCAGAAAAAAACTCAAATCCAAAATAAAATCATTTTTCTATCTTGGCACACAGAACTACATACAACATATACACCATATCCCAATTACATGAGGCAAAGAATTTCCTCATGTCATCAGAAAATGTTGCAGCTGCATAAGGATGAGGCAACAATTTGCCTCATCTTATGCTTTGTGGAAAGTCATATGAGAAAGGGGTAGGGAAGTTGCCTACATGCATACATGAGGCAACATGTCGCCTCATGTATGCATGTTAAATACTTGCTTCCTTTTTGACTTCTGTATTGTTTTAACCTTGGGGATATATTGCATACATGAGGCGACATGTCGCCTCATGTATGCATGCAAGCCACTTGCTTTCTGTTTCACTTCTGCATGTTTTTGAGATCAAGGGTTTATTGCATACATAAGGAGACATGTCGCCTCATGTATGCATGCAAGCAACTTGCTTGCTTTTTTACTTCTGCATGGTTTTAAACTTAAGGATATATTGCATACATGAGGCGACATGTCGCCTCATGTATGCAATAACAAGAGCACTGATAAAAATAGTGCAATAGATTTTTTTTATCAGCACTCTTGTTATTGCATACATGAGGTGACATGTCACCTCATATATGCAATAAAATTCTTTGAACTTCTTCATTAAGGTGAGAAATGCATTGGTGAATGCCTACCATACCAAAGAAAATCCACATCATGCAACTTGTTTACATGCATACATGAGGCAACATGTCGCCTCATGTATGCATGTAAACAAGTCACATTCTGGGGAACTCACTTGGTATGGTAGGCATGCACAAGTGCATTTCTTACCTATATAATTTAAACTTCAAAAAAAAAATTGCATACATGAGGCGACATTTCGCCACATGTATGCATGTAAAAAGGTTCCTTGATGTGTATTTTCTTTGGTATGGTAGGTATGCACCAATGCATTGCTCACCTAAATGAAGGATTTCAAAGAATGTTATTGCATACATGAGGAGACATGTCGCCTCATGTATGCAATAACAAGAGTGCTGATTAAAAAATGTATTGCACTATTTTTATCAGTGCTCATGTATGCAATATATCATTAAGTTTAAAACCATGCAGAAGTAAAACAAAAAGAAAGTTGCTTGCATGCATACATGAGGCGACATTTCGCCTCATGTATGCAATATATCCTGAAGTTCAAAAACATACAGAGGTAAAAAAGCAAGCAAGTTGCTTGCATGCATACATGAGGCGACATGTCTCCTCATGTATGCAATATACCCTTGATCTCAAAAACATGCAGAAGTGAAACAGAAAGCAAGTGGCTTGCATGCATACATGAGGCGACATGTCGCCTCATGTATGCAATATATCCTCAAGGTTAAAACCATACAGAGGTAAAAAATCAAGAAAGTTTCTAACAAGCATAGTGAAGGTTCAAATTTATAAAAGAAGTCAGGTAAGCATCTTGATTTTATTACTTTAAATAAGTTATTATAAATTAAAATCACATCTTTATACTTTCCTGATTGAAAAATTAACATGGCTTCATCAATTTTTGTCCCTGAAATGGCTGAATAATTTGAATATATCTTTATTCACTCTGATACTGAGGAAATACAAGATGAGAGTAGATTCTAGCTTTCAATTTCATAGCTAATTGATTTTATGGTTTGATTTTCAAATGGACTTGACAGAGTGTTTATTTCTAAATCCTGTTCAAATTATAAATCTCAAACCTCTGGGGAAGCTATCAGGAAAAGTTTTTTTTGAAATTTCAAGTTCAGTCAACTTCTAGTAATAGGTGTTCAGCATGTTTCAGGCCCCAGATGATTTCCTATAGATGATATTTTTGAAGAAGTGTTTCTTGGGGAGCTTCCAATAGCCTTTTTATACTAAGCAAACTATAATTATTTGTCTGTGGTGGAGAAGTCCCTTTTTGATACTGAGACAAAGGTCAAGTTGGAAGATTTAGCAACTGTTATTAAATTTTACTGTTGTAAAAGTCAAGCCAGTTTGAAATAAGAAAAGATTAAAATGTTACAGAAAATAAATTTTCTGATTTATTTATACTAACTGAAGCAATACTGTGTCTGGCAAAAAAAGATTCTAATAGGGGGTGTCAGTTCTGGCAAATCAGCACTTACAAATCAGCACTTAAATAAGTGCAGATTTCCAAAACACACTAGCCCCAATACTGGTGGATTTCAAAATGAAATAAGTCACTTATTTCACTCAAATCCGCACTTTCTCAACCAAAAGTGCTGATTTCACCATCAAGTTCCATTTCACTGATTTGTCAGCATCATCCCATTCATACGCAGCACTCCGCAGCATAACACTTCATAACTCAAAACATTGTACATCACTTACATCTTCTTATCATATCATATAAGAGTTATGCCTTCCTCACTTTCAAATCGTGATAAATTACATAAAGCAATGACTTTCATGGCTCTTGAACTGCTCTTGGACTCTGATTGCGATTCTGATTCTGATCTAGAAGAAGATTTTGTCTTTTTATCAAAAATGGCCATGAAACGTTACCTTCTTCCCAGAAAGCCTCAAGTACTTCATACCCCCAAGTACACCATCCAAACTCTTCTTAAACTATCTACACCCAGTTTTAGAGAGCTGTTCAGGACTTCTCAGGAATGTTTCCTTAAATTGCTTGAGCTTATTCAGGATCATCCCATATTTCACAATAATTCTCAAAAAGAACAACAACATCCTTCAATTCAATTGGCCATCACACTATGTCATTTGGGTTCAAATGGTAATGGAGCCGCTGTGAAACGTTTAGAAAATGTCTTTGATTTAGGGTATGGTTCAGTTAACACTTATACCAAACAATTTATCACTGCCATCAACTCCTTGTAATCTCAACTTCTCACCTGGCCAACAAAAGAAGAGCGACTTGAATCATTTCAGGTTATGCAAGCAGAGGGCTTCCCAGGACGTATTGGTTTTGTTGATGGTACTGCTATTCCTTTGAGCCAGAAACCTGCTCAAGGTGGAAACAATTACTTTCACATTCTCGTCAAAAATTTTCACCAAAATATTTACAAGTCAAAAAAAATTCTATATCTGTTTTAAAAAATTGGCAATACTCTCCCCTGCATTTTATTGAAGCAAGGGGTGGATATCACCAAAATTTTTCTAAGTCATCAATTTCACATGTCAGATTTGAAAATTTGGCAATAGCCCCCCTGCATTTTATTGAAGTAAGTGGTGGAAGTCATCTAAATTTAATATAATTACGTAAATTATTAAATAAATATCTAATATATATCAATTTCCCTAGTTTAAAGTAATGAAAATCCCTTAAGCCAAAATGCAGATCAAATCTAGAAACAAAAGTTTGGGACTTTCCACAGGTATAGGCTAGAGGAACCCCATGAAACAAATAAATGTTATCATGATTACCATTTATACAACACAAGGTCGTGGGCCCATTACTTTAGTTGAGGAAATTGATACATAAAAAATATTTATTAAAAATTTACGAAAAAATATAAAATTTTCGATGACAACTCTAATCCCCATACTTTTTGGATCTAAATAAAGTTTTTTTAAATCGATTAACTTTACCTTCTTTCATTACCTTATTGATTCTTTGAATCAACTTATGACTGATTTGAAATGAGCAACCAAAATGTGTTAAATCTTGACAGGATTCCAAACCAGGAGGAGCTTTGGTCGTTTGATGATTATCCTTAGAAGAATTCCAAATAGTTTCGATGATACCATTTCCCAAACCAAAATCAATGATGCACCGGTGGTCTGGAAAATATAAACCATGTCATTTGATTTTAGCTGGAGATTGTATTGGTTGGCCAGTAATCGGTTTGATATATGAGAATATACCAAAACTAAGAAAATTGGTGTCCTTGGTATCGGTGTGAATTTTATTGTGAAATCCAGAATGAGTGATAATAACATTAGAAAATAAAAGATATTCGTGGCTGATATCTTCCCATTCGGAGTCACACCAATTTGGTATTCCAAATTTGGTTGCAAGTTCATGATTTTTTTCAAATGCTTTATTACAGTGCTTTTTGAGTCGAAGAGCAAGGAAAGAGTTAAAGGAAGGTAGAGTGTCCCATAAGCAAAAATCTTCATCTTTTTGAGCTTTAGTGATATTCTTGAGCAACGAATATATGCCTATATAATTGAAATTCCTAGATAATAATCATATAAGAGTTTCAGAATCCTTATACTCTAAATATGCAATATAAAAATGTGAAATAAGACAAGTGAAATTTGGAAAAAAGGCTCAACTTCAAAGGTCAAAATCTCAGCAACCACTGAACCTAATTCAAACCTGTTTGTGGGAAATGAAAGATATGCTTTAGTAGAATCTTCAGTTAAAGGACATGTGATTTAAATAAACCTAACCCTAATTTGTTACATAAAAAAATGAAATAAAAATTTAAATTGGGAAAAAAAAGGCTCAACTTTAACGGTCAATATCTCAGCAACCACTGAATCAAATTCAAATCTGTTTGTGGGAAATGAAAGGTAGCCTTCAGGAGAATCTTCAGTAAAAAGAAAATTAGATTTGAATAAACCTAACCCTAATTCCGAGTCTGATTTTCAAAATTTTACAAAAACTTGAAAAGTGGTAATGAAGATGGGATCAAAAGGAGTTTTATAAGTTCACTGTTATCCAGATAAGAGTCATAAATATATTTAAGTATGAACTTTTCATAAAAGGAATGAGATATCATATAGGCATGAAAAAAAGGAGATGAAACTTACCTTGATTGAAAAGTAGGAAAAATAGAGTGAGAAAGATTGATGTTGGAATTGTGGGGAAATTGAATATGGAGTAAGTGAAATGCATAAAGAATGTGCAATGTATGTGTTTCAATGAAATGGAGCCAAAAAAAAGTGAAATAAGGGAAAGGGGGGATAATGACCATGCCAAGGAGGGATGAAGAGTAGGGTGATGGAGCTAAAAAAGAAAGTAAAGAGGGAGAGAAAAAAAAGGTTAATTATACCATTGAAATCCAAAATAACCACTTACAAAAAAAATTTAGATAAAAAAAATAAAATAAACAGAAAAAAAACAAAAAAAATTATAATTAGTAATCAAAAAATCAAAAAAAAAGAATAAAGTGACTTACCTGGAGAGATGAGATGACAAAATGAATGAAACCAAATTGTTTGAGGGATGTTGGAGAAGAATAGGAAAAGGATATGAGGGATGAATGAACAAAAAAATCACTGACAAAATATGCGATTTCAGAAAATATGCGATTTCATGTTGAGCTGGTGAAAGAAAACCAATGAGCCATCCAAAAAAAAAAAATTCACCGTAAATTCCAAAAAAAATGAATATGCAACAAACCAAAATACCAACCCAAGTGAATGAAGTACACAAAGAGGAAATTTGGAGAGTACAAAATGGTATGGGAAAGAAAGGGATGATGTGGCCAACATGTGGTTTTGAAAAAAAAAATCATGAAAAAAGTGCTGATTTGAGGTCAGAACTGACACCCATAGAAAAAAGATTAAGAAGTAGAAGAAATAAGTAAAAAAGAATGTAAACATGCCTGGTCAAAATATTGAAAATGTCAGGAAGGGGTGTGTGCCGAGGATTGATGGGTAGGTAGCGAGGAAGGTCAGTGTGTCACATGTGACAGGGATGGGGTAAGAAAGGAAGGGATGTTTTGTGGCCAAAATGTGGTTGTGAAAAAAATGGGAAAAAAGTGCTGATTTGAGGTCATAACTGACACCCTTTTTTGAAATAAGTGACTTTTTTGCAAAATTTAAGTGCTGATTTGTAAGTGCTGATTTGGTTTGAAATCCGCACTTAAGTCAAGTGCGGATTTGCCAGAACTGACACCCCCTAATATATATCCTTATTTTTCATCATAGCATAGAGGATGCATGTAATCCCTTTTATATACTCTATATTTATTTTCCTTAAGTTTCTAAAATTACCTCTAAGCTAAAAAAAAACTTATTATATAGTAGAAATAAAATCAAATTTAGTACTATAAGGGGTTTGATTCACTATTAATTTTTGGTTAAAGTATTATATTTTCTCAACTAATTATACCTTTATCTGCTCTGTTATATTTTTTACAACCTCTTATTTTATCAACATAGGGAAAAACCTCACCTGATAAAATCATCTAAATTATTTTTTAAAATGGTGCAGTAAATTCCAAAAGCTATTATGAAACTTTATAAATTACAGGTTTGAGTGTAATCTAAGTAAGTGCATTATTTTGTTTATATTTTTTAAAAAAAACTTGAAAGTATAAGTCAATTTTTAATTTGTGATTTCAACTCTTCTAGAATCACAAATTCACCAAGTCATTTTAAAAATTTCACATTGTCTGTGAGATTTCACTTTTCAAATATGGTAAAATTAAGGATATTATATGAGTTCATGTAAAAAATTTTCAATGAGTGAAATTAACCCACATTTACCTAACAAAAAAAGGGTATGAGACTTTGCAATGTGCTTTCATTGATGCTTGTTCTGGTAAAGTCTACAATGCTAACCTACAGAAAGAAAATTATGACAAGTTATTTCATGGGCCTGGAATAAATGGTGCAAGAGTAGTTATCATGGATGACTTATTTCCAGGAAAAAAAAGGTAATGTAACACTGAGACACAATTTTCGGAAGCCACTCAAGATCAAATAAGATAGAACGTTTTAACAATAAGCAGTGCAATAAACTTTCTCTAATTTTCTATTTGGTACAGAGACACTCAGAGTTTTGGTCTGTCTTGTAAGTAATTTAAGCACTGAAATTCATTCAAAGGTTACTTCTGATGTTACTTTAAGATACCTGAAAAACCACTTGACTGCAAGTCGTCTAACTTTTGACCTGGTGATCATGATTTTAATTTAAAGAAAGAGAAATGCCATTATCTAGAAGATCAAAAGGAGAAATAAGAGTGGATTTTTCCCTATCACAATAGAAAACACCTTTGATAGTAGCTAATTCTCCATCACATCCTTTAATGAACATGTTTCCATTGACCAGTAATGAAAGCAGCACCAGAGTCAGTTGCAGTTTTGACTGGAATAGGAGTATCCAAAGTTCTGAAGTCAGAAAGAAGACGTACATCACCAGTGACATGATGTGTGGCACCAAAATCAAAAACGCCTTGACAATCTTTACCGTCTTGCTCTTCAGTCCAGCTATCAGTACCAAAATCCATTTCTTTCAAAGCAGTAGTGAATACATCTAGCGCTTTGCAGCTGATTTCGTTTAAACAGGGTTTTGATGAAGTTTGAGCTGGTTGTTTTCCTTTCCTATTGTTCAGTACCTTTCAGACAAGGCTCATAGAGTCCTTGTTGTCACAAGAAAAAGCTTCAAGTTGTCCCCAAACCGCTACATTAAAACTTTTACTGTTGGGATCATATGGACAAGTGTTCTGGAAGTGTTCAGAGGATTTGCAGTAAAAACAGGAATATTCAGGTTTTCTATTTCCAGGGCAGTAAAAGTCCATGCGGCCTTTTTTTAAAGCCAAAGATGAAACAGACTCAGGTTCAGTTGTAAGTTCAAAAGTAGTGGAAAGGGTAGGGGCATTTGAGGAAGATTGAGATGAATTGATAAAAGAATTTTGAAGAAAATTCATCATCTCATCAAAGGAAGGTTGAGAGATGTCTTTTTGCAATTCAAAATGACAATTTGCTTCAGTGGAAAGATGATTAGCTGATGATGGTAATAAGAGTTGGGTGAAAATTGCCGCCATTTCATCGAAACCAAAAGTAAAACCTGATCATTGAACTGCCTCTAAAAGTGACTTAAATTTTTCTCCATGATCCATGACATTAGTGAAAGGGGAGGTTTTAATATTCAGAAGATCATTAAATAGAGCCATGTGAGCAGTGTGAGAGGCCTTATCAAACATGGAGCTGAGAATTTAAAATGCTTTATAGCTTGTAATTCCAATGTAAATGAGTCCCTGAAGTTTTTTGTCAATGGTGTTATAAATGGTAAGCCAACTCATTACTTCTTCAAATTTTGTTGTACTGTCTTTTATTGCATTAGAATCTGATATATATTTTGTGGAACGTACACGGTGTGCTAAAAAGATGTTGATTTTTTTAACCCAAGTCTGCCAGTTAGAGCCATTGTTTTTCAATTTTGACATTTTATTAGCTCTTTGAATAATTTCATCTATCACCTCTGCACATTCTTTGCCTTTGTAAGTTTCAAGTGGGGCATTATCATTATCAGAAAGAAATGAATTGTCAATAAATGACGATTCCAAATAAGAGCTCTGTGCAGTGTTGGTTCCTGCAAGAGGTGACGTTGAGGCATGCGTACAATGGTGTCTCGGCCGTTGCATATGCAAACCTTTGCTGTGGCTCAAATGCATGGAGTGAGGAGGTGGGTCACGAGGGAAGCTAGGGTGTAGAGGTAGATAGAGGAGGATAGGAGAGGAGGGGGTAAATCTGGGGCAGTAGTTGCGGAGGGATTAGTTGGGGGAGTTGTAGATTGGAAAGCGGTGCTCGCGCTTTTGCTAGAGGAAGTTGATTGTTTTCTTTTGTTTTTTTTGT